>JAOXYM010000001.1:6446341-6476014 GCA_028567055.1 Leptatherina wallacei
CTATCTATCTATCTATCTATCTATCTATCTATCTATCTATCTATCTATCTATCTATCTATCTATCTATCTATCTGCAGCAGAACATCCTGCACATAATCCATGTTGCTGGCCTGAATTTAAAATTAATTTAACATTGAGGTATTTCTAGATCTTTAACTCTCCAAACTGCCATCTTGCAATGAGGATATAATGAACCCACACCTTCTGAGCTGTAGCATATTGCATCTTTCTCATCAGTAAAAGTAATGCCAGTGCTTTCCTCAGAGAATTTGACAGATACATCCTGCATCCAATTCTGCAACAGGAAAAAGTAGCTCCTTTCAGGATATCTGTTCAATCTCTTAGCAACTGGTGCCGAAGTTGAATGCAATTTGCATGTGTGCGCCTTCCTCTCTTGCAATGTGCTCTACCCCTGTGGCATGCACAGCCCATGCTGCATATGAAAGTACTTTTATTCTTTTATGTATTTATTGTTGTTCTTTGTTTTGTTTTTTTCTCATTTTGGAGCCAACGCTAGCAATTCTGTAGCCTGCTTAAACACTTCCATTGTTTTCACCAACCTCAGTTTCTTTTAGAGAACCTTTCAATCATCTTAAATGCAGTTTAGTTACTCTGAGAGCTAAAGGAACCTTCCGTGAGGCTTTGTCTTCAATGGCTGAGACATAGGAGCATAACATCAAAAGGGAGGGAGGGATGTCTTACCCAGAATGCATTTTAATCACTTCTAATTTTGTTTTCTTTATTCAGGAAAAAAGAGAAGAAAAACTTAACAGAATGTCAAATGTTATGTAAGTTTGAGCTAATAAACTTCACTCACAGGATTTCTACTTAATTAAAAAAAATCTAATCATAAATGAAGCATTTTCCCACCTCAATATGTGAGTTTAATAATTTCTTATCATTCGCAATTACGATGCCTGCTTGAGGGCAAGTCAGTCCCATATAAATTGGTTCTCTCCACTTGGACCCTGCTCTGCTGCTCTGAGTCAGGGCACTCATTTTATAAATTGTGCCACACATTATCATCTGCCAAGGAAGACACGTTGAAGTAGCACAAGTGGATCACCGAGAAGAAACATGCTAGAGATGTGCAAACCTGCAAAACTAATAATACCATTTTATTCCAGCTGGAAGATCTATGTTTGTATAAGCCCATAATCTTTGCATTCATGTGTAAAGGCATCAGTTGCCTGGCTCAGTTTAACAGGCTTCACAGCAGGCATATTGGGTGTGGGTCAGATGCCTGCTGGTGTTTAGTGATTAATGGATTCCATCACTGTCATTCTAGGACTGTGGTTCTACAAACAGAAGCTGTCAGTCAACTTCAGACGGATCATCTCGCTGCAGAATTAACTGGAAATATGCTTTCAAGGTTCCATGCAGAAAAACCTTGCAAAGCAAAGACAACTTGGGAATATTGAGTTGAATTACAACCCTCTACTCCTAATTGAGATGAAAATAGACGGAAGCAGTGTGTTGCTCACCTCATCATGAAATTTTAGCATCAGTACTTTGATTTCATAACTACTATTTGTGAAATTGAATCTCATCTTTTATTAACTTCCTCTATCAGGCGATACTAATCCAGTTTTTAACAGCATAACAGTTACATCCTTTTGTTTTTGAAAAAAAATTGCCTTGAAGGGGCAAATGCAAGGATTTTGCGTGTTGCCTTCACTGTGTGGATAAAAAAAAAAGGGGGGGATCAAACTCAGTGAGGGGCTCACCATTCATTTGTCACTGAAGCTTAGAACTCTTGCCTGCCTATGCTGTGTCTAGAAGTTAACTGAAGTTTTTATTTCATTAATGTTATTTTTATAAACAGATGTTTGACTCAGCTTTACGATGCAACCTAGAAACTGGGTCATAACATAAATGGGCACTCACCCGGGGTCTTTTGGATTTTTTTGTGAAGACTTAAGTTTTTCAATCGTGAGTACTCAGGGTTATAACTTTTTCAAACAATGAATAGAGTGAGAGAACATAGCAAGGCATAAAAGGCACTACAACAGCCCCTGGCTAATAAACATAGCAACGGATGAATAAAACACAATACCATCACTTTGATCTCACAATCACCCCATGACTGATATGATCATTGACGTATTTTATGTCAGTTATGAGATGTTTAAAAAGCTAAACACTATAGCAGATTTTGCCATAGGGGCTGTTATATTCATTATGTGATGAAGAAACATAATAGAGCTGTAAACACATGGGCGATAACAACTCATGATTAGTTCAGTCTCATTAGCAGCGACTGGGAGATTTAAAACTGTTTGGAAATCTGAGAAAGTGTAAAATATCAGTGCCCTACAGAAATGTCAGACACGGTTAGAAGGTCACCAATGTACTGTCGTTGAATGTTAATTAGTTTAACTTCTAGATGTGTTCTGTCTTGTCTTTGGATGGAAAGAAAAACTCCCACCCCTCTAACTTTTTCCACCCTAATTCTTTACAGAATTCTACTAATATTAGCTCTTTTCATGTCAGTTTATCCGATTACTATGATATCCTAATTCTATTACATTTATTTTTCTTTCAATTTGACCCAACTGCTACGAACCAAAGCCGACAATTGCATTTTAGCAGACTGTAGAGCTGCAATCATATAGAACTGAATCTGCCAGGAAGCGGCATTATCCACATTTATCTCGGTAAATAGATCAAACAAGCAAACATGGAGCTTGAACAAATCTTACTCCTGTGCCATATTATTATGCTTTACCAGAAAGAGGTGTGAAAGGAAAGTAACCGGAGACAGCCATTCCCATGTCATAACAGATTAGTCCACACGCAGCCCGGCCTCCTCAAACACCCACACACGCTCTGCTTCTCTCAGATCAAATTTTCATTCCCCGGTTTCTTATATGCAGAGGATTTGTACTTAGGGAGTTCAACAAACATGAGACTGTGGTAAAACCTGAACCGGAGAAATATGTTTTCAAATATTCAGTTCTCCTGAAAATAAATAACCTGACCATTCGGATGCATCTTTGGCATGAATTAGTAAAGAGTGAAACATTTACACCTCTGTATTAAAGATAAATGCTTTTGGCGGAAATAGCATTGCACGCAGTGCTGTCAACACTACTGCATTCACAAGCTGATAGAAAAGTCTCAGATTATATCGTGTTTACTCAAGCACAGGCTCACTTTCAAACACACTATGTGCTTTGATGTAAGTGCACATTTGAGTGAGTAAAAATCACTGTTGATTAGAGAGAAAAATACCTTTGATGAGGGCAAAAAGGTGAGATACTAAACAATCGCAAACCTTTTCGAGTTTTCTATGAAGTAGAATTGCGTGACTGACCTGCTCTCACACTCTTCAAGGAAAATGAAACCTACTTAAAAAGTTATAGCAAAGATGAATTAGCATATATTTTAATTCTAAAGGATTCTCTTTGAAAGATTTTGTAGTCTGATGTTATCTCTGAAAATAAAAGGAAAGTATTGCACACTCTAGCTCCATATGCTTATCACTTTATATCAGGAATTAACATGAAGCCTCAGTGTGCAACACTTTCTTTCTGTTTCATAAATAAATAAAAGCACTGACAGCGAACAAGCTTTGCGCATGTTGAGACTAGCAAATATAAAGGCTATATCTAAGTCGGTCTGTTTGAACAGTAATAATATGTTACTAGTAGTAGAGATATCATTCTTAACAGGGTAAATCTTAACGGATTAAATTAGGATTCAACTATTGGGTTCTTAAATTATTACCTGACAAACATGGCAATGTTTTCATTAATAATCTTCGAGTGTTTTAAAATGAATCAAGCTCCAATAAAAATGGAGGTTTCTATAAAGCCATAGATCAAACTGCAACAGATTTGGTTATTCTCAGAGATGGAAGGAAAAGTTTGTAGCACATCATTTGTGTACGTACTTTATGTACGTAGAGAGGTACATCCATGACAAAACATTGTCAAATATCACTGCCAACACACTCCCATGTGTTCTTTACGTTGGCATAGTTGTTAGGAAATGCATCCACTAGAAGGCAGTGCAGATTTTAGAGTTCACCTTCAAATTCTGACATCAGTTTCAGACAACAGCAAACATGTTGACGGTGAGGAGATCACGATAATGCACATTCTCAGAAAGAGACCTAAAAAAAGGCAGCACAGTAGTCGGCGAGGTCTGTAGTGCTACATTGCAGTATCTTCATCTTTATTCCTTTTGCTGGTTACACGTACTCTAGACTAACTTCACGGTTTCCTGAGGTACTGCTTCGTTTGCAATGCTGGGCTGTGCATCCACGAGTTCTCTGAAAACAGACCAAAATACTTATGTAAAGGGCACAAAAGATGGACAGAAAGCTCTGTGTGCATGGAAACAGTATGCATATGCATATTTAGTGTAGAGCATAAATGAGCCTCGCTGAATAATCAAATAGGCTTTGTTTCTTTAGATAGAAAAGGTTGGGTCTGTGAGAAAACGCCTAGCATATTACCAATATTACACAGAAAAAGAAAACGTTTTTAGTTGTGACATGTATGCCGTCTAATTAGTGACTAAAATCTGAAATCTTGCCAAAGATCTACTTTCAAAGCTATTTTTTGCATTTTTTTAATCAATTGATGCTAATGTGTCTCCCTCATCATATATTCTAACATATCATGATAACATTAGCATAGTATTTCTCCCACATTTTAACCCAAGTGAAGTACATATCATAATTTCCTTTTTTTTCCTTAAGAGTTTAACAGCAGTTTACCATTATGTAACCTGGTAACTCTGCAACTTAACTGGTCCAAGGTTAGAATATAATCATTTAGTGATATACCAAGACACTGTGTGGGATTTGTGTACACAATACGTCTGCAGTTCTGTAATTTTTTTTCACTTCATTAGAATCTTCCCCAAACACATCAGGATGCTACTTAGCATTAACAAAATATCAGAGACATGAAAGCGTGAATATTTAAAAACTCTTTTGGTAAGGTATCCAGATAGCATGCTTGCTTCTTGAATGAAAGGACTGGACATGCGGCTAAAGGAAAATAGAGTGCTTTTATTCATGAGTGCTTTCCGTGGTGTATGTTCTTAGCTTGGAGTCCAGCTGTGTGGATAACTGTGTCTATTAAATTAATTTAAACAAGCTCATTTTTTCATCAAAGAAAATCCAAGTAACAAATGATTAAGTCTGTTGGACAAAAAGAGAACTGATTGCTTTGTGCTCAGCTATGTGGGGCTGGCTGGTCAGTAAAGCTGCAGCTGTGCTAGACACATATGTGTGTGACGTGCAGGCCAAACACAGCTGTAACATTTATAATATTTATACTTAGGTGCGCTTGACTTGCTTCAGTTTTATCCTGCATGGTAGGTGTCACAGCTGTGGAAAACACAGCTACTTCACTTAATAAACAGCAGTGGAGGAAATGTAAAGGAAGTAAAAAGTGAAGGCAGATGTTTTTGAGCAGCACTCCTCAACTTTCTCAGCTATTGCACCAATCTCCCTGCATCCAAGGACCATCTGGGTCCTTATGCTGCCACATTGATGGATCATACAGATGCCTGAAAAGAGGGACATGCTCCAGCTGGGCCATATTGCAAATGCCAGCAATACTGATGTCACATTTGGCTCTAAGTGTGATCACAGCGATCGTAAATTAAACTGAAGTCCCGCACCTTAAGATGACCAGTTTAATTGTGATCAATATTTTGCCCATTTGCACTATGTTTTGCATTGCTTCCCTTATAAGGTAAGCTCATTAACCCTGTTTCCTTCCTCTTGTTTTATTATATTGTTATATTGTATATTGGAAGTCAAACTATTGAAACATTTACAGCATTCACATTAAAACCAACATCTAACCTAACTCAGGTCATGTGTAATTTGATGGCTCCTTATGAATGCACCAGCTCATGCTGAGTGTAGCTTCATGAAATACACTCTCTACGTCTTCTGAATAAAATCTGACCAAGGTCAATGCCTTATCTCAAAGAAAATAATACAAAATCCTCTCTTTCTTGGTGCACATTGATGGTATTCAACTCTTTGGGGTGATGTTTCATTGAAATCTCTCCATGAATGCGTATGTATCTTATAGGAACTTCTAATTACTGCAGCCATTTTACTTTGATGTATGACCTAATTCTGTCACAAGAATTCTCCTATAGACAGTTATGGGTGGTAACAATGGTCTTTAATTTTAGTTTTTTGTGTTCTTTTTTGTGCTCACTTAATTTGTTTTCTTAGCAAAGCCTCTTCAAAGGCCTTTAAATGCTGCAATAATGTCATTGTGGTTGATGATTTTGCATTCTCATGATTTAGCTGATGGCTGCTTGTGCTATGTTAATCTTTCAGTATTCTTTACTAGATTAAATTGAATGTATCAATTTTGAATTTGAATAAGTAAAGAAAATGCTTTTGAATTTCCTTTTTAGACTGATTGGTGGACCAGAATCACAGTATACTGTTTAAAAACTTATAATGAATGTACAGATAACAGATGGTGGAGCCTTGCCTGCTAAGTTGCTTGAAAACATAGTAGTTTGATGTACTTGACAACCTTTGCTTCCCACAGACCACATTCCTAAGTGGTGTGTAGGAGAAGCTGCTTTCAGGGCCATGGCCTTAATGGCATTTTTTAAATTATGTAGTGACTGAAATTATTTATCTACAGTGTATGCACACATATTTTCCAACACAACAAGTGTCTGCTTTGGTGTTGTTGCTTGTGGTTGGTCTGTGTGAATCAGGCTGAGTGAGTGAGTGCCTGGGAGGTGAACCAAACACTGCCTCCCTTCTAGTTCATCTCTGTGAATCACCTGTGACTCCATCCATGTGAGTTGGTTCTTAGCCAGCAAGTTAAGCTATTCATAGCATGTAATATCCGCAAATATTGAGCAGCTTCTGGTTTCTTTGTATTCACCATTGTCTTTACCCAAATATCTTGATTGTGTTAGCCATATGGCCAACTACTAAAAGTATTATATAAATATGCATAAATTCTACATATAGATTTGATTCTGATTCAAAGATAGATAAATTGAAAACCGGGCCATTAGCAGACTGAAAAATATATCAAATGTCCCAGTGGGGTGATTTGAAATACCTTGACTATGCCTGTATTTCTGCTTTTCCACATCCCCAATGCATGCTCTTTACTTTATCTCAGTGATGTACCTCCCATTGTTTCATGTGTAAATTTCTCCTAATTCATAATTTACCCATGTCATACCTTTAGTGTTTCCCCCTTAGGTTATTTCTGGGCTCTGTTATTCATCTTAATCTTTTCCCCCTCCAGCAATGGGAAAAAAATCTTTCTTTTGCATTAATAAAACCCTTCTTGGCAAACACAGTACATCTCAGTACAACTGACTCCCGAACCTCCAACAGTACACCTATTAAGAGTGTTGTCACTCAAATTATTAAGGCTGGCTTGGAAAATGGTGCTGGCCTTTCTTTGTGTTTGTTTTTTTTGCGTTTTAAAGGAAAAATGTTGTGTTTGTCTTCAATAAGGTAAGGCTCAGACTCTTTGTAATCTCGCTTCCCATTAACTTGTGTATTGAGACACAAGATAAATACAATACATTTATTCATGCTATCCTTTTTTTGTCTTTGTTTCTCTACTCTGCTTTCATTAGCAGATCAATATGAAAGTTTGAGTGATTACTTGGTTCAGCAGTTTCTGGGTATTTACCGCTTGTCTCTTTTTATAAGGCAGAGTACAGTCATAATTCTGTGCAGCCAGCAGGTTCCTCTAGCTTGAAATTGAGGTATAAATAAAATTGTATCCTTCAAAACACTGGTGCAAACTAGTTACTGGAAGTTTTCCAGTAACTGTCATGCTTTTGGCGCATCTGCAGCAGAGTGTGGAAGAGGAAATAAAATTCTCATCAATCATAGTACATGTCCAGCTTTGATGTCGGCTTATCAACAATGAATTACAAACACACCGTTTTAAAGCTGTGTTGAACAGCCGGGGAACATTTGTTATTGCAAAAAAACGAGATATTTCTTTCCACAGACATCAGCAAGACATCAACTTAACTATTTTTTGTTCGTCCTTGATACTATTTTAAAATAATTTCCCTTCTGTGTTAACACTTTATTTGCTTTTATAACTAATATGATGTAATTACCAATTATTTTTGTACTCTACCTGGCTAACATAGGCTTATAGTCCAAATCTTAAATCAATAAAACGTTGTTCCAGTGCTATGCCGCTAATGATTTCTATATTATAGTTTGAATAAACTTTGTATTGAATGCTTACACGTTTGGCTCATAGTCATGCCAGTATTGAGCTTTAACATTAAGTGACAGGGTAGGTGAATGATCAAATAGTTAGTTAGAAAAAAGAGAGTTCTGACAATGAAGTAAGAATATACAAACATACAAAGCTGTACAAATAATTTCTGATTCATTCTGGAAATCTGACTACTGTAATATTACTAGTGGTTTTAAAAGCTCCAAATGACTTTGCAATCTTCTTGCCATGTTCTAGCATTACAAAAAAATGACTAAGAAAAGTGTTTTTGAAGATGTTGTATAGGTTTGCCTCACACTATGCCTCTTAAGTAAAGCAATAAGTTACATTAAGATTACTTTCAGCGCAAAAGATCATTCATTCCCATTCATGTAGCATGAATAAATACCCTGTAGTATAAAATGTTCTTTATTTTAATAGATTTTCCATTTGCCCATCCCTTTTTAAACAAGTGTTTTAAGAGTTATTGAACACATTATCTTCAGAGCAGACCTTGACTGTGAAATTAATTGGACAACAGAAAAGTCTTTATGAGGAATTAAACTCCATGTTACATATAAATATTGAGTATTGCTCAGCAGAAAGCTGGAAATTGGATACTTAAGGCAAAAAATTAATAGTCACTACTTTCTAAATGTAAAGTGACATAACTTCAGGACCTAGACAGTTAGTGAGCTGCCAAATAAGTAAACAAATCAACTTTGTTGTAGTAAGTTGTTACTCAGTTGTTATTCACCATAACAAGCAGTAACACACTCCTTCAGTTTAGTTACATCAAAAACATGTTTACTGGATAATGTTAATCTGCTCTTTGGATTGCAGTATGTTCAAAACCCACAGCCATCAAAAGCATTACTATTGTGCCATAGCGTAATGTACAAGGAAGAATAAAACACAGAAAAGTATATCGCAACATTTCAATACATTTAGAGACAAATGTCCTTTGCTGGCTGAAAGGAACACAAACTGTGGCTTTTTTTTCTCTTTATCAGTGTGTTAACATGCACACTTCTAATTTGTCCATTACTTGAATGAGGAAGTACTCCCAATTTCTGACTCATATACAACAAACTTGAAACTGAGTTGAACAACTGACTTTTCAGTGGCAACTCATGCAGACAGAGGCTATTTGGTTTTGGATTATTAAAGACAACAGTATCAGAGTGCTTAGAGAAAATGCTGTAACACTGATTATAATTTTGGAAAACGGAAAAGGCTTCTGCTCAGTGACACAAAATGTGTGGTGAGGTATAGCTCTTGTGTACCTAAATTACTGTCAAGATTCAACAATCCTTCATTATGTGTATCACTTCAAACATTAATTTTCATATTATTGCCTCCTTTGAATACAAATCTCTGTAAGTGTATCTCTTTGTTCTTAAAAGTACACCTTTATTGTGTGGAAATATGACTGTGCTTCCTGTTTTTTGTTCATTAACCTAAAAGTTATTGTCATATTTGTCAATTCCATGTGATAGAACAAAAGAAAGTGCTTTCATCTCAGTTTTTCAGGCACCAGAACATGGGCACTTACATTAGATCCTTGTGCTTTGTATGTCCATCAGAGCAAAAAAAAAAAAAGCCAACAGACACAATCCTAATGATAAAATCACTCTCTGCTAATAGAAATATCACACCTCTCTAAATCCCTATAAATATGAACCCATTCATTGTGTAAACTGTGCTTTATTCCTATGTACCCCTTATTTGGTCCCATACACTAATTGGGTTGTTGAGTGCATGTTAACATACTGAGTATTGCCAATACAAATTTACAGAAATCTGAATATTTGAAATTCAACATTTGCTTTGAAAGATTCAGTCCCTGAAGTTAAAAAAAAAGAAAAAAAGTCAAGAGTATAGTGTCAAGATGCCTTTGTCGCTGTGCAATTTCTATCACTCATAAATGAGTACATATTGTAAGCAAGGATTGTATGCATCCTGACAGCAGTTTTTAAGCTTACATGGCCTCCTTTTGGGGTTCACATAATTTTCATGTTGAATTGTACAGGTGGTTCAGTTGGACTGGCCTCCTCTGTTTCCTCTTTACGTGGCACATATTCAACCTCAATACTTGACTTGGTATTGTCTTTCCCTCTACTCCAGAGGAATAATATTACAAGACAGAAGAGAACCACTCCGAGGAAAGATATAAATCCCATGGTTGTTGCAATGATAAGTGTCTTTACATCGAATGGAAATGGAACTGAGGCCCGGGTCACATTAGAACCTTCATCGCTTGGTTGGTTAGAAATGAAAGCAAATGTCTTGTTCGGCTGGTGGGGCCAATTTGGGGAGTAGCTATGCACAAAAAGGTGAGCAGCTTTGGTGTCATTGCCTGCTGCGTTGCTTGCAATACACAAGTAGGTGCCATTGTCCTGGATTTGGGCATAGCGCACCTCCAGTGTACCTTCACTAGACACAGAAAGTCTTGACCCCATGGTTTTAGCAGTGATGTATTCCTTTTTAGGGGACAACCACATTATCACAGGGACTGGATCGCCCTCAGCCTGACAGGCAAACTGAACTGTGGTCCCTTCATCGACATGGCTTTCTTGAACCTTATAATCCATGATTTTTGATTTCTGACAGATGAAATAGTCAGGAGGGAGTATATCTGGGAAATCTTTGAACTCTTTTCCTTGCACATTTTCAGGAGACGCACACACGGGCTGTTGCTTGTTAAAGTTGAGCCTCCACCGCCGGCGGAAAACCCACAGCAAACGGCAGTCACAAGCCAAAGGGTTGTCAAACAAAGTCAGGGTTTCAAGGTTTCCCACTGAGTGGAAGACAGACTCCTCAAGGGTGTTCAAGCTATTGCTCGATACATTGAGTACACGGAGGTGGTTGAGTCCTCGGAAAGAGTAAGGCTCAATGGCCACCAATCTCCCTCCAGCCAAATGAAACGCCTGGAGTTTTTGAAGATTAAATAGTTGGTTTCCTTCCACAGTATGAATGGGATTGAAAGACAGATTCAAAAATCGAAGATATCTGAGGTGGCTGATGGCATGATAGGGAATAGCACTGAGATTACAGTTTGTGATGGATAAAGAGGTGAGATTGAGTCCAAACAAGCATTTTGGGGTCATGGTATCCAGGGCAGGCAAGTGAGAAATTTCCAGGACTCTCAGTCGATACAGCCTCTTAAAAGAGTAATCCCTTATGACAGTAACATTAAGATAGCGTAATCGAAGTGACAACAGGTTATGCAGATGGCTAAGGGCATCAGTTGGCACTGTGGCGAGTTTGTAACCCTCAATGTTGAGGCTTTCAAGGTTGCTGAGGCCATGAAATGATCGGGGTGAGATGAAGACTAGGTCATTGTCACCAACTTCCAAAGCCCTCAGGTTGTACAGCTCCTGGAACATATAGTCGAGCAGAATAACAATTTTGTTCTCACTTATATCCAATTGTGTGAGGTTGGTCAAGCCTGTGAATACCCCCAGCTGAATGAGCTTCAGCTGGTTGGTGCGCAAACCTAGAATTCGAAGGTTCATAAGGTTGCCAAAGGCCCCAGGCTCAATGGATGAAATAGTGTTTTCGTTGAGTTGCAGCTCCTCCAGCTGTGGGTAGTTAATGAACTCCTCTGGCCCAAGAATCTTCAGACGGTTCTTGCTAAGGTCTAATAGCTTTGTTTCAGTGGGGATGCCCTCGGGAAGGGCTGCCAGTCTCCGTCGATGGCATACGACCGAACGCTCCTGAGCATTGCAGTCACATCGAGAGGGGCAGCCAGTGGTGGAACCAGAAAGGACGGTGCCGAGCATCAGGATCAGGATGGGCTGCCAGCACGCCACCAAGTAGCTGTGCCCTCCTGCCTCTCCAAACACCATCCTAGTGTTTACCTGGGGAGACATGGAAAATATAGCATTTTGAATTTCAATGGATTTCTGCAAACAAAGGTTTGGATGTAGATGAGGTTTCACTGAATGCAAAAATATGAGCACATGTCACTAATATGTATAAAAAAAACAAGGATACTGTACTGCCAGTACAGTATGTTGAAAATAATCTTATGTTTCATTCAAATATGAATGAACCATAAAGTTTTCCTTCTGATAAAAAATGTGTTTCTAAAATATAAATACAAAGAATAAAATGATCAATAATTAAATCAGTTTTATAATATGACATTATCTGATATGCATATTAACAAGTTACAAAGTGGTTTTGGCCTCTTTCTAAATATAACATTTAGAATGAACTAAATGTATTCCTTACAGCATTAAACTTTACAAAAATCTTTACTCTTATGTCTGTAAAACCACCATTGTGCTTGTATCTCCACGCCTTTACAAAGATGCAAGCTGCATTCCCCTTTTGCCTGCATAGAATTTCATTATGGTGACTTTCCTCAGAAGTAATGGAATCAACCAATCAATAAAAGGGCTTGGTCACACAATGTAACCATCCTGCTGTGCTTCTGACTTCAGAGTGTGCTGAAAACAATTACTGTCAATACTGCTGACACATTGTGTCTGCTTGTACAAACCCATTTTTAATTGGCAGTCAAAAATGCCATGGTACATCTTTATATGGTTTCCCTAGCATTTAAAGACTTAAAACATCCCATGCCACTGCTTAGCTGTTGACCTTGCAGTGATATAATACACTGTTTGCTGCCAAATGGTGATAGATGAGGAGAGAGGGAGATTGTCAGAGGACTTGGAACCCTTATTTGATTTTGACTCAGGGGCCCTTTAACTGGGTAAAACCCTCAAGCTCAGCTTCTCACATCAAGCATACTATTACATCTGAGTTCCATCGTTGAGGCACACTCATATATTTGTGATTATTTTTACTTAAAAACTTGCCTTACCATTATTTTGATTGGCACTTTCAGACTAATAATTTACCATGGTTTGGAAAAAAAAACAAAAACAAAAAAAACAACAGGGTTATGCGGAAATCTATTTATTTTCTACATATTCTTTGGCTTTCAAAAAGCAAAAAAATGCGTAATGAGATGTTCATAGACATTCTGTCTAAATATCCTCCGTGGTGTCAGAGTGTGTGGGAACTGAACAGGCTCTGTAGGTTCTTTCATCGGTATTTTTCTAAGAGTGCTTCAGATATTAGTGTAATGCCTTGTAGAAACTGTTAGGCTGTCTGCAGTTGTAGCTTTGAAAAGGAGAATATGAAATAATATAAACCTGATAGTGAAGGTTTGAGTGATTTTTTATTTATTTTTTTACTGCTGAAGTACAAATTACACACTGTTAGTGCATTAAAGTTACGGGGCTGACAGTCTTTGGATTGAGGCTTGAGTGGTCACAATGGAACAATAATGGCAGCTTGCATTTTCACTTCCTCCAGAACTGTGTATGTCTGTTGGCTGCGTATGTCAGACACTTATGGTGTCAGTTCAGTGTGTATTTGAAAATCGTATTGACAGAATGAAAGCTAGAAGTGGTCTTTATAAACACAGACTACCATATTGATATTTACACATTTTTCCAAATTGTACTCAACAAGACAGTGAAATCTTACACATATCTAGCAGAAAATAATACTTTACACCAATCAGCCCTAAAATCTTTCACAGGTAGTAACACTTCTCATCTTTATATAGTGCAATGTTCTTCCAAGAAAATGTTTATCCTGTCATCCATGTAGATGTTACTTTGAGACTTGTTATGAACCTTAACATTTTGGCAGACCACTCTCTTCCTCCACATATAGGAACAGCACTCCCCAAAAGCAGGAGCCTCACCCAGCTTGTAGAGGACCTTGTAACATGCACACACACACAAAGATTCTGAGATGTTCATCTGGCCTCCAAACTCTGGATATACCAACCTGATAAGAGCTTATGGCATCTGTGGGAAGCAAGCCCAAAGCCCACAAAGACTTCATCTAACAGTCCACAGGACCTGAAGAATCTTTTGCTAAGTCCCAGTATGAGATACACCAGAACACCCTCAGAATGTTCTTTGCCAATGGCCTAACTCGTCTGAGCTATCTTTTTTTGTGGAAAAAAGGAAGCCTACTCAATATTACACAGTCATAATGTTATGACTTATTGAAATGCACTTCAAGGCATTTTAATTAGGTATTTAATTCAGAGTGTAACGACAACGCTTATGCAGAGTAACAGATTCTGAACCTCAGTAGAAGGTTGTATTACCAAGACACAAAATGTAGAAGGCAGGTGACCTCATCTGTTTGACACAAATAATGATTTCATCTTGTAAGTTCAGGAATATAAATTAGGGCGATGCATTCTATTGTCACTGATAATCACAACAAAATATAATGGTGATTTTTCAAATAATAATTTATTTCCTATAATATATTATTTAGTGTAGTTATAAGCAAGATTACTGTCTGTTATATCTGGGCTAACAGTGCATGTCTTCTTAAAACAGGTTTATTTTGACCTTGAGCTGAAATTTTAAAATCAAAAGAAATACTAATGTGGAGACCATCTTACAATAGAAGCACATTTGGCACATGCCACTGAGCTCTCACACCACAGCCATTCTTGAAAATATTACGTTTACTCCCAGGAACAGAAACAGATACCTTGTATAAGAGTCAGGGGCTATACCACGCCTGTTTTCTGGCTCAATCTTCCTGTTTGAACTTCACACAGACTCTCAAGGTGAAAACAATACCAGCCATGGCAGTAGGTAACAGTCTGTCAGCAGGACTGTCCTCCATACAATTTATAATCTTTACGTGAGAGGATTGAAATACTTTTGTCTGTAAGAGAATATTTGCCTTGATCTATTTCACCATTAAGTGTGCCCGCTCTGATTTTTTTCTTTCTTTCATCTTTTGATGGCATTGTGCATGGAACAATATGCCTTTTCTCCTCTGCCCTTTTATGACTGCTGGCATCGTCTCTGCGGACCTCTCACCCTGTCATAGTCCTCTCTTAAAAGAAAGTCTGTACTCAACATTAGTCTTTTGTTGCCCTGACTGGCTGCTCTTGGTAGTGGTCAAATTGAAACAAAGGTGTGGACTTAATGGGTCGCGGAAAGTCTGCAAGGAGCAGACAAATGAGCTTCATGCATCAGTGCATATATGCCCTTCAGCTGTTTTGAGTTATTAAATACCTTTGTTGTGCAGCTGAAAATTGGAAAGACTATTACAATATTTACAGCGGAAGAGAAACAGGGCCCTCTAAGGAAAGATTATTGAACCTTTCCTGCTGGAGGCAAAAAAATAATTTATGAAAATTAACCGTAAACTAACCAAATTCTTAATGCAAGCTTGTCATTTGCTGCAATGAGGTTTTATTTGACTGTTCTCATGCCCCCATTTAACACCCTTGACTTACTACAGCTATCTGGAAAGACCTGTTCAATCATTTCACCTTTTGTTTTTGGATGCATACAGAACAATGCTGCATATAGATGCACTATTATAGATATCGTCCATTTTGATTGGGTTTGCTTGTCTATGATGTCTTCTTTTCACTTAACTGTACAACTTTGAGCAATAGATCCTTGGGAATGAACATTTAGTAATGTGAAAAAACTATTATGCTTTTGTTTAGTTTTGATTTTGCAGCACACATAAAAAATAATTTACTTAAACCAAACAAATCTTAATGTCTTTTGCACACCACACGTTTCATTCACGCATCATTATTCATATTTATGAAAGAGTCATTCTAACTAACCAGCTATAGTTTCAATTTTATTCATTATTGGTAAGAACAATGTGCTCATTAGCACCCATCTTAAACACAACTTGTTGTTCAGTGGCATATCCCAAACGAGCTTTGATTAGTCTGCAGCTGTTTAGAGAAAAGAAGGGATGAAAGGAAATGAGGGTACAGCTCCAGAGTAACAGAGTAAATATGTAAAGGATTTAAGTGATGAAGATTGCTTCCACCGGCATGTTTGTGTTCAAGAAACAAATTTGATCAAGCTTTGCAAAACTCAAAAACCAAACATAGTGTGTTACGGGCTGCACAGATGTGAAGTGGACAAGCCTCAGAATATTTATAGTCTGATCCAAACCTGCAATATGACATATGGTTTCTGCCTTTCATAATAGTATGCACTGAACTTGCTGCACAACAGCTCGACAGTAGTGTCATTACAAATATATAATGACCAGATATATCAGCGTAAATGCTTGTTGAGTACAAACACTTCAAATCTGCATTGCAAATATAATTTCTATCTAATCATCACCCTCCAGCAAAATGAGCCGTTAGATACAGAAAATCCCATGAAAGTCAATCTTCCATGGAAGTCAAAGGTAAGGGTAACAGCTTCTGCAAACCTAAAAGAAAACTGCATGTCTGATAATCCACCTCATCAAGATCAAATGTTTAGAGAGAATGTAATTGTTCAGCAAGTTACCCCTATTGAAATGCAAAGACAAACCTGCATGGGGTCATCAAGCTCTCAATCTTCCTCTTTTCTAAAGAAATATGCTCCTGCTGCTCAGGCTCTCAGCCAGAGATGTATACACTTTTATCTAAAGAAGTTACTGCATTGAATATACAGTGTCCATGTTTATTTTAGAAAGACAAGGTTAGAGGCAAGAAGAGTCAATGTAATTATAGTGATGACTGTGGAGGGCAAGCAGATGTTGTCAGGCTTTTTTTGAAGGAATTTGTCATGCAATAATTATTAAGTGTTTAATTGCCTGCGATGGTTTGTATGCTTCTGTAAGACAAGTAAGTCGTCATACTGTGGCTCTCATATAACCTGTCTTGAAGGTTAAAGCACCTGGAAGCCAGAAATGAAAATTTCAGAGACCTACGTTTCTGCAGACCTTTTCAGAAAACCTTGTACCCCATAACCCGGCCGCACCAAGCGACAATAATCATAGCTGTTGGGAAATTTTAAACATTTAGAAGTATAGCTAATTTTTCTTGTAGAAGAGTAGAAAAATGCTTTTCAATGTTCTAATCATTATATTGGCAGAAAAGCAGGAAGAAAGGAGACATCAGTATTCAGATATGGTGTGTGAAAAAATATGAGCTCTGGTTCTTGTTACAAAATGAATCTAATTCATCTTCTTGATACCCAAAAATCTGGCAAAAGGAAAAAAAAATGTACACAGTATATCCAAGGCAACTAAGCTTAGCATTTTAAAGAAAAGATTAGGCAAATGCTGAAGCTTTATTCATACTGAACAGTTCTTGGCTTGACAGGTGACAGTGAAGATGAATGGCCTTGAAGATGGCAAGGGACATGAAGTGATCATAGCTGCCTGTTCTCTACCTAAACATCACCAGCAACTATGGTTAGTGGAACAAAGACAAATCATTTTACATTTTCCTTTTCCATCTCAGAAAGCCTTTAACTTTGACTGACAAAGAATTTATTCATTCATCAGGAATTGGAGCTGCAAGTGATGGAAGCTGGCCTAGTTTGGGCTTTTGAATGTAATATTTATTTCATCCTAAATCCTTATACAATTGCAAACTGGAACATCAATACCTGTAAAGCTGCTGTAACCACAGAATAAAACTATTTTATCTTCTCCATCGTATACCATATCAATAAAAGATAACATTGAGTGTTGCAATGCATCTCACTGTTAGGCTTGATGCATACAGTATGAGATCTTGAACATTTATTGTTAAGGCTTTATTGCTGCAAGGGAATGCCCCCTCGTGTTGAGGTTGCAGACAGTGTATACACCTCCACAAGACCAAAGCTTTGTTCATAAGCATCCCAAGGGGTCTCGCCGATAGTAAGTCAGTAATAATTGCATGGATCTCACATACTCATCTCTTTCGCTTCTAGTCTGAACATAATCAGATTTAGCATCAGACTACAGGAGATGAGGACCTCTGATCTTCCTCAGTGAACCTAAAACTTCATTGTTATATGAACTTCTCATAGTATCACAAACTAAATATAAACATCTGTTCAGTATTTCTATTTCCCTTACGCCCCGAGGGAAGCCAATGCCACTATTTGCTATATTAGCAATAAAGTCAGTTTCATTTAGCACCTTGAGGCATTACTGGAACATGTGATAGATGCCAAAAATAATTCAAATAGACTTTGATTAAGACAGTTTGACATGAGGCAGTATGAAGGGCAACATACTGAGTCATTTGTATCTATAAGTTATTCTTTGTAGTCAAAGGCTTAAAAGTTTGAGTAAAAACAAAGCCGTGATCAAAAGCACATGATTCTTAATTTTGCCTTTATTTGAACATCCCTGCTGAAATGTTTGAGAATGCTTTAAGTTTTAACCTACTGAAACTATAGATGGACAATGATTGTCTCACTTTTGAATAGTCATTCAAAAATATGTTGTTTTAAGCAGGACCTCTGCAGCAACACTACCATACAGTGATCGGGCACAAAGCTATTTGCCAGCCATGTAAACAGAAGGATGATTCACTATTGTCAGTTTGATCAAATGTATGTGGCACTGTGAGCTTAGACACTAATGGTGTATGAAACATGTAAGGCCAAGGACAACAGCTGTCAGAAGGTATTGTGTTAAACTCCTTCAAACAAATAACTGAACAAGGTCTTATTCATGTAAACTCTTTTCTATGAAATTGTTAGACTTTGTTCTGACTTTCTCTACTATATAAATTATAAACTTTACATTAGGGGTGTAATGTCCGTAATCAGATTTTCGGTACGGAACAGAGGCGTACCAAGTTCCTACATGGAACAGTAATGGCCTTTGCTCGATAGCCTCAGGCTGCTGCTAGCAGATGTTATGGCTAGCAACGGCCTTAAGGAGATATCAGAGCTTGAAGACCCTCTTCTTTTGTTAAAATCTGCTGTTTCGTAAATGAATAAAGATAAGTGGATGAAACAAAAGCAGTCTGCCGGACTTATGTCTCGAGTTGTGTTCGAGATCCGTTTACCTGCTGGCCCACCCCCTCCACATGTGGATGGAAGCACGCTTTCGCTGAATACTCTTTTTTTTATTTATAACTGCTTTCATTATCAATGGTGAAGGGTTTTAACTTTGAATATGGACTTTATCTTAAAATGTGTGCTGATTCAAACAATGTTTTACTAACCAAAAATGTCATAGCTGGGCAACTTAGTATACCTTACTTCATCTTTTATAGCACACAAAGTTTTACTTTTAATAGAAAACATTGAACTGTGTGAATTATCTTTATTTCCATATTGTATCATCCCTCTCTTATATGTATGTATGTGTAGATACTGTCCATTAAAATATCTATATTTATGCCATATTTTTATCTTTACTAAATTATTACATTTTATTGGAGAATTTACTGCTAACAGTTTTGGTTTTTTAAGGTTTTGGTAACATTTTAAATGTCATTAAACTTGCTCCTGTTTACACCAAAGTTAAGCAGTTTTATGTTTTACATTTATTCTCTTACAGTAACTAACTGTGACCTTAAAACCAAGGTAGCTACATATCGAAACGTGATTTTGCCATACCGTTACACACCAAATTTACACTATAGAAAGTGAAGGCAAGGTAGATCAGTGTTGGGAAAAGCATGAATGACTCTTACTGGCTATCTGGAAGAAAGACTTTGTTTAAACATTTAATGTAAATGAAATCATTTTAAAGGTTGATCCCACAGCTTTGGTTTGAATTTTTTGCTTTACCCCTCAGATTTTCTTTTTTAAATATTCAACAAAACAACATGAAAGGTAAAGCCATCAAAAGGTTTCTCCAGATCTGAAAAGGTAATACATGCATTTGCACCTTTCAGTCTTAGGCTATGTCCACAGGAACATATGTAGAGCATGGGTATTTTGTCCTACGTTCATCCCGAAAAATCCTGTTCAGTGAGCAATTTTTACAAAGCATATTCACATGAAAATGCACAGACACATGGAACATGCTAATCTAAGGGGTGATCTAGCCACACCTCTCAATCCATGTTGGCCGGCTCAGAAGGCGGACGAAAAATAAGATGATAAAGTATCAATCCAAAAACGTGAAGCAGTATGGACAGGCAGACTCTTTTGATTTATTTAGAAGTGTCCTCAGTAATTGAGTTTGAATACTTTCATTCTTCAATATATTCAGTGACTAACTGTATAAATGCAAATGTGTAAAAGGTCCTGTGAACAAGATAAATGCCTGCACAATCTTCAGATGGGAAGAGCCTGCCATTGCCATGTAAACAAATCAGTTAATGATGCATACTGACACGAACTACACAGATGGCAGCGTGCAGAAACACTGGTTATTCCTGACCACGCATAAATGGGAAACCAAATTATTGCAAAAGTATGTCCCCATGTACAGTACATGGACGAGAGACTTTGCTAGGGCTAAAGTCTTAGTAAAGGAAAAAATTCTTCCTTTGCCCATGCTCTACCCCTCCATCTAGTAGCTCTACTGTTGTCTTCCTACATACGACAAACTCAATACAGACTGTTATAGGCCTTAATGTTAAAGGTCTCATAGACAAAAACATTTATGGAGAATCTTTAGATTTGTTTCACATGCAATGCTACTGCATTAAGCAACCAAATAGAACCAGACAGCAGATTTGAAAACAAAGCAATAGCTCAAGAGCCTTGAAGTACAACGGAGTTCTTGTAAGTAATGAGAGCCAATAGAACATGGCCCAAGGCTGACTCGTGGTTACTTACTCATTCAGTATGCATTTGGATTCTACAGATGAATTCTTCTGGACTCTGAAGTGCCAGGTTGCGTGAGAAATGGTCTGGTAATTACTTTCATTTCAGAGCTTGTTTGGTCTTTTATTTATTGCGTCTCTTCGGGTACCTATATGTTTGACTGTCTTTACCAGGCTCTCAACTCTCCAGACGATTTTAGTTCCTGCTCTGCTATTTCGCACTGTTCAAGCAGCATACAAAGAGCGTGTAGATACTTCCAAGTTGGAAGCTTTTGAGCTGGGAGCTGTTACTCACAGCTTTATATGGGGTCAGTAAGAGCCATAGGGACAAAACCAGACTGGTGAATTGAAACGTTTAGCTTTGAGATGGATGAAGGCACAAAGCCAAGGCTCTTGACTCTTCTTCTGAGAAAGGTTATTTGATTTTTTGTGAAAAAAGAAAAGGTTAAGATGTTTCTAATGTTTATTTGTAACATCATTTTTTCTTCTCACACTGATATGTGATTGAAGACACAAAGCTGAGATATGTGTGTCCTGCAAAACTTTTCTGTGTTGAAAATACACACTGACAAATTTCAACGACATCAAGTAAATCTGGATCTAGTGCAGAAATAACCAGTGCAGTAGTTTTATACTTGTTGCAGAATTACCATGTAAATCTATTTCTTGGTTCACTGACAGTCTAACAGTAATACTACAAAAGAGGTTCTTTCTTTATTAACACCCCTTCATCCTAAAAGTCAAGTAGGATAAGCTGGAAATTACACAAACCTTTATCCGCTACTCACAATTAGGGAATATAAGATGTTTTGCGTTGAAATTGAAAAAGAAAGGACTGAATGCCACCAGAAGTGAATTTTATCTTTGATAAATGTAACTGGTGTGTGTGTATTCCTGATGCTGTCTACGTTGTGTTTTTCCATGAATTAAGAGGTGAGAGATAAAACTGGATCTCTCTCTCTCTTTAGTCACAATAAGTGCCAGGAATAACAGATGTGTAGAGAACACTGACTTCTGTGTGCGGTATGTCGGCCAGGCTGGGCTTTTCTTTGACCTTTGTGTTCAACACGTTTTAATGCAAAGAAGCCTACCTGTAGAAATGTCTTGAACTGCGAGTTCTGACTCTGCTGATGAAACAAAGTTACCGAGGGATGACCAAGTTTTCCTTCACTCATTTCCTGCTAGTTAGCTACCATAACAGTTTCCTGCCAGCTTGTGCAGCTCATTTTTATTAGATGTTCAAAATGCTTATTAGGAAGAAGGATAACTTGTGTTTCACACCAGAAATATTTTAGCCCCATATCACTGTATGATGTCCAACAGCTTTTCACATTCTTACTTAGTTGTTATTTCGTGTTAATTAGGGTAAGGCATAAAAAGATAACCCCTTTCCAAAACACACAAAAACATTTGGTTAGGTTTAGATATTAATTGCTTTACAGTTAGACATTATGTGTCCTGAATCTTTCCCTGAATATAACAAAAAGTAAGGTAAACCATTACCATTTTGAAATCTCTGCGTATTTATTATTGGATTTACTATTTACTATTGGATACCTATTGGAAAAACATCCCTATTACAAGTTTTCTTATAGAATAAAGCATGAATTCAAAGTACAGATCTACCACTAAGAAAGTGTGTAAAACAGACCACTGATAGAAATAGCCTCATATAACAGCCAAACAGAAGAATGACATGAAGACACATAAATGTAAAGATATGCCCTTTGCAAAATGTCCACTGTGATCAGTTCCATTTTATTTAATTGTAAGGCTTCCTTTGTTGACTTTGAAGCCATCCGAGTGCATGAAGATGAGGCCCCCTCAGTTCTCATTCCTACTACTGCTGCCTCTGACTGTCTCATATTTTGCATAAAGCTGTTATTATTAAATTTAAATGAGGAGGGCTGCTGCAGAGCAGCAGGACTGTGACCTTCTGAATACATTTGTCGAACGCAAATTTGAGTATCCTGTGACAGATCCGCCTTCATCTGTCACCTTTCCATCCTGCAGACGTTGTATGAACACAGAGTCTGAGAGTCTTCACCACAATCACTTTCACATACCTTTTGATGTTATCTTTTATGTTGCTGCATCTTTATCCAAGATGGATCTTGTTTCAGAAAATGCTTTTATAATAACATCATAGATGTTTTCTGGCTAGTTTACCCATTGCTCATTTCTGGGCCATCACAAATGAACTGTTATGTGCAGAAGTGCCCTGGTTTTAGCTGTAAATAAAGAGGGCTATAATTAGAACCCAACATCACACTTGATGGAAATGAAACATTAGTGACCATACAGGAGCTTTAGATGAAAGTAACATTATTCATCCTGTAACAATTCCCCTCACACAGCATGTACAGCTGACTCTGTTGCCGAGTGAACCACTCTCTACAACATATGGCCATGTGTAGCTTTATATAATTGTCTCTTATATATTTCCTCTACAAATACTGCTGCTTCCAACTTCCACTGCTAAGACTTGTCAGTTCCCCTACCTTTTTTTTTCTTCATTTGAGCTACTCTGATGATCACAAATTTACTGTGAGAAAATTGGCAATATTTTTGCCATTATGTAAACGACGGCATCACAAAATATTAAGCATATGGTTAAAGCACGGAACAAAGCACTGTGAAGAAATAAACAGTTCCACTGCTTTGCTCGTGCTTACCTTCTTGTTTCGAATGAAACAGAATAAAATGTAGGTGCTACAGCTTTGTATGTGGTAAATCATTTCTGAAGAATTTTTATATTAACTTAGCTTTATTTCCATGCCTATAATCACCATAGTATAAATCATGAAACATAGATTTGCATACGTTTTGTTATTAGAAATGGCAGTGTTGTTTTAAAAGGAATAATGCACACCTGATTATAAACTGCTCTGGGATAGTGAACAAATTAGTGTATTTGTCACTTTTATAGACAAATTGTTCATTTTTCCCACAATGGTAAAGAAAAATCCAAAACCATATCTATTCATAGTGGCTATGTTATCATGGAGCCTTTCAATTTTAACAAGATCAATTGTACAATGATATAGCTGCAAAAGGTCAGTTGTGCATTCATCAAAACTACAATATTTTTTTAATCTAACCAAAATTTCCAAATATTTTAAATGGATTTAATAATAGGAGGCAGCTTTGTTCATTCTTGAGGTGCCATAGTGAAGGGAGTTTATAACCCACTCTGTTCATTGATATCATTGGATTTATTCGCAAAAACAGAAAGACAGACTAACCGAGGAGAAACCATTTTTCTGTGTGCTATAGAATCCATGAACTCTCACCAAAAAAAGAAAAAAATATAATCTGACTCTAAAACTTATAGACTTAATTAACCCTTATGCCCTCCTTGGGACATTTTTGTAAATTTTTCTCATCTTTTTTTTCCCACTCGGTGATCATTTCAGCCGTGTGGTACGAATTTTCTGCAACAATTCTTGTTTATGATAACCTAACAATACCATCCTCCTAAAGGGAACTTGTATTTATGGCTGAGTCTATCATAAATTCTACCTGGTATTTAATTGTTATGATAATAACAACAATTGAAGACGTAGTTGCCATTTTTTGTAAATTTATTCCCATTTCAGTTAATGGCATTGGGGACTTAGACTGGCATCATTTTTCCATGAAGTCTGTCACCTCCTCCACCTCACCTCCTCCAAGTTACCAAAGTCCTCCTTTTGTCATTTTGCTTACAGACTAAATGGGCCAAAAGCAGTGCTGGGGTGTTCATTTATGCAACAGAATTCATGGTGCCATGTAAATAGATCCACACTGAAATACAAGTCATCAAATATTAGATGTTGAACAAACAGAAACTAACAGGTGGTGCTGTTAAACCTCCACAGAGGAGAAGGCAAAGCATGATTGGAAAACAATGTGGACATGTGACATTTAGTTTAATCCATTTTTTTTATCTGGATGACAGTAAACACTTCTGACTATAATACAAAAATAAAACAACAACAAAAAAAAACCAGTCCGTTCGAATAAGAGTGATAAGGGGATTATAATAATAACGCCAAGCTGAGTTGTGGGTTGATAGAATCTATGCAGAAATCATCAGGACACATTTTCAATACTCAAAATCCCTAGAGTGCAAAATTTACTCCCCACTAAAATCATTCATCTAAAAGAAAAAGTATTTTACAACAATAATTTGATATGTGTTTTTAATTTGTATCTTTTTCTACTGACGAAATGACCAATGCTATGTTGTTTTGTTGTAATTAACTCACATTTAGTCTTTACTTGATGGCAAACCCCCTATAGTTTAGGGACTTTTATTCAATGTCAAACTCAAGATAAAAACATCCCTAAAAAACATCTTCTATTGTTGTTATTCTTGTCATTTATCTTCTATTGTTGTTATTCTTGTCATTTATCTTCTATTGTTGTTATTCTTGTCATTTAAGTTAGCTACTGGAGAAAAGCACAATTAAAATGGCAGCAGAAGGGACAGTGCTGATCCACATGCTCCCATTCACTCGAGTCTTGTCACACTTTGTAAATGAAAAAGACGAGGTATCTCCTTTTTAGCTGATGTTTTAGATTATTGACTACTATTTGAGTCTCAAAGAATCACATATTACTAAGATTGCACTGAGTTGTCACATTGCAGTCTTTTGAGTAAAGCCCCCCCCCCCCCAAAAAAAATGTCCATTTTGCTGAAGTGTCGTGAGTGACTGTGTGGCTTGATTTTGTTGTTTGTTCCTGCTGCTTAATCAAGTGTGTTTGTTTAGCAAAGCTGACAAGTAAAGGTGCATCCAAATTAACAGCTGATGTAACCATGACTCCAGGGATCTTTTCGTTGCGAGAGCTTGTGTTCAAGCCAGGAGGGGTTTGTAAAGCAGCAGAGTAAGCACACATCTCAGTTTTGTGATTTTCATCTTATGCAAAAAAATAAATAAATAAAAACCACTAACAAAATTTGAGTGTTTCCTACTCTTAAATCAAATTGCACTATACAAAGTGGCAAAACATAAAGTGAAATTAAGCATCTAAGAAGCCAGTTGTTCAAGGGGTAAAGTATCAAATCGGAGCTTAAAAAGCAGATATTTTTCATTTGTCTTCACCAGGCAAATTTAGATAAATGGTAATATTGCTTTGTTTTTGTTGAAGGCATAAAATAGTAGCCATATATAGGTATTTTCTTATTTCTTTAAACTGTCGTACTACATGGATATTTAATATAATACATAAATGGAAATTTCCCTGAAACGCAAGGGGATATAAAGCATGTTCTTATACAGCCCTATAGGCATAAGTGGAATCTAAGCTGTGCAATTAGTAGATTAAGTTGATATTGCATTCACAGTCATACACACTAGAATACTTAGATATGCAAACCAGACAAACAGAATAAACTGATACTGACAGTATGTAATGTACATTTCAGAAATGATTGCAGTGTAGATTACTGAAAAACTGTTTGCCCAGTAACAATGACAGTTTCAATTACTCAATCATTCACTGTCTGTAATCAGAAATTCAAGTAATAAATGTGGCTTATTAATTCCAGTTCACAGAATTTCGTGTTGACAATTTCAGAGCCGCAGACGTGCTCACGGTGACATGCATAAATAACAAGCCAAGAAAAAAGACTCCACTCAGCCATCATAACCTGATTAGTGATTTCCAATTAAAAGCTTTGTCTAGTTCATAAAACCTTGATGTGAAAAGCAACCTCTTCCCTCAGAGACTGTTGGGGAGGGGGGGGGGGGTCTGTGGCTTGCAGTGTTTGTTACTGCACTGTTAAAAACGGAGAGGAAGAGACCCCTCATCGATGTCTGCCTGCTGGAGCATTGCAGCCATGATTAGGAGGATGCAAACACAAGAAGCAATAAAAACTGAAGATGTGACATATTGTTCATTTGGGCTGCATAAATAATCAAAGTCACATACTCACCACCTTCCCAAATCCCACCACCTTCCCAAATCCACCCCCCCCCTCTCACACACACACACACACACTCACGCACACACCATCAACACTACCCCCATCCATCTATCTATCTAACCTGTGGCAAATCAAACACCTGCAACAGCATCCTTCATTGCCACTGGAAATGGCCAACAGTTAATGCTTACTGGGGATGTGTGACAGTAGATGAGTTTATTGCCATCTGAAGGAACATGAATGTTAATGAGCAGATTAGGAAGCAACAACAAACCACGCTGGCAAAACACTTGGGAGAAAAACACAAAACAGACACTATTGCGCTCAGTTTTACACTTATAGACGTGATATAAAAGGGGGACCACAGAGGTCTTTTTGCATGGATTACTAAACACACATACAAAATAGTAGTTACAATGCACATTTATTCATTTAATCACTGTGGAAAATATCTAACCTACATACAGTACATTCAGATGTCACATGCTCACATCATTTGTATGTGGTCCCTCAGTAATAAACCCAGATTGTAGAGCAGAACAGCATAATGAAACCCATCTGGATGACAAAGCACAAATAAGATCTGGAGCTCTCATCTGTGAATAATTCTTCTTTACATCCCTTCCATTTGCCTCGGGTACACAATTTTATTCCTGACATTAATTTGCTCCCTGGCGATCCCTTGGCCCCACCACTGCACCATGATAAATCTGATCCAGTGACTCAGTGCTCAAAGCCCACCATAGAGACAGAGTACTTACCAGGACTGTCATGCAGAGAATTCTAATTCAGGCAGCTCCATGTTGCCAAGGAAATTCAAAATGCCTCCGAAAGCATGGAGTCAGGAATGCAGGATTCAGGACAGGCTAGATTCAAATGTGTAAGAGGGATATACGCAGAGATGAGAATCCCTTGTTTGAGGAGCATTTGAGAAATGCCTTCGTCCTCTCCAGATGCGCTAAATCCGACAGCACTGATAGGCTGACATGTAAACACACAGGCGACTCCGCTGGCTCACACACGCTCACATACATGCTGCACCTAGCAGAGAAAGAGAGGAAGAGGGAGGGGCAGCTGATGAGAGGTGGAAGGAGGAGCTGCAGTGCTCTGGGAGAATAAGAGGACTGGGGGAATGAGAGGCACAGAGCGCAGGCTGTGAGGGGAGTTGAAAAGAAATGGAGAGAAATGTTCTCTGATTGCACTGGCAGCATCTTCTTTTGATATCCGTTCACTGTACTTTTCCTATTTATGGAATGATTTGAATGGTCTGGTTAACTTGCAGGCTGCAGTGGGAGAGGGAAGAGATGTTGACAGAACAGGAGACTAAAGAGGGAGAAACAAATCTGAGGAAAGAAAACAAAGTGTTTGGTTGTCGACTGCCTTAAAATGTTCAGAAACTTGAGCGAAGTGTATACAAGCCTGATCTCTAGTGGGTCCCGTGGAGTATCCAGATCTAACAAATCATGAAAAAGACTGCATCTATGTATTTTTATGTAAGCAGGACATAATAGGAATCAAGACTGATGCAAATGTAAATGTATTTACAGGATTTATTTTATGAAGGACAGGAAGAAAAAAGTGCAAGAGAATACAGTATAAACAAACACCATCTGCAAGTCTTGTGCCACGTACCACTTGTTTTTTTATAATTGGGGTTTTAAACAAAAGCTCCTCAAGCTCTGTAAAGTTCTTTCACAATGTTTTCTTTCCTTGTATCTTAAATATTTCAGATGATTTTTTTTTTGTTTCTTAGGTCAATTAACACAGACCTATTAATCATTCAAACATATTTAGGCATCTTACTCAAAATTTGTGTCTACACACTGCCTACAACTTGGAAATACACTATTTTAAATTGTATCCTTAGGCACTAACAAGTAGCCTGCTGAATACAGAGGCTTGGTTTTTTTTTTCATTTCTGTAGTTGAATCAATGAAAAATTCAATGATAACACAGTTTGACAGACATAAAGCAGAACTTTTGCACCAAAAACGTGATTCCCAAAGAGCCATAAGCTAGAAAATGTCCCATTTCTAGGCGCTACATCTTTTGAAAAGTGGGACTAGTGGAAGACAAAAGAAGAAGTGACAGGCCTAAAAAAAAAACAAAAAAACAAAACAACCCAAAACCACTTGGAATATGCTAAGCTTTTCTGCTAATGACAGGCAACTGTGGGGAGCTGTGGATATGGATGGATTACTTTTCTGTATTAAAGATTTATTGCCAGAGTCCAGGATTATCTCCACCCATAGTGCAAAGTAAGGTAATAATCAGGCAAATTCACCTTTGCTGCGAGGAGTTAGGTTTGGGGGTGAGAAGCTGCAGCTTAACGGTGCTAACGGGTATATGGAGCTGGTACTCGCATGCTGGCACCGCCAAGGAAGCTCCACACTCAGGAAGTGTTTACGGGAGATTAGAGCGCTGAGGATTTAGTGGAGTGGTGTTGGACATGAAGGGCTCCTGGACGCTGAGTGATATGTGACAAATGCTCTCCGCAGCACAAAAAGACATCCATACTTTATGTTGAATATTTGCTTGCATATTCTTTAGTTGATATTGAAGTGATATATTTTCAAATTTATCACATTTTAGAGAAGTTATGGCATCTACCCTGAACAAGAAAGTCCATCCTACTTTTCTACTAAATCTATTCGACAAACAGCAGTATACAGAGCGAAAGACAGCCTATAGTGGCACATCTCTGCTGGACAATAAAACACACAGAGGGGGCAGAGAGTTATTTAGACAGTTGGAAAAGGTGACAAACTCTGCCCCACTACAGCATAAAATAAATTTATGACTCATTTTGCCAACAACAAGCTAATCTAAAGGAAATGAGTAATGCACCCTTGTAAGAAATAAAACTAGATGAAAGGTAGTGCTGAAAGATTCTAGATGAAGTTTGGGGATAAAAAACCACTAGACATGCAGACGGGTGTATTATATTGCTTTCTTTTTTTCTTTTTTTTTCAGTGGTTTAAATACTACTGCACCCACTATGGCCATATAT
>JAOXYM010000001.1:6489821-6500607 GCA_028567055.1 Leptatherina wallacei
CACACCTCCACCTCGTTTATCTATTCTTGATTTACTAACAAAGCTAAAGTTTGGTGGAGACGCTTCAATCAGAACAATTTACTCATTTTCTCTGTCTAACCGTAAGAGATGTTCCAGCCTGGACCCTGTCCCCATCAATTGAGATCATGAGGAAGGGGGGGTTGGTGCTTGAGCTCTGATGCTCGCGGGAGAATCAGGGGAGCAAGAGATGGGATGTTGCGACACGGGGTCATTTTGATAGCTTCTTTTACGAGTTCTTTCATCTGGGTGTTGAAGTCCAGGAGGGGTGGCGAGGAGGGGGAGATGGAAGTTGGTGAGAGGGGTGGTCTAGATTAAATATGATGAGATGAAGGGGGTGGTGGTGGTGAGTCCTTGTTGGCCAGAGGGGATTCAAGGTTCCTGCTGGGCTTGTCATGTTTTGGTTTCTCTTGTCTGTTTTCACTCTCCTGGGGAACACAGTGTCTGTTCAGAAAGTAAAACAAGTTTGATGTAAATAATCTTGTTTCTTCTTTTGTTTAGGGAAAATCCATCTGCCTTAAAATAGTGCCTACGATCCCAATAAAAGCTGAAATTATCAATAAAATGGGCTGAGTATGTTGCACATACAGCTGACAAAAATGTATTTAGAGAAAAAAGCCAACGGAACTTCTCTACTCCTTTGATTGGAGGGAGTGGGACCCAAAAGAGCTGATTAAGTCCAACAGTTCAGTTAAATCCTGTTTTAGCACCTCTTTTTGTTGCTTAATTATATCGTTTGCGCCATATGTAGAATCAAATTCTCCACAGTTGGGTTTGCAGCCAAAATCTGTGTGATCCTGGCGGTCACATCTGATACCATATCCTTTGGAAAGTACAGCACCTTTGTATGTTTCCCACATAAATCCCTCACGTCTTTCGCACCAAGGTCACCGACAATCAGAGTTTGGGGGTTTCTAAGTTGTTTTTCCATCTGGTGTCGAAGGCGATTTCATCCTGGCTATCAGGTGTAGATCCAGAAACCTGCAGCAGTGGAGCAAACCTGTTCTGTAGCTCAATGTCTGGTTGAGGTGGGGGCTTGTTATTAGATTTACCTTTGGCAGATTTACCTTTGACAGCTGGCCATGACTGGGTCTTGCTGAGGAGAGGGAGAGGGGTTGATGCGTTTGGCCTGGTAGGTAATACAGGCCAGCCAGTTGTGTCGCTTATCTCGGCTAAATGTGCTCTGGCTGTTAGTCGTCCTCCCTTTTCCCAGTGAGATGATTTACTCTTCGGCTTGGCAACGAGAGCATTCCAGGGAGGACTATCAGTGGGAGAGTTACCTTGAAAATTGTCTTGTTGTTTCCTCCCAGCCATGTTTGCGCTAATTAGCTGCGTGTTAGCAAGATCTTGACCGGCGTTTTTTGTCAGTGGCAGAGTAGTTTCATATCCAGATAATCCATTTATCTCTGCGTTCACTTCTAGCCGTAGAATTTTTGTTTCCAGCAGGGTGATTTCTGTAGAAGTTTGTGATAGTCGTCTGTAGAGAGGGGAGGCATCTTATAGCTGTTGGCTTTAGGTCCTTATTAGCAGTAGATAAGGCTTCTGTTATTTGTAGGCCACGCTGACGTGACACTGACAAGATTGTAAAGTCTAAAGAATTAGTCGAATTCAGTCGAATCCACCACAAAAACAGTCCTCAGTGGTTAATAAGTATCCAGGAGCCGCTGCTCATAAGTTTTTTGAGGAGAAAAACAATAATATTGCAGAAGAATGCAAGCAGAGGGAAGAGCGAAGCAGAAAAGCGTCAGCAGGGGACAGAAGCAGGAAGCACATCTGAAAGCAGATAGCGGTCCTGCTGCTGGAATATTGTTCACCTACAGGCCCCTCCACATCTCCTGGTATATACTGCCTGTCTCCTGGGTATTTCCTCCAAGGTCTCCACACTGCTGGGAAACACAGCAAATTTTCTTGCCACAGCACACATCAATATGCCATCCTGGATGAGTTGCACTTCATGACAAACTTCTGTGGGTTGCAGACACCGCCTTATGGTGACGGTCCTGGCAAAATAATCCAGAAAGGGTGATGACATGGAAATGGTCCGTGGCCACCACCAATCCTTTATAGGGGTTGTCTTGCTAATTGCTGCTCATTTCCACGTATTGTCTGTTCCATTTGTACAACAGCTGGTGGAATCGATTCACAATAGTGTAACTTCCTAACTGGGCAGATTGATATCCCAGAAGTGTGACGGACTTTTAGTTACATGGTAATGATTACATGTTCCTTTCACTTTCGAGCAGTGTATATTGTGTTTGACCAGGATGATTTTTTGTTATTGTGTGCAGAAACTTATAATTTCGGGGAGCACAACATATATTGTAACTAAACTCACCCCTGCCTTCTTCTCAAACATACTCTAACATTTCATGTCCATGAGGCTATTTTGTCAGCTGGAAATCAGACAACCAAAGCTGCTGTCCCAAACATGGTACAGTGGCACTACCTGCAAGTGGTGGGTAACTTCTCAGATCTATAAACAAATATGTTGACAGCTTTTCACAATGACATTATTTATGTATTTGTTGAGGATTAGGAAGGTTTAATTTCCATTCACCCACAGCTCTACTATCTTCAGCATGGGTCCAGCTAGAGGTTACTTAGCATCCAAAACCAAAGAGAATGTTATATTATTCCCCTAGCCATGTTTGAACAGAGATCTGGCTGTAGAAAACATTATTTAGTCATATCCTCTTCTTGCTGAAAGTATTTTTTTCTCAGCTGTCTTTGAAGAAAGCTCACATAGATACACTTGACTTTCCGTCCATGCTATTGACAGATAATCTGACAAAATCAATCTTGAGTTAAAATCACTGTAGCATATTAACTTGGTTCTGCTGGTTATAAGTGTTGGCTCCCATCAGCTGAGTCTTTTATCTTCCTTGCTGGCAGCGCAGCTGCACTTTGTCAGTCTTTATCATTTTGTCAAGCTTTGCAGCTGCCTCAGAGATGCACAGATAAACCTGCATGTTTGTGTCCTCCTGGCTTGTGCTGTGGTTGATTGGATGGAGGGACATGACTATTTTGCATCATGAGCTCTCCCTGCAGTTATTTCTGTGAATCCCTCATTAACTGTGTAACCCTGTGTGTTGTCTGTACCCCCTGTTTATAACAGCTGCTGGGTTACCTTTTTTGACCCATTTATTTCTCACTTGCTTTTTTAACTGTTCACTGTTTATTCATAGATTTTTTTAATCTAGACATTCAAACATAATTCAAAAGAGTCTTCTCATTAGGATTTACTTTGTGTAACTATGTTAATTGAGAAATTGCATGTAATTATGTGTTTAAAAATACAAGTTCAGATTTGGACAGCTATAATGTAAAGCCTTTTGATACATTCCAGTTTCTAAGTTTTATTTTCTGCAATGTTACTTTTTACCAAGATTTGTCTGCTAAATGAAAAAAGAGCAAAAATACTATTTTCTTTATAATATATCTTAAATTTCAGTTTGATTTGTATCATTAGCTTTCTGGTGTAATTTTGTCACTAAATAATGTTTTTGATATCTGACATTTTTTATTTAATGTTCATTCAAAATAATTGTATCTTAAGCTCTTTTTGCAGTGGCTCTGCCGCAACAGCACGCTGTTAATACTGTTGTTTGCAGTATCTTGTTTATCCAGGTCAGGTAGCAGCTGTGTAACAGAGGCAACATTGGGAGGTCTTAAAGATGCCTTACTTCCAATCTGTGCTGGATCAGTTTCAGAATAAAAAGAATATCCACACAACACACAAATGACATTTGGTTAAATGATCTGTTTGGAAAACAAGGATCAAATATATCATCCAAGTTGTACTGGTGAAACTTCTTGACATTTTTTAAGACTACAAAGAATAATCTTTGTTTATGTGCTCAGCTTTGACATGACTTGCAGTTTAATGTATTACCTGAGGGTGGTAGTAAAAATCCACCGGTGAGTTGGAAACTGCAGCTCCTCTATGAATTATGAGCATTGTTAATCCTACAGCACCACACATTTCAGTTTGTGTTCTTACAATACTTCCCCATTCCCTTCCCTGTAAAGTGGTGTATTAAGGATGCCCACCCATGTAATAGTGCAGCAGTATTAAGATATCATTGCTTACTATTTCTATTGGGCTCATAGAAAATTTTACCAATAAAGATGCCCCCTTTCACGGCAAAGTAGGAGTTAAAAGCAATATTTGCATTCAGAAATTTAGTTTTGCATAGTTTTCCACATTTACAATTTGTATTTTAATGTAGAAAATTAGAGTTCAAGTTGTTATTCTTATCTTTGTTTGTTTTTTTTTTTATCATATAAAAACTAAAACTCAAAGCTATTAGGATGACTATTCATGTACAAAATAAAAAAGCCAATATTCATAAAACAAACAGGAATTAAAGAGATGAGTCCATGTTTTGATGGATGTAACATTTTCAAACAGCCAAGATGAATGACTGATCATATGTAGATTTGGCAAACCATTAACCAAAGATTTATGTCCAGAAGAAATACTGTACAACTGCCTTAATACTCTTGCTTTATGAAAGCTCTCTGGAATGTGTCTCTTTGGCAGAATCCAAATTACATGCATTCAGGACAATGGTCTTCCTGAAGAGTAATGCTTTACAGCCCTAATAGCCTGCTGGTTTTTTTCTGATGTTTTCATGTAAAGGCCAAGTCCACTGAGAACCAGAGCTGGTAAAATGGTGAAATCCATCTCAGAAATGGTCATTTAATGGTACAACACCAATTGAACATAGAACACACAAATGGTCGAACAGAAACCTGGAGGTGACCACATGGCAGACATGCCAACGTTACAGAACCTGGAAATGTATATTTTTTACAGATCAGCAGATGAACGGAGACATTCCCTGGAGCAATGGTGCACACAGAGGAGCAACAAAAGTCCATCTCTGTAGTCTTTTCAAGGCCAAAAGGCATGAGGTGTGGAAAGAATGAGTGGAATGAGTTTTTTTTCTCTACCTTTGTACAGGATGATTTTTAAATATCTCTGTATAAGTTAAATATTCTTGTTTGTATTGACATTGTTCTAAATGTGAGATATGTCTCACATAAGACACATCTGACCTCCAAGTCAAACAACATAATTCCTGTTCCTGAGAACAGGAGTACCACCCCACCTTCCTGCTTTCTTGTGAGCATACTCCCACATGCACGTTAAATATTCTGCTTCTTTCTACATTCTGTTTTTGTTCCTGTCTCATCTCCAGGACTTCTTTGGCAAGATAATTCCCACTTAAACACAGAAGTATTGGTTACATCTGTTATCTTCAAGATTTGGTCACAACGGTTCCATTCCTAAAAATGAGATGCATATAAAGTTGCTGATGTAGGACTTCCTCTACTGTTAGTTGCTCCAAGTAAGATTACCAAATGAAGCTTGAAATGCAAAGTAGAATTTGCACTTAATTATACCTGATTATACCCAATTTACCTAATTAATAATTGTGTTCTTACAGCAATCACATGGGTGAATAATCTGTAGAAAAAAGCTGTTGAGAAGTTTTCACCAGCACTCAGAGGATAAAGGATAAGCAGCTCACTGGCTAACAACCTCACAGATTCACAATGAACTGAGACACAATCCTCCACAAATGCTCATCTCCTGTGGCAGCATCACCATGGTTTACGGCCAAGGCTGTGCACCGAGGGTCTTGCTGGAACATCACAATGCATCGGAGTGAACAAAGCTGGACCACAACAGCTGAGGTCGTCCTTATTGCTCTGAAATGTGCATGGTTTTTAAAATGCCTTTTGTTGTCATCATTGTCTTACTGGAATCATACAAATCCTGAGCGGCCCGTCAGTAAACAGTCTTGGCATCCGTACGGCCGTTTCAGATGAATGTCTGCACAGTTTGGTTGCTTTAATTGTGGCTGTGTGTCCTGGCAGTTTGCCTTTGATTGTGGGTACGTTGTAGTTGACTTTGATAACTTTAGTCCCCCTGGTCAGACAGCTATGTTTAGTTGTCCTTGAGTCATTGGCACTGATGTTTTATGAACAAAATACTAGAAACTGAATGTCCAACTATTTGGGTAATTTTCAACTTCAGTGTATTTCTTGAACTGCGGCTGTAGCTCAGGTGGAAGAGCAGTCGACTCGTCTACTAACCAGAAGGTCAGTGGATTGATTCCTGGCTTCCCCAGACTAAATACAGAAGTGTCCTTGGACAAAACACTGAAGTCCATGTTCCTGGTGTATCCATTGGGGTATGGATGGTGTATGATAGTCAAAAGAACAAAGTAGAAACCAATAGATTGTATCATGTTTGTGATCTAGTGATTATGACATGTAGTCTAAAAGTGGGCTAAGTGATCAACATATGACTGAAAAGGGCTGTACAGTCAATTTAGTGATGTTCTTTTTTCAAGCTTTTCTTTAAAGGAAGCATTCCCTCTAAATTATTTCATATCATAGTTTAAATGATATGTATATGTAACTATATCAGTCTTATTCTCTGCGTTGGTTCTGCTTGTTTATCAGTTTTATGACCAATGATTTTCCAAATGCTTCATAACCAGCATTGGTTTTGATGTTGAACTATAAGCCTTATTGTTATAAATATTTACCTTATTTGTATGCGTTTTTTTGTTTGGTTGGTTAATTTTAGTACAATACACTAAACTAAAACACACAAAATAGTCACTCTTTTATTTTTTATCTCTTACTTTCTTTTTTCAATAGTACACCAGTAAGGTTCTGAAGTGTATATCCTTAGTATACCCAAGTCGCTCTCTGCAGCTCTGAAGTCCATCTATCATTGGGCGAATGCAGTTGATAATTCCTGCATAACTGCAGCATGAGCTTGTTTGTGCTGGGCATGCAGAACAAGCCTGACTAAATTAAGTAAAGGGACACTCTGGCAGAACTATGGTACATGGATCATATGATTAAATGCATTATTTTGTGTGACTGAGATGGTTGGTCACATATCTGCTCTGATAAACATCCCCAAAGCATTAATTATTTCTTTGGCACAGTACAAATAATGCAGGGAAACAGTGTGTCAGAGCTGAAGGGAAAAGACATTGCATTTTACTCTGTTTCTTATTTTTAAATCTGGCTTAACTTGCTTGGTTACATACAATAGCATACATGCAATATTTGTCATAGCTGATGTAACGACTATGCTCAAATCTGTGGATGCAGCTGATGCTTACAAACTCTGGCCCAACATGATCAGTCAGTTACCCAATACTTTCTGCATTACCACCTGCATGAAAGCATAACATCCTGTGGTGGTCCTGTTCACTCCATTCAGCAGTGGTTGGCTACAACTCCAGTCTTTATCATGTAATGATGCACACTATATACATTGTGTACAACAATGTAGCGTGTTTCTCTTTGTGTGGTATGCTCTGTAGATTTTGTACCTTTTGCATCATTTATGCAGTGATATGTAATAGCTGTTCTCAAAACCAACTTACTCCAACTTTTCCAAGCTTACTTTATTGAATTCCAACACTATATTGGTTATATAAACTGTATGTTGGTTGAAATATTTCAAGCAAAGGTAAATAATAATGGATGTGCTGTTATATAAGTTTGACATTTTGAAGGAGTGTGAACATTTGTCTTTTAATTCAGCTTTGCATGGCTTGTCATAATTCCATAAGGCTATTGAAGTTTCCCTCACATAACATCAAAGGTATTCACAAGGCATTATTATTTGTTTGTTTTTCACATTTTATGTTTACCACTTCCTTTCCTTAATTCTTTGTCTTTGTTTTATTGTAAACAACATGCATTTTCTTGTTTCTGCTGCTCTGCAAAAACATGCCTAAATGAATTATGATGTTCCTTAAAATGGCTAAAAACCAATCAATGAACTGTCATGGGTGTTTGTCTTAAATCTAATTTCGCCTTTTACGGTTTCTCACAGTTCAAACAAGTTGTCTATAATTGTGTGTGTCCACATAGTGATTTCTCCAGGCAGAAAAATGCTGGCAGGCACTGGGATGAACAAATAATACTCATCAAAACAAGCACTCCCACTCACGAGTGTTGACTACACAGCTTACAACCAGCTTGCAAGTCGAACAATGATAAAAGAACAACATTCAACTGTGTCCAGGCAATCTGTGACTACAAATGGGCATTTGTTGCCTGAAAAGTATGAACAGTGATGACTCCAGCACCCCTTTGAAAAGTTCTGAGATTTTCAACTAGTGCTTCCAGAGGCTGCACAACAAAGAGTGGAATGCTCTAAAAAGGGACGCAAGCTCCAGCACTTTTTGTACCATGCAGTCTTCCCTCACTAGGAACAGCTGAATAGGATAAAAAGACTTTTGAAATATGCTGAAGGATGATGTTGCTTTGGTTAGAGGATTTATTAATCTACCTGGCCATTAGTTGTCTTGATGGAATTTACTGTTAAATGTTTTGTATAGCATATTGATTCAACCTCTATAAATCCTAAAGAGCTTTTTAAAAATATGAACATTTTTAAATATTCTATGCTAAAATTATCACGTCAGCACCCATTTGTAAACTTACATTTTGAATGTAAAAAAAAAAAAAAGAAACATACTTTTTTATTATTCCTTGGTCATGTAATCTGTATTGTTTCATATCTGTCACCATAAACTGAACAAAGTAAATTGTCTTGAGCAGAGCTACACAAACAGAAGTTTTTTAGCAAAGGTCCTGTGTGTGGGATGTAGTTACATCTAGCGACAGCAATCACAAATTCCACTTCCCTCTGCCTACTCATGAAAAAACTTAAAGGTACAGTGTAAACATGACTGACATCTAGTGGTAAACATGGAAATGACTTCAAATGCCAAACACGGTTATGAATGGCTGTCACGGCCAAAATTCTTCCAGACACAAACATCTTTTCATCTGTGAGGGGATCCAGTGGCCTCAGGTGCAGCAGTGACTACACTTCATGTAAGAACTTCAACTCTGTGTACATGTGTACTTTATTCTTCTATGTGCCTTTTAAGGTGTTACTTATCCCTGATGTTGGTCGAGCATCAAAGAAAGCCTCTACTGCAGTTTCAAAGCTCAGAGTTTTCTTGCTTCACATATATAGTTGTTTGCCCAAACATGTACATGGTACATGTTTTTATAATTTTAGAAATTTATTTTATTTCTAAAATAATAAAAACATGCCAGTAGTTACCAATAGAAACAGTTTTTAGTGATATATAAAACATTTTCGTCATTGACCTTTAAATTAGTTACACATTTCACCTTAAAAATGCTTGAGAGCCATTATTTTATTTTTTATGTGTCTCTTCTGGGGGACAGCATGGTTGTCCAGCTTTTGCAGAAGGTTCAGGAGTACTTTAGTTTCGAAAATGCTTCTGTCTTGATTTAGGACTGTAGCATTTAAACTAAAGTACACCTTTCTAATAAGAATCAAATATGATTTTTTTTTATATTTTACACAAAACATAGTTGTAGATATTATATTACACTTCATTTACATTATTTTTCAGTCTTAAATGAAAATACTGTGGCAATCATGTACTTGCAAGTTAGCAAATATGAAATAAAAAAATGACCTCGTTAATAGCTAAAAGCTAGCTTGAAGTGGATACCTTTCTTTGGAATTGAATGAGATCAAACAAAGATGTGGTGGGTGTTTGTTTTCTTTTACCTCTTGTCTAAGATATTACGCCAAGGTTTGTAAACTTTTGTTGTGATAAGTATTTATCCTGTTTTATTACTCTCTTGTATCATACATTACAAATTACATTACATTTACAAAATACATTGCAAAGAAGACAGATCAAACTTCAAGCATCTTGAAAATATACTATTCCCATGGTGTTTGGTGTATGTTGGTGCAAATTATCAACTGACAAAAAGCTTATTAGGGATTTGTGTATACTGAGATTAAGGTTGTTTTTCCTGCACTACGTTACTTACATGTAGACAAACTGAGCATTACGAAAAGGTTTCTTAGAGCTTACATGTGTGAAAGCAGATTTTATACAGTGGCAATACGAACTAGCTGCAATAGGACTGCCTTAAGCTTTAGCTTTGCCACCAAAGCTTTTTATTTCCTGTTCCTTTTCCACACAATATGTTGAATGACACTTTAGATGTTCATGATGGAAATTTACCTACCCCCTCATCCCTTGCAAACTTTCTTTTAAAATACATAATAAACTATGGACATTTCAGCACCAAGCTTATCTTCTTGAGTTTAATATTCATGTTGAGGAAAAGCACAAGCAAATCAAGTTTTTTTTTCCTAAAAACAAACAGTTCTCACTAAATGTAGCAACATCTCTGACAAGCTATTATTGTAGCCAGTTAAGAATCGAGATATCTTGATGTACTCAGACAACTGTCAGTCAATGCCACTGTCCTTGGATATGTTCTTCCAAAAGGAAAATGAAAAAATGCCTATTGGGATTGCTGTTGCCTTCAGGTAAAGACTGCATAGAGATTGTGACCAGAGGGTATAGGAATATGAGAACCATTATAAAAAAGTAGTTGAATATAATGTGTCTCCGCAACCAATGCATGCAGTAAGTGTGTTTTTGGAAAGGATTTAACCCAATTTCTGCAATGCAGCTGCTAAGCAGAAAATTACATTGGAATTTTGTTTAAAAGCATAGAGGTGCCACAATACGCTTTCACGAAGAACACATAGTTTCAAGGCTCAAACATTCAGTTCCCTTGCCCTCGTGGAGAAAGGCCAATTCTAAAAATGTGTTTAGAAACTGTAACAGAAAGACAGATAGATAGATAGATCGATAGATAGATAGATAGATAGATAGATAGATAGATAGATAGATAGATAGATAGATAGATA
>JAOXYM010000001.1:6515682-6527322 GCA_028567055.1 Leptatherina wallacei
TTGGGCCGCGCTTTGTCTGGTCCCTTGACGGGACACGCAGTGGTATTAGTCACCGTTGTAATTGGCAGACACTTGATTGCTAAGTTTCTGAAAACATGTTGCTTATGATGTTTTGGTGATGAGTCAGTAGTTGAAGATCTGACTTTTTGTTCTACAGCGAAATGTAAGATGTATAATTGCAATAAGCAGTGCCGAGCATCATCCCCTGTCACAGCAACTGTGCATATAAAATGTCAGTGTTGTTTCAATGTCAATTCCTCCTCAGCCAAAGAAAACGATGTGCATGCAGTTGTTTGTATATGTTTAGGGACATTTTTGTTTTCATTTTCCTTTCTTTGTTTTTTCTATTGTTTTTGTTGTTTTTCGTGTTAATTTTATTTTTCCATGTAAATGTCAGTCATAGCATTACATTTGATTGAAACATCTTCTTTACTGTCAATGATTCCAGTCATGCAAGTCCACTCCAGTTTAAGATGAAATCTTTGATTGACATGTATTATATTTTAATAAACCTGAAGGAAGTAAATGTAAATCACACAACTTTAACCTTAAACAGTTTGTTTAAATACATATTACATGTGTTATTATAGATCTAAACTCCACAATGGGATATTTTAAAATGACATTTCAGTTTGTCATTGCAAATTCAAATTTATTTCTGGTCAAAACAGGGTATTTCATCAGAAAAAAAATAAGAATAAGAATGCCTTAATTGTCTTGCAATTTTATGAACCATGCAAATTGTTGATTGATAATGAGCAGATAAAAAGAAAACAGAAATAAATAAGTTAACATATTTTTGTTGGTCTGAAGAGCTGCTTTTAAATATATTACCTACTGTTGAACTCTGATATGTGCTCCTGATGATGAATAAAATATAAAAACATTGCTGTATCTCAGTCCCTTATTTTAAAGCCCAACTTATATTACTTAGAAATATGAAACTATTACCTGCTATCCAGATGCTTTTCTGGTCTCTTAGCCTATTTGCTTTCATGTATTTGTATCTAACGGAAGAGGAGCTGCTAAGCACATGTTCTTTTTACAGCAACAGCAGTTTTTAAATTCATAGCTACACTGTTTCACACCAGGGAGCAGCTCCTCTCAGATCTTGTGGCCCCCCTTTTCAGTAGCTCCGCCGCATGCTCTAGACTACCTCTGCAGTAGTTATAAAGGGATGAGGAGGGGGGGGGTGTCACATGTTCACCTTGCAAGCCCCAATTTTCTCAACCTTTCATGGGATTCCACTCTCAGTCACAGACCACTTGTCTAATACTTAAAACTGCCACCGGTAATCTACCCATTCTCTGATTTCATCCTTTTCCACAGTTTAATGGGCCATAATTGGTTCATACAGACTGAACCAGAATGCTCAGAGGCATTATTAATAGAACATTAGGGAGATCAGAGAAAGCAGAGGTATTGGTTTTGGCATGAGCAAAAGAGGAGGATCATAAATAATATGGGTTCACAACATGCTTACATCATGTAACTGAAACACAAAGAGAGCTCAATGGTTTGGCATTTTCATCAATACATTTATTATGTCTTCGTATTGTCTCTGCTCTAGTTAAGAGGCTGCTTACTGAGACCATTGTTTTGTGTAAGCTGTCATTACGTCTGTTCTGTTTTTGTACGTTTTTACATTAGTGGTCTAATTCATCTGGATTTAAATAGATGTCAATTTGAATGTCTATGATTCTTTTAGATGCCATGTTCGTCTCTGATTTCCTTCTTTTTTTTCTTTTCTTTTTGTTTTTCTTTCCTTAACAGTGAGCACATAAGACTATAAGTTAATTTATAATCTAATTATATCTTAAAACATTATCAATAAAAATACATGTTCAAAGACTATCAATATACAATAAACATCAGAAAATATGGCATTAACCGATTCCAGTATAGAGACATGGGGCAATGTACAAGGTAAACCTATGCAAAATGAATAGTGATGGTCTCAAAAGGCTGTATTATGAATTCAGGGTCTCCGTCTTCAAAGATAAAAATGGAATGTTCAGAAAAGTCTGAATTCTTTAATGTATGCTGTTTATTTCAATCACAGTTTAAAATACTGAATGGCTGTACCTACATGCTCTGCTTTATTCTCAAAAGGTTTTCATTATACACAACAGCAAGTTAAATGTATTAATTGAAGATTAAGGTCAGATAGTTGTGTTTAAATTGTTTTTAGTTTCAATTAAGGTTCTGATACACTATCACTGGCAGCAGCTGGTTACAGACCTCAGCATTTGTATGGTATTAGACACTGAGGCTTGCTTCACACTGGGAATGAAGCTTATGGGTTGCATGTGATTTGCTGAACTGCTATATTGTGGCTTGATATTTGTATTCACCCCAACAACCTTTCTACTACAGCACTGCTGCTGGGCAATAGTTACCTCTTTAAAACATATTTCCTTAAATACAGCATACCTCTGGCAAACGTCATGGAGGCCATAGAGGCTTGTATAATCCATGCTTGCTCTGACTCCTGGAGTTAAGCCAGGGAAGTTTTCATTGAGAATAGTAACAATGACCGAAATTATTTGAAAATGATCATTACTATTCATCTTTGTAACAGGTAAGCTGTATTTTTACTGTCTCTGACAATTGCCTAATGAAACTATGGTAAAAGTTTGGTGTTGCAGATATGAGGTCATTATGATGACAATGGAATAAGTTTTTCTAGCTGAGAATTGCTTCCCTGATAATTATCTCATATGGTAAAATTGGGCACTACGCTAGAGGTCTGGAAGACATGTGGCAGTAGCATGAGTCAAGTCACTGCGTAGATGAATGCCTTATTTACTAATTTACATTGCTCTGTAAATTAAAGTGATCATTGTCAACAAACGCCACATACAATCCCAGTGTGAAGCTGGAGTAATATTCCATTTCTACTAAAAGTAGTGTGTGGAAACATGCTTTTTAAAACACAGAAACACCAGGTAAGATAATGTGGCAGGGAGTGGGACACGGAGGGCTTGGGTGGGGATTAGACCCACATCCTCCCAGGTGAGAGTCATGCGCGCTGCCCAGTTAGCCAAAGGGATATCCCTGTGGCCAAGTAGCCAGGGCGCATCCTCAATCGGAGCATACTGACAGGACCTCAACTGTCACGATAAGTTGAAAAAAATCAGTGTTCAGCGCTCTGGGGGTTACAATGTATAGATGTGGGATAGATCAGACCAGATAGAACTAGTCAAATTTGTTTCTTTTTTGCCCACAAATGTTTGCTGTCAGTATTAGAGCCTCTATGTACGACATTTGTTTCTATAAAGAAAACATTAACAGCAAAAAACCTTAGGGACTTCATTGAAAATTAGTTTGTTCCCAGGTGTGGTGATGCTTTCAATGCCAATTGGAGCTGACAAAACCTTGGGACTCCTGCAGTCTTTTGAGGTGGGACTGAATGCCGACAAGATCAATTTTTTCATTCTGATGTTAGTGGGCGTTTCCCAAAAAAGCAATGGAAAAAGGTTTCTTTGTATTTCTTTTCAATTCCATAAAAAGAATCACTATTGTTTTTTTTGTTGTTGTCTTTAACGCATGGTTGAAATACCAGTAAATAATATAGTAACAATAGTTAAATGGTCAAAACGTGAAACAGTAATGGGATAACAAACACTTACTTTTGGTATTAAATACCAAAACCAAGTGGTAGAGGTAGCTCAGGCAGACTGACTTTCAAAAATGTCTAATAACTTTCATCATAATCGTAGAAAATTATGGTCTACCAAACAGTTGCGCAGGACGTTAAACCTTTTAAAGCCCAACCCAAGAAAAAAATGGGAAAAAATAATAAGTCCATTTTTAAAAATCTGAAGTCTTGGCCCTAAATAAATAAATTGTGTGGGGGGGGATTTACTCTTTTTTTTTTTGTTTATTCTTTACATTTATTACCATGTGATATGTCAAAATTATTTCAGTGTAGCCTTCTGCTTCCTGGTATCCATCATGGGGCAGAAGACAAGTATCAGATTGTGTACAACTGTGTTTTGAGCAAAGTTTTTACCATAGTGAGGCAAAATGTCTCAGAAACTGTATCAAAAATGATATGTTTGGCTTTATAGGGGACTAATACAAAAGCTGTAAAGTATGTACCACCATTCTCAGGTTTTTCTCGTAAATCCCCATATTTGCAATGATTTTATCAACACTGAGGTAACCAGAGATTTGTCTTAACTAGATAACTTTAATTTTTCACTGTGGCAGTTTGGTTGGTTCGAAGAGTTTTATCCTTTAAAATGGGAAATGTTTACATCACCCTTTTGAAGTAAAAAAAACAACCAAACCTGCCCCGTAAACCTTTTGTGTGTGATACTCAGAGGCAGGGATTTGTTTCTTACAGTATTCAGGGAGGATCATGTCCCCACCTCTCTTTAGGAATTACTGCTGAGTGGGCTTTTTCAAGGGAACAATATCGTCTCTCAGGTTCATCTCTGTTGGGTCCAGTTTTGTCTCTGAATTGTGGGCCGTTCCAAGTTCTGCTGGGACATCTGTGTCTAATATGTTATTGCAGATCAGACTGGAACAAATCTAAAATTAATTTGGTGCAGTACAGGGGAATAAGTGTATGCCGTTGTATAGGTACCATGTCACTGAGTAATTGAGGTCTGATTGGTGTTGAACACAAAGATTGGATGAGTGTATGAGCTGCCAGAATTCCTCCTCAGCTATCAGGGGTCTTAAGCTTAAGAAAACAAGGGATGTTTGATGTGAAGCTTTTTGACACAATTGCAAAGCTTTTTAAATATAAATTTACAAATGGAAATTTCTAAACTGCACATTGGTATATAGACAATCACAAAAGTATTCTCTGCCTTTGACGTAGATGTACTGTCAATATTCAAGGACAAACAAAACAAGCGCATGCTCAAGAGACGGAATTGATTTCCAAAGACATCACATAAATCTGCCAAACTGGTGTTGTTTTTCATTTCCTGTCTTTTATTAACCCCTCTGCATTTCCTGTCTGCTGGGTGAACTGTTCATCACAACCGAGCTCCTATCTACCATTTTTCATGAAACATAATATCTGCTTCTTTTGGCGAAGGCTACATAAATCTGAATCCTTTATCAGGCACCAGCACACCTCCTTGAAGACGCCCAGGTGGATTTTGTTATTTTTTATCTAATCATTTCCTGAGCGTATTCTGGTGTCAGGATCCATCTTAGCTGACAAGAGCTGGTTCCATTTGAGTCCCCTATCGCCCTGTTTCTCCAGTGTTTTGCCATGACACCTGACTGATAAATGTGCCGTTCTGTGTGTCTAGAAAGGGTGGATTTCAGCAGTGACACTTGGCATTTAATACATAGGAGTCATTCAGCAGTGTCCACAGTGGCAGTTTATCTCATAAAAGTTTTGCTTTATATTTTCATTGAGGATCATATGCCTGCAGACCTCAGTGTTTGATGGCACTTTGGAGACTCCTGCTTATTTACTGCAAAGGAAAACTGTCTTGAGGAAATGTGAAGTGTCAGATATCATTAATTCACAGGATTTGGTCAAAGGAGCCACAGTTTGCATGAATTTGTGGCCACTTTGAAACTAATGTCAGGATGATCTCATCAAAGCTGAAATTAGAATGATTTTTTCTGCCTTTTTGAGGTTTTACTTCAGCATATTGTCATTTTTTATTAGATTTGGTACTTCTCCATATAGATGGAGGAATGATCATGTTTATGAGTTTGGTATCACAAAACAAGACAGAAAAATCTTGCGGCACATCAAATGGTTGAACTGAAAGGGTTTGTAGTTTTCCAATCAATTTTCTTTGTCAGATCTACTTTTTGGCTACAAATGGAAACCCACTCATGCAGTTCCTTGTCTCTCTGATTACATCTCCGATCAATCTGTGCCTGTCGGACTTTCTGACTTTATTTTTTTGCCATTTCTTGTTAAAGAAAACTGCAAAGTGTCCAGAGTAGGGAGGAAGTCTGGGCTGCAAAATATGACGTCCTTTCCTTTGTGTACACGCATTTAACCTGAGAGAGGGCAGCGAGAGGGTGCTATGTTGCTGAAGTCCGCCACTCCCATTTGCCTGTCTGTCAGAAGCCTTGCTTGGCTGAGTTCCACACAGAGATGGTGTTGACAAAATGACAGGGGGATGGGGGGGGGGCACTCCAGTGAATGTCAATTTGGCTGCAAAGCACCATTTCCCCACACCAAAAACTGAAAAAAAGGAGAACTGTAGTTTAAAATAAAAGGCAAGCCTTGCGTATTTTGAGATTTACATTAAACACAGGCATAACAATATACGCAGCTCAGCTCATGCTCTTATGCCTGCAAAATGTGCACACAGTGAAATTACATCCTTGCAGCTGCAATTAGCTGCCTTGTTGAGCAAACTGCAATACAAATGCTACCTGGAATTTTATCCTAATAACAAAGTGGTGACGAATCTGCCAAAGCAAGGATTCACTGGGTTTTCTTCACACACACTGTGTTCTCAGAATGTTTCCTGGCCTTGCCGACTGTCCTGACTTGACTGTTGGGATTAAAAATGCATTCTAATGTGTCTCTAATCTTATAATCTCCCTAATAGGAGCCCAGTTACACAGCAGCCCTTTAATGTTTAAACACAGAGTGGGTTGTAGAAGTATGGAGGTTATTGGGGACGTTTTGTGCAGATCTGAATCTATAAGCTTAATAATAAAATTCACTAAATGTTGCTGTTTGTAACTGTTTTAAGAGTCCCATCTGCAACATTTTTTGACAAATTCCATTTAAATGAAACCTTCCCAGACAACCTTGCCATTTTTTTCCCTTGTTTTTGTTCATTTTTTCCAAAATAGGGTTTATTGACAGGTGTTTGGATTATCACTGATTAAAGAGCTTTATGAAAGCCTCATGAGGATGAATACAGAGTTTAGGGATTACTTAGTTAAAAGATGATGTGAAAAAAAAAGAAAAGAAAAGAAAAAAATTTTAATCTTTTCTCCAAATCCATCAAAACATGTCCATGTCTTTTTCTAACTGATCCCACCAGGAACACATCACAACATTACAGAGGGATTTGCACTAAACGAATGACTGAGGAAGACATCCTGATCATTCAGGAGTGAATTTCCCAAAAGGTTCAGTCAAACATTGAATTCCTCTGGACTGTAACTTGATTGCCATACAGGCAGTCTATTTTGTGATGGCATAATTAATTGCAAATGCTTCCAAAAGGTCATTCAAAAGGCAGCAGCCTCCTTGGCAGTAACAATGGTTTCTATTATTTCTGCAGGAATAATTCACCTTCTGCAGGAATAATTCACCATTGCAAAGAAACAAACAATGTCCTGCATACAATAGCATGACAATAATAATAATAATAATAATAGTTATAATAATAATACATTGTATTTGCTGGCGCCTTTCAAGTCACCCAAGGTCACCTTAAAGATGATAAAAGCATAAAATAACAACATCAGACAATATTAAAAGAAAGCATCAAGAAACAATTGTAGCACACAGTGTGCCAGTTTGAACAGGTGGGTTTTGAGTTTGGGTTTGAATGTTGTGACAGAGTCTGACTATCTTATGTGTGAGAAGGGAGCTCCTGGGTGCTGAGCAGCTTAAGACTTGGACACCCATGGTGCTGAGGCGTGATGTTGGGATGGTTAGTAGTCCAGCAGAGGTTGAGGGGAGGGTGCTATGGGCTGTATTCTTGGAGGATATTATATAGGTAGTCGGGGCTGGATGGTGGAAAGCTTTATATGTGAGGAGGAGGTTTTTGTAGTGGATTTGGTATTGAACTGGGAGTCAGTGAAATTGGTTGACAATAGGGGTGATGTGGCCAATCAATTTAGTGCGGGTGATGATCCGGGCGACCGAGTTCTAAATAATTTGCAGTCTGTTAATGAGTTTTTAGTGGGGAGTCCAGTGAGGAAGGCATTAGTTGATGTGGGAAGTGACAAATGAATGTGCCAGGATTTCGGTGCTGGATTGAGTCATAGACGGACGAATTCTGGAGATGTTGTGGAGATGGAAGAAGCCAGTCCGGGTGATGTTTTGAATGTGCGGTGCACATCATCGGTTTCCTCTGAAGAAATACCAGCAAATTGCCTGGATTCGTGCGTTTGGATGCGCAAACTGGAAGTCAAAGTCCTGGGACCGGGCATGCAGTGCTCATTTTGTTGGTCTGTGGTTGGCCGTCTGATGACTAGAAAGACATGGTCAATCGCCCGTCTGTGGACAGCGGCCCGAGTAGGAGGCTGCAGTGAGTCTATCGCAGGGAAATTATCCAGGTATGCGCAGACACCCACCATGTTTACTTCATTTCAGTGGAAGCATCACTGACCAGTTATTCAATAATTCATTTATTTTGACATATTTGTACATGTTAACGTAACAAATGCTGCCAGTTCATTCAACTGTAGAGTTAACACATTTATTGAATAGGGGGGTCGATGAAGCTTCCACTGAAAATCTGTAAAACATGGTGGACCCCAGTGCAAATATGGGCAATTTCACTGCGATGGACTCATGCTGCCTCCTACTCAGGTTTCTCCAATTTCCAATCCCTTCATGTCCACAGACGGACAATAGTCCACGTCTTTGGTGTCATCAGACGGACAACTAGAGACGTGTGTCTGCTGCATACGTGTGCTGGGGCATCAAACTTCCAGTTTGCACAGCCGATCGCATGAATCCAGGCTGCTTACTAGTAAAACACGTATTCTCTGTTTACCTGCCTTTTCATAGTGTTGATTTGATCAGTAAAATACAAAACAACTGTCTTAAATTGCTCTTATTTCCATACCATGTGCATAAATTACGAAAAGGTTCTATTATACAAATTGTTGGTGGTCAGTGAGGTATGACGTGAACCAGCCAAGAGCAGCACCAGTATAACTGTATCACAGTTTAAACTTAAAAAGATTAATGAGTTCTTAAATATATACCTGATATTTCTATTCATTTTAAAGCTTGGGTAAAAATAGAGTTTTCCAAAGGGTTCCAATTGAAGTCCATGTAATCATCAATATTTTTTTTAATTGAAGACAACAATGTTCTCCATACAAGTAAATAAAAATGTATCACAGTACCACCATTTAATCTATACTTCAATGACTTGGTACAGCTTTAAACAATATCTCAAATTTCTATCAATTCCAAGGTTTGGGTGAAAATAGCCTCAGGGTTGGAGTTTTCCTACGGATTGCAATGAATCCACACAATTTATAGAATTGGTATTGAGATTAACAGGAAAATATTTATCTTTTTTATGAATTATGCATTCCCAGTGAGATCAAGCTTACAAAAAAAGTCTCCTCTTCTAACAAAACTGTATTACTGCAGTAATTTAATACTCAAAATATTAATTGACAGTAAACTGCAACAAACAACTGCAAGTGAATGTATTTAATTTATTTTCTGTTCATTAAATAACATGGTTTTGTAAGTTTGATTATAAATAGTAAGAATTAAAATGCAGCTGGTATGAATTTGTTGTGCCACAGGATTAACCTGTTATGCTTAAAAGTGTGGAAAATGTGACAAAATGTAACATTTCTGTTACTTTTATTATGGTATTTTCACAAATTGTCCTAACAATTGATTAATATGCGTAGAGTCAGCAAAAGTAATAAGTCGGGGGATAATGTAACAACTATGAGATGCATGTGCAACCCTACATCAGTTATCACATCACTACTTTTAAACAATTACATTTTAAAATTGCTTCTGCAACAAAATTAGCTTTGTTTCACCCTGAGCAACCCAGTCTCTCTAGTTTTTCCTGCAAGACCAATGATATTAAAATGTCTGGTGTGAGACAATTAATTTTTCTATAACTATTTTTGCTACATGAAATCCTAAGTATGTACATTACTTTTAACCTTTACCATTTGCTGATAGAAGAGAGGTAAGAAAGTATGTGGCTGCAAGAAGAAACTGAAATAGAAAAGTTAAAGGACTGTGGAAAATATAGCATAAAATGGGATTTAAACTTGCAATCTCTTACTTGAGACTCGAGGGTTTAAGGCAATCCTGCTCACTGATGTGGCATTTCCGTTTTGGTCAACATCATAACGTCACAAGCATCGACATCATAGCCTGAGTTAAAATATCATCAGGAGTGCAAAGGGAACAGTAGAAAACTGAGAAAGGAAACAATTTTTTTTTAATCTTTGAGGCTAACATAAATACAAAAAAAAAATGTATTTTATGAGATGTTGTTGAAACTGACAGCTTAAGATAACTGGTGTGAATAAAATCACAAAAAATAATTCAAATAAACCCTTTAAGCCCTGAAGGCCTCATATTTGGTGCCTTCAGGGCTCTTATGTGTAAAATATACTGTATTCTAAAAATTTTGTCAAATCTCTTAAGTGTTCCCTTTTAATATCACATCAAAAGTATTCAAATACACCTTGTGGTTGCAGAGATAGTCATTTTCCTAAAAGAATACATTGTCGAGAAAAATAGGCTTAGGGTATAAAGGGTTAAAGGGACAGTGTGTAACAAAATCAAACGTCAATGACAGAAGCAATTTGATATATAGTTAAAACTGTGTATCTATTGGTATCTATTCACTTAAAGAAAACAACTGTTTTGTTTTTATCCTCTGAGAATAAACCATTTATATCTACTTGCTGTGGATCCACATACGTACATGGCAGCCACCGATGTGTTCCACCATTTTACTATGGTGTATGTGAATGGTCAAACAACTCTGTGTAAAGTGAGAACCGCCTGAGCTTTAAAACTAGCCCTAATGGCTTTGTTTGATAGGTGCTAGAGCACTGTTTGGGATAAGCAATGCCTTAAAAGGCAAGGCAAGTGTATTCGTATAGCTCATTTCATGTACAAGACAATTCACAAGTGCTTTACATAAAACATTAAAAGCATTTCAGTGGGATGCAAAAGAAGCATTAGGAAGTACATTAACACAATCTTTGAAAGAAATAAAAGAAATTAAATGAGGGAAAATAACAGATATAAGATAGGATGAAATACAAGAATCAATTATCAGGTGTTTTGATAAAAGGCAGCAAATAGAAAAGTTTTTAACTCTGATTTAAAACTGCTGAAAGTTTCAGCAGACCTGCAGGTTTCTGACAGTTCTTTCCACATGTGAGGAGCATAAAAACTGAACATTGTGTCTCCGTGTTTAGTTCTGACGCGGATAAATGAAAGTGGACCTGACCCTGATGACCTGAGGGATCTGGTTGGTTCTTACCAAACCAGAAGTTCTTGAATGTATTTTGACCCTAAACCATTCAGTACTTTTTAAACTAACAACAGGATTTTGAAGTAGATTCTTTGATGATGTATCTGGACCAGGTGATGTGGATGGCTTTGTAGGAAAAAGGTCTCCGGACAACGACTTTATAATAAGAAGGTTAATTACAAGAAGTCAGTTGACAAAACAGATCTGTAGAAATCTGTGAGGACTTCAGGAGCCAATGTGAAAATCCCACTGATGCTACTTGTAGCCGCTGCTCATATATGCTTGGATAAACAGAGCCTACTCCATATCTGTATTTACTCAAGATAGGGGCTTCTACATACGTTGCACAAAAGAGACCCTCGGTCCGAGACCATAGAGGTCACAGAGTTCCTGTGCTATTCTACTGAAACAGACTAGATTAATTCCAAGTTAATGATACAAACTATATATGATTTATAAATGCTTATGATCAGAC
>JAOXYM010000001.1:6545999-6556731 GCA_028567055.1 Leptatherina wallacei
TCATTATTATTATTATTTGGAAAAAAAACTGCTACAACAATAATTTCCCTGTAAGAGGGATAAATAAAGTATTTTTCTTTCATTTCATTTCATAAAATACCTCTGTCTTGTCCAGAAAACCATCTTGCAGAACTTTAAAGCTGAACTGTCCGTGATCCATTCTATGTCTGTTTTTGCTTCAGAAACATCTCCTGCTTCCTACATCCCTTCTTATTATGCCGACAGTGTGTGTGTTAATCGTGCGTTAAAATAATTATCGCTGTTAAAAGGAATTTGCATTAACGTGTTAACTTTGGCAAATAGCAAAGCATATATATATATATATATATATATATCTGATGCGTTGATATTTTACAACTGGCCGATACTTATGCACCCCCACCTAATTGCTAAGATTATTTAGTTTCCTCTGTTGTGGAATTAAAATACAGCACTGATGAATCAAGAAAGAAGCATATACTCTTCTGGGAAAATGTTGTGCATTTCTTCTTTAAGAGGAAACGCATGCTGAAAAAGACAGGAGGCACTTTAGCTTTTAAAGTAAATCTTGTCAGAGAAAACCAGGGCTAACCTTGAAGTAGGCTAAAGTGAATAATGGTAAATGGATTCATTGTAAAATGAAACATTTCTTGGGTAGCACATACATCAACGGGTCCGTTTATATTGCAAACTTTTTGCCTCGATCATATAATTTCAGTGAGATGGTTTCTCTGCATTGAGTTGGGGTTTTTAATGTTGCACACCTCAGACAACTGCAATCAGATGCTCAGCGCTGCTCACAATGTGTATTGACAATCTGATAGTGTGTTGACTATCTCCCAGACACCAATGAAATCACATGCTTCAGCCTAGTTAAGAACCCTGGAGTGGCAATCTCTTAATGGAGGAGTTCTGTTCAAGGATCTGAAGAGATGCAGTAGAGAAGATACTTGATAGAGTGGCTGTCTTGGAAAACTGATGAGAAGGACGAGATGCCTTGAATGTGATCAAAATACCAACTCAGCAGCTCAGTCTCCTGGTCACAGGGAGATTTGTGAGAAAATTGGAACCTTGTAAGCCAAGTGAGAGAGGTCTTAAATGAGCTCTGCATCACATCTATAACTCATGCACATTCTCCTGTTATCAGTGTGTGTCAGTGCAGCCAGCAATGAATGCCAAGTCTGGTCCACTATAAACCTAAATGCTCTGAGAGCTGCTTTGCCTAAGTGAAATGTTCACTGTGCAAAATGTACCCAAAAGCTTTTGGTGCTATGTGCTGGTTTGTTGCCTATTCTACTGTACTTCTATCATCATCTGAAGAGTCCCATTCAAAAGTTTGAAAGCACTCATTCAAAAGGAATGACTGATATTTTTGAAGTACTGTGCACTTTGTAACTCCTCACAGCCTTTTAGGTTGATTTTAATCTGCTGATTACAGGAATATGATGTTGTTCTTTTCAACCCTGTGACTCTAATTACTCAAGACTTTATGATAACTATACAGTAAATGAAAGGAAGATCCTTGATTGTTAAGCAAGTTTCATTTGGTCAGTTGCAAAACTGAAAACTCACAAAGAAGGCATTCATTTGCTTGTTTTAATAGCCTTAAAATCCCACTAACAAAATGAAAAAAAACATGCAATCACTGTCATGACTAAAAGCTAACGCACCAAAAAGTTTTTGCTCTGCCTTTCTAACTCATCTTGAATTTTACACATATTGTTATAGAAATCATCATACCATTATTGGCTATATCTTTTGAAACTTTTTTCTCTGAAGAACATCCTTAAATGTAGACCAAATAGGTCTAAACTGCCTTCAGGTCTACAGATAAGAGGATTTTAGGTAGACTTTGAGACTAGAGTGGCACATCAAAAACTCCACCAAAAATCTAAATTGTCAGTTTGGAGTACATGACACCCTAATGAGCCAGTGATTCTCACATTATTGAACCTGTTCTTAACATACTCATCTGCAGCTATACCAGTTTCATTGCAATCAAAATAAATCAAATAGTAATTTACTGTTTATAAAATAAGATTGAATGTGGTGTGCTTGACATTGGTTGCATTCTCTATTTAAAAAACAAAACAAAACAAAAAGCAATTGGTCCCAAAATAGTCTCTATTAAATGAATAAGAAAAATAAATAAATTGCCTAAATTTAACAGAAGTTTCGATTTAAAATTATTTTATTTGAGTAAGTTTCCACTTGTATGATAAAAGTTTGATTTGCTACTGATGCATTGCAACTAAAATATGAATGACAGCAAAATTAGCCACATCATAAAATGTGCTGTTTTGGCAAACTCAACATTCAATATCTCAAGTTGTAAAATTTTACACCACCGCAATCTTTCTCTATACTCAGCCCTCATGCCCTGAGCCTCTTTGACAAATAGTGATGAAGTTACATGGATGTAACATAAATTTCAGGGCAGCAACATGACTGCAGTTTATGACAGGATGGACTTGATTGATGCTGGTTTATAGCCAGAGGGTTTTCTCACACAGTACATGGCAGTCAACTTGATTAATTAACACTATCAGCTGCAGTAAATACAGAGGTAGCTGAGTTTTTCTTAATGTGTGCATGTAAATGCTTCTAAGGAAGAGTAGTCTATGTCTACTGTGTATGTTTTCATCCATTATTATGCAAGAAAATTACTTAAAGTGTTATTTTTACCACCTAGCCTCATGAAGTTACAATTTGCCTGATTTATTTTAAATCCAAAGTCAAAAACATTGAGGAAGCCCCAGATGTTGTTGTAATGTATAGCATTGAAAGCAAACATTGACAAGCTAGCTAATTAAATGAATTATACTTCACATTATGCTCTAATTTAACAGGTTGCTCACAAATCTTACATCCCTGTGTTCTCACATAATTTAGTTAGGAACCCACGCTAACATTCCTAGATAAGATTTCTTCATTGATTCTGTGGGAGACGTGAAGGTCAGACCATCAGTTGACTCACAGAGGTTGACCTTCAGAGGAACTGTGGCATAGACAGTTGTCTCGTTACATTTGACTGGGAGCATTTTCAGGGACTGATGTAGCGGGATAGATCCCTGTGCTTTTTCTTTTTCAAAGGCGTCCTTTTGAAACAAGTAGAGCATATTAAACGGGCACTAATGATTTTACATTTCCGATATTCAGCCTGTGTAATGTCCTCTGTGGTTCCAAAAGTGAGCTTTTTAACATCTCTGAAAAAAAACTCTTCAGTTGCCACTGGAGTATTTCAAGTGGGCCTTTATCATTATTAGAATTTTCCTAACGGAAAACCTGTGTTTTGAATTGGGGATTTGAGGAAATAACATGTATATTTACCAACACAGGAGGACCTAATAAAATATGCTGTCGAGTGGGGCTGTAAGATTCCGTAGTTTAGTATCTCCTTACAAAAGGAGATACATCTTGCTAGAGTGGATGGTTTTAGAGTTACTGCAGACAGGAGGGGGGTCCTTCTAAAATAAACTGATACTCAGTGTAGCACCTGCTCTAATGCTTAGCTAGTTTTAACCACGATGATGCAGTCAAAAGATAAAGCTGAGGAATTAATTAAAGTAAGGCGTTACAATACAGATGCAAAACAGTGATGAAAAGTCTGTGTTTTCAACCTTTTTACCACATTAATATAAAATTACAGTAGGGACAAAAAGTATGGATTAGATGGTGGGCTGTGTTCCATATAAGGAATTTAAAGAATTTATACTGGGAGAAAAAACTAATTTGTGTCATTATCTTGAGAATACTGCCTTTTTTCTTTTTCTTTTTAGTATAACAATATAACACGCTTTCTTTTCTCCAGGTCACAAGATAAGCTCTAAAATGAGTGGTTAGCTATTAATTTAATAGGTATTTATCAGAATCAATAACATCTTGAACTCTAAAAAGAAACATCTCCTTGTTTTGTTATAGTTATTATAAGAAGTAATACATTCATTTAATTATTGTCTTTAAGAATACTTTTTGTGGTAAAAAGGAGAAAACTTGGGCCAATTCATGGCTCCTTATCTTCTGGTACACAACTTCAGTATATGAAAACAAACTGACGACTACAAGTTAGGGTGAACTGTTGAACTCCGTTAAAGCTACACTAGTTATTTTGACAAACATTACCTCACATCGTCTTGCTTTCAGGTTCAACTCTTACAAGTTGTTTCTGCTTTTGCTTCTTTCTCCGTACCATACATGTTTCCCCTGCCTCTAACATAAAAAAAGAAAATCAAAAGTGAGGTATTAATCACTGTAGTACTCATGATAATGGTTCACTTTTCTAATCAAGCAGCGAGAGTGAAAAATTGTTCCAAGATTTCTGTCGTTTACAGAAAATCAGTCACCATTTCAAGGTTAATGGTGAATCTATTTAAGGGATTTGGGCAAAATGGGAGGAATTTGTGTGCAATGCCACACTGTGTCACGAAACACTATACATGTATACATAAATGTGTACTATACTCATACACACACATCTTAAACATATGATTTTATTTGATCTTATATTTACTAAATCCTCAGCTTCAGTGTTTACAGAACTCTTAACTGGAGCTCAATCTGGTGGTCTGGCAGCTTTGGCGTTCTGACCTTTTTCTGAAAGATTATAGTTGCCCTCAGATTTAATTTAGTGACAGCGCCGCGAGGCTTCAGCCTGATGGTGACACAGACATGTAATTTGCTCTCCACACGCACAGTGTGAGCCTCATTTAGCTTATTAATATCTCGTAAGTTAAACAAAAGCGAGAAGTTGTTCTGTAGATATGAATATGTTTTCAATCATGAGATTTTGAAGCTTTTCTTAAAGCTTTTATAGGTAAACACGTTGCTCCTTTATTTCTTCTGACATGACCTTTTGACAGCTGTCAAGAGAGACTGTCAGAGCATGAATACATGGTATTGAATGTAATGAGCGGGAAGAATCAACAATAGCCTACATGCGGACAAATTAATGTTGACATAGATGAGATTACTGGCAGGTATACAAACAGGCAGCTGGGGAATGAAACTCAATAAGCAGACAAAAGGAAGACGGAGCTGAAAGGGAATGTTGGAAAAATAGAGGAATGAGAATAATGAGAATGTTTAGACTGTAAAGCAAACATTTGCTATTTATTTAGCATACTACATGTTAATAATCTAGTTTAAGGAGTGACTTCTTGTATTGTTGAGAAGGAAGACTGTCCCAGCTTAAAAGAGCTAATGCCACTAGCTGGTGGCGCTAGCTAGTGCCAGAGAGCCATGCTAACAATAGTTGTGCCTTCAGTCAGAAGGTCTGTCTCATTTCAAGGTGTGCACACTATGAAGGCTACAGAGTGGCCTGTACTGATCCCTGCCAAAAATGGACCATGATAATTCTGAAATGTTTTTCTATAAAAAAAAAAAATGCAGATGTAAAAATTATGATTTGGTTTAATATTGCAAATTATATGCAAAGCTCTTATAATAGTGTATATAATTTCAAAATGATTACAACTATAAGGATCATAATGCTCTGTAACAACTTTCTTAAAATCATAACACTACAAAAACGTTTAGGGTAATCCTGTATTTAGTAGAAAAGATTATGACAATCCCTGAATAGAATATTTGGGATTTGAAAAATATTCGCTTGTTATATACTGTATCAGCTTTATCATTGGAGAGAAAAACAACCCTTACCTTGTAGTGGGCCTCTGTGGGCCACTTTTCTGTCCCAATGTCAACATCAACCCTACGCCCTTGTGTGTAATGAACAAGTGTGCAGCCACCCCCTCTAGAATGAACATCAACAAGCAGAGTATGTGGTATACCGGGAGGGATGAGAGAATTAGGTCAAGAGAGTGGGCGGTTGGAGGTAAGCTTTAAGTATCCAGCCTCAACCTGTCATTTTAACACATCAATAATTTCAATTAATATTTTCATTACAGTCGAATTTAAGTCATTTCACTCAATTTCACAGTTTAATCTGACTTTTCATGGTAATATTGGCAGCCTCTCTGCCAAGCTGTAGTATGGTGAAAAACATATCACATTAAGCCCTCCACCAAGCCGAGGGATATTAAATGGTTTTATATCTGGCAAAGACTTCATACTTGCCCGGGCCATGAATGTGAAATTATGGCTAGAACTATAATAAATGACAGAGTGAATAAACAGATTAATGGCAACAGCTTTGCTCCATCATCTGTAATGTCAATGTTGAAAATATGTCTTTGCTGTGGTGGTAATTCTGCAGAATGTCAATCTGAAAGATGGTTACACCTCCATTCATTGACTTCCTGATCTCTGTTGCCACCTCTGCTGTGTTTTACTGCAGCTCATTTTACAATGAAGTTGTTTCTTAGCATCTTTTCAATAGTTCTGGAGGCGGTTTGGGTAGAGGTGGAAATCTTTAAGTGCGTTGTGATTTGATTCAGTTACATTTCAGAAAGCTACGTTGTGATAATAAATGATTATTAATGCAACTTTTTTCATGACTATTTTCTCACTGTGTGACTATGAGGTACTTTAAAGCAAATATATTTACAGCAACCCCAAACTAATTTAACTTCCACGTATTTTATCAGTAAAAACAAATCGATGAGAAAAATCCACTTTCATTTGCCAACAGGTTTCTCAGCATCGGTGGAGGTCAAAAGATCAACTCATGTTTTTTTTTTTTTTATGATAGTGGACAAATGCATTGACCTGTGCATTTTTTTATGAGGTTGGTATCATGGGGAAAGCCTTAGGTTTAATTCCACCGTGAACGAAAGTGCACCAAATCTCTGCTTCTGATGTAGACGTCAGCTCTCCCACGATATTGTGGGCCTCTAGAAACTATCTGGAGCCAGTGGCTCAAATAGAAAAGGGAGCGCCAGCAGCACGCAGACACTGGCACAGGGGTGGAAAATCAATATACACTGCCTGCTAGATATGATGTGGAATCTGCTTTGCTTCACTGCAGGTGATATTTTCACGGATAACCTACTGCTTTTCAGGAATAATGAGACACTATGGACTGTCTACGAGAATTTCATGTAATTTGCATGCTCTGAGACATTTTTCACTGCATGCTTTATATATATTAAATGCATGGTAACATTAGTCTCATAACTTTATGGTCTAACCAGAAGTAATAGATAGAGAAGATTTTCATAGTACTGACTAATACGGCCCCTAAAGGAGGAATCTCAGTGACTTGTGTAATACCAAACTTGTCATAATGAAACTCCCAACAGCTGGATTCCCTTATTCCATTAAACATCCCACCATCTCAAAAATGGATTGGCATATCATTTTGTGAAGTTTTACAAAATATATCCTTTTGGCTTTCTTGATTCTCTGACTAATGCCACACAACAGCACATTTGAAGCTTTAAGAGATGAATCTTGAAAAGGACTACTTTTTAAAAGTTTTTTCTCAGGAAGAATTGTAATAACAATGTTCCATGGGGCTGCAGGGCGGTGTGGTGGTTAGCACCACAGCCTCACGGCAGGGGGAGGGGCTGGGGAGTTTCTGTGTGGAGTTTGCACGTTCTCCCTGGGTAGGTGTGGGTTCTTCTCCGGGTACTCTGGCTTCCTCCCACAGTCCAGACATGCATGATAGGTTAATTAGTTGCTTTAAATTCCCCCTAGGAGTGAGTGAATGGTTGTTTGTCTCTGTGCTGTCCCTGTAATAGACTGGCGACCTGTCCAGGGTGTACCCTGCCTCTCCCCTGCTAATTGCTGGATTGGCTCCATCACCCTGGATTTGACTAAGCGGTACAGAAAATGAATGTTCCATCAGTTTTTTTTTTCTTTGCCTTTTTGTCGTTTACAAAAGCCACAGTAAAACTGTAAATCAGATCTGTCCCCATTACCAGTCTACTATTGGATTGATTTCGAAAGTTAGACGTGCATGATGACATCACTTCCTGTTATTTTCAAACAATCAGGTGTGTGTTGAACATGGCGAAGCACGCAGCATTATAAAGCATCGAATGGTTTAGGGACAAAATACATTCAGGCTCTTCTGGTTTGTTATGAACCAACCAGATCCCTCAGGTCATCAGGATCAAGTCAACTTTAAATTCCCAGAGTCAGAACTAAACACAGAGAGGCAGCGTTCAGTTTTTCTGCTTCTCACATGTGGAACAAACTCCCAGAAACCTGCAGGTCTGCTGAGACTCTCAGCAGTTTTTAAATCAGGGTTAAAAACTTTTCTATTTGCAGCCTTTTATGAAAACAAGTGATATTTACTAGTTTATCTGAGGGTTTCATTCTTTATTTATTTTGTTGTCCAATTTGTTATTTCACTTTTGTTTTTAATTCTTCTTAATGCTTTCTGCACCCCGCTGTAATGTTTCTAATGTTTCTATGTAAAGCACCTTGAATTGTCCTGTACATGAAATGTGCTATACAAATAAACTTGCCTTGCCTTAGATGCTAATGTGAGAGGTAACAAGATGCTAAATAGTTTAAAGCTGAATGTTTTATCAGTGTTTCTCAAACTTTTCTTTGGGTCGTCAGTACGCGACGGTTTGCTTCAGTATTCCCTGATCTAACAGACACTAGTTGAAGGGTTTTCCCATTTTGGTATTTTCTACTGTCGAGGAGATGGAGAATGTTCCAGGCTTTCATTTTCTTGGAGCATGCAAGTTATCTCCTCCTCATTTCAGAAATGAATCTTTGTTTGGCCCCTGCTGCTGCACAGCATCACAGTTTGTTTTTCTTTTGCTCCGCTTAGGTTGTAGCTGCATAACTTCCGTCTTTTTTAACCTGCTTCCTAACCTTCTCCTTTAAATAAGTTGCCTACTCCATAACTTTTCAACCTTAAAATTGTACATTCCAGACTCATTTGATGGCACAGTGACATCTATTATGTGCATTTCTGAAGCTGCCCAGCAGCGTCCTGCAGCTGAGAAACAACTTTTTCATCTGGGACGCTGCGTGATGTTGCGGCCTATTTTTGCTTTGCATAGGATAGCAAGCAGATATACAGTAAAAACACCGGTCGTTTTGAACAGGCACCATGGCTGATTCAGAAAAGAAATGTTAGAAGACATTATCGAAGGAAGAAAGGAAACAAAAGAGAGCAAGAGATAAGACAAGAGTTGAGATAAGATGGTCTTTGGAGAGAGCTCACAGTTCAGACAGAATGCAGATGGATGACAAAATAGCTGCCAAAAGAAAAGAGCAAAAGTTCTTTAGCACATTTTCTTAGGATTCTTTTGCACTTGTGCAGATGTAAAAAATTAAACAAATCAGATATACAGACTTACATGCACATCAGAGCATTGGGGAGAAAGCTAGGTGTCTAAATCGGATTTCTCATAATCCTGTAATGGCAGTTCTCTGATAACGGATTTCAGATTTTGCTGTTTATATGACCACTTGAATTGCACACCATTTGTAGGCATATTCCTTGAATACCACTTTTTTCCCTTTACTTTCAGCTCCCAGCTTTATAACAACAGAATGATATGAGGACTAGTGATACGATTCGGTCAGATTAGGTTAGAATTACAATGTAGTTCAAGGGCATCACAAACTGCAGCCTCCAAAATGACTATAAAAATGAGTCACAGCGCCTGTAAAACAGTTGGCAAAACAGTCTCATCACAAGGCCTATTACGCGCTGTTTCATAGCATTCAATCATATTACACACTCTCTTTAAAGATGAAGTTTATCCCATGTAAGACAATCATGTTGTTCTCTTTTAATGTTCTTTTTGGAGCATTTTGGGACCTTTTGTTTCTGAAGCCCATGTCTTGAAGTTAAGACTGAAGTGAAGAATGGACTTTTAGTGAGAACTCTTTATTGCAGTTTCCACAAAACCTTTTAAATCTTTGACCCAGGAAGATTGACTGCATCAGTGTTACGTTAGTTTGAGGTAGATGTGCTGTTCCTAATAAACTTGCAGCTGAAAACATTTCCTGTCAGCTGCCATGGCAGATGTAAGCAGAGTATAATTCAGGCCAAAATACAAAAAAAAAGAAAAAGGAAGAAAATTAGGGTGTTACCTTCACTGCAGAACATCCTCTTATTTGGGCAACTTTCAAGCCTCTGAGGTTGTTTTTCTAATTATTCAGGGATGACTGACAGGAGCTGGCTTCCTCAAAAGGAAAAAAATGATACCCCATGTCCTAACTCACTATGCAGACACAAGCAGGAAAAGAGAGGAAGGCTGTATTGTCAAGTCAATTAAAAGAAAGAAAAAACCCTATCCTTCTTTAACTCCGTCCTGTAATCAGAACAGTAATGTAACAAGAAAAAAGGCTTCCAGCCCACAGTACAACCAGTTATTTATTTTCTTGACTGTCAGTTTTATGCAAATTACAACCAGCAGCCATGCGGCACAGTGTGTCGGCCGTTGAAAGACGTCTGGAAATAAGCTGAAATAATAGCAGCAAGACCCATTTTTTTTTGAGGACAGCTAATTATTTTGGAACACAGGCTATCTTCCATCACCTTTGTCACAACAAGCAGCTGATCTGTCGGTTTGTTCAGATGCCTTCTGCTTTGTCTGTTTTTCATTCTCATCTGCACCTCATCCAGTTATATTGAGCATGAACGATTTGCTGATTGATGCTTTGGATGTCCATCAGAAGCTTGATCTGCAACTATTTTAATGATCCATGATTTTTTCAAGTCCCCACTTTAAGCTTTTTTTCTGGTCTATAAAGCTCTTAATGGCTTAGGACCAAAATACATCAGTGATCTCTTAACCCAGTATGAACCCAGCAGACTCCTCAGGTCAACTGGATCTGGTCTCTTATCAGTTCCCAGAGTCAGAACCAGACATGGAGCCGC
>JAOXYM010000001.1:6556831-6581156 GCA_028567055.1 Leptatherina wallacei
CCTCAGGTCAACTGGATCTGGTCTCTTATCAGTTCCCAGAGTCAGAACCAGACATGGAGAAGCTGCATTCAGCTTCTCTGCTTCACATGTCTGGAACAAACTCCCAGAGAGCCTCAGATTTTTTAAACTTGATCATCTTTTCATACTGTTTTTAATCTAATGTCCTTTCTTCCTCCCTGTCTCTAGTTTTTGATTTTAAATGACTTCTGCACCCCACTGTAATGCATTTAATGTTTTATGCCAAGCACTTTGAATTGTCTTGTAATATGCTATATAAATAAACTTACATTTCCTTCTTTAATGAGAAAATTGGCTGAGATTCAAATTCTTTTTGTGACATTTAACAAGTCATTTTGATATTTAACATTTAACGTGTTATAAAGTATTTTCCTATATTTTAAGGACCTATTACTAATTGGTGCATTAGCCAAGTTCATCTCGTTCCCTGTTGACTTTTGGCTTTGGAATTTGGAGCTCTTATGTTGTACTCAGTTGAAATGTCTTGTTTTAGAAAGGTACTACCTCTCATATTAACCAGGTCAGAACGGCAGCGTAACTGGGATTTCACTTGAGATCGTGCCCAGGCTTACATGCTTCTCTGGCACCTTTCCTGTCACCTGTAGTTGTCTTTACCCTGATGGATAAAAGCACACTCCCTGTGGCCACTTGTCGCCTGTGCTTATCTTTCCTTTTTACACTTGGCATCCGTCTCTTTCTGTGGGGAAATTATTGACACAATGTGTTGAGATTATAAATCTAAAGCAGTGCATTTTCTGTAGCTTGTGACAAGATATATTTGCCTTTTCTATGTTATCTTACACTGTAAATGAAGATTAGTCACCTTTTGTGCATTTTTTTCTTTGTGTGTGTGTTTGCATGCCTGTGTGTGTGAAGTATCTATTTTTCGCTTGTTTTCACACATTCAGGGAGTACATTATTTGCTAAGATGCACACAGCTGACAGCCATAAAAGTGGCACTAATCTTGAATCTATTTGTCTTTATTTTGAGGGCAATTTACAGTTAGTCCACTACTGTTTGGCAGACAGTTTAAAGACACAGCAGATGTTTATTGGCTCATTTAAATGAAATCCTAATTAGCCACAAACTCTAATCCTAGCCATCAGCATGATATGAAATACAGCATCTTAACTTTACTGGGTTTGAACAAATAATTACTCTAAATATATTCAGGAAAAATATAAATATCTCATTTTTTAATTTTCGTGGGAAAAAGTGAACTCACTGAGATTTTTTGTTATTTTTTAATGACTTATTTACAATCTTTATCAGTCAGTGGACTTTGCACAGTTGTCATGGTGATGGCTCAGTTAAGGTTAGGGTCTTTGGTCATGTCTTGACGTCTGATACAACACAACCATCTCCATGACAACTGACCATGCTCTATTTACTTTTGCTTGTTTGCTTCTTTCTTAAATTTCTTCATTGAATCAACATGTGAATTCATTTAGAATAATTTTGTAAAACTAAATTATGACCGTAATAACAAAACTTTTCATTTTGATCCAATATTTTGATTAAACTGAAAATTGGATCAAATTTGAGGACTTTTGGGTCAATCAGACTGAATCATTTCCTTTCCACTTAAATCACAGTCTGAGTCATGACAAAGCCTGAAGTCAAGCTGTTTTTATTATTACACGTTATGTGCACGTAAAATTGGAGCAGTGCACCTTGTTTTTGACCGTATGTGCACCTGAGCAGTTAAGGAAAAAGCTGGTAATTTGCAGCTGTCCTTAATTGCTGTTCCCACATCACATCCTGCAAAACGTTTCACCAAATCTAGTGGATTTAGAATTTCCAAGCATTTTAACCATCAAAATTTTTATGTAATACTTATAAGTTGCCGCTGACAAATAGTCTCACACTGCCTCTTTTTAAGGTTTTTAATTAAACATCTTTGCATTGTCTTTTACTAAATATATGATTTATTGGAGGTTCCTGTGCACATGGCTTTGTTTGCACAATCAGACTATTCAACCATTAATATTCATAGAAGATTGAAATTGACACTGACACACTTACTGAAACAGGTTGAGATTTAGAGCAGGGGGTAAAAAACCAAGTGATAAATTGAGAGAAAATTTGAAGGGTACTTCCCACATCCCAGGGATATATTGCAGATAGGGGTGTTTACATTTTTTTCTGTGCAGTTTTGACCTTTTGATCCAGTCCATACCTCTATTTAGCTAATGAAAAATGGTCCCTCTGGTCTACACATAGGGATCCTTGAAATGTGGTTGGTCAACAGCAATGTGGCAGGGGTATCTGTTTGATTAATGCAACACTGGCTTGTTCACAATGCTTTCAACCTCTTACATAGCTGGAGCGGTATTCAGTCATGACTGACATTTCTAACAGTTGTTGGTTTTTGCTGTCCGATGTCACAGTAAAAATCAGAAACCACTGTGCAGCAGGTGTATAAGGTTATTATAGTAATGTAATTTTTTTTGTTGTTGTTGTTTTGTCCAGCAAGTTCAAAGGGCAGCATGTTTATAGCCCCCCCATATAATTCTACTGAGAGATTTATTTAGTTTCACATGTGCAATCATACAACCCGAAACAGAAATAGCTGCCCTGGGTCCATGTACATACCCTTTTGTCAGCTCCCATGAGGTTATAAAAGTGCAAGATTGCATGGTGTAAATCTAATTGTACTCTATTAATATAATAAATGAACATGGCTCCATGCATGTAGTTTGTCATCACAAGAAGTTGCTCTCCAGCTGAGCAAAGCTTTCCAGCCTCCCCGGTATATTTCTAGTTTTTTCTTATACTTTACCCCATCAATCCATTCAAGGCTGCTTATAATTACATAAATTGCATTTTTATTTTAGAACAGCCTGACTGATCTATGAGGAGGTTGGCATTTTTCATTTCCTGCATGCATAAAAACCTAGACTGTATTATACATTTATAATCCTGTTCAGGCTCTGAATGTGGCATGTTTAGGGTGTGTTACTGGAATTGCTCATGAAATCTATCTCCTGACAGATGAAACCGATCGTTCAGCAAGTTAGATTTTTCTGAAATGTAGAGAAAGAATGGCTGAAATGCTCATGTTATGTGTGTTGGATGCAAAAGAAGGTCAAACACAAGGTTACGCATGAGACTAATGTATCAGCTGGATCCACCTGACACACATGCAACAGTTAATCTTGTAGAACAGCTTTCATGTACTAGAAAGAGGTTGTACTTTTGATGGGTCAAATCATCTGTTTGTTTTTTTTCATATTTGAACAGGCTGCAACTTTGTTAAGATGTCTGGTGTTTAATTAATAAAATGGATATGAACAACTGAGTAAGCATTCATTAATGTCTCTTGAAAATCCCTGGGTACTTAGAGTTGCAAATGATATGTATTGTTATACCATGCTTTGAATTAGTGTGAGCAAGATATAGTCTTTGTCAAGCTAGTGATGTAGCAGTTAACTGTATATATTTCTTCTCAGCTTTTTTTATGCTCATTCATTTTTAACTTACCAGTGATGGCTGTTAAATAGTTTGTGGGTTGTATGCAAAGTCATTAAAATTACACGCTGAACAACAAAATGTACTTTGTGTGGCAGGACGTAGGAGGGCCCAGGCAGGAAATGAACCCACAACCTCTCGGGTGAGAGTTATGCGCGCTGACCAGTCAGCCAAAGAGATATCCCTGTGGCCAAGTAGTCAGGGCACATGATGAATCGGAGGCATAGCGACAGGACCCATACTGTCACATTTAGTAAACACAGACAACATAACTTTTCATTCAGAAGAAGTTTTAATCATCTTTTGCAAGATCGGTTCTTAATGAAAAAAAAGTTTACACTGAAGATTCTCTTCTCACTGTGCAGTATGTGCCGCCATGCATTATAAAACATCGTTTGAAGTGCGATGCAGCAATGACTGAGAATTAAGTCATATTTCCCATCATTAAAGGATGTTTGGGGCTCAGAGTGTGAATATCTGACTGATATTCCAGAGAGTTCAGAATGCTGCAGCCCGCCTACTTACAAAGACTAAAAGGTGCGAGCACATCTCCCCTATTCTGTGTTCCCTACACTGGCTCCCTGTCCGTTTTCGTGTTAATTTTAAGGTTTTATTGATTGTTTTTAAATGTTTGCGTTGTCTTACTTGAGTGAACTTCTGCACCCCTACACCCCGACAAGAGCACTGCGGTCAGCTGACCAGCTCTTGCTTGCTGTTCCAAAATCCCGGCTAAAAACCAGAGCTGATAGAGCCTGTTCTGTGGCAGCGCCGATGTTGTGGAATGGCCTACCTCTCTGGATCAGATCCTCACAGACTGGATCAGTTTAAATCTAGACTGAAAACCCACCTTGGCCTTCAAATACCAGTATAGTGCAGTTTTATCTTTGGCTTGTTAATATGATTCTGTTTTCTTATTCCTCCTGTTTATCTATTTTATCTGTTTTATCGTTGTTAAGCACTTTGGCCAACGGTTGTTGTTCTTAAGGTGCTATACAAATAAATTAGATTTTTTTAATTGAATTGAATTTGATATTTAAATGGCAAATTTTTTTTTTTTTTTTTTTTGGTGCGGTGAAACCAAAAATTTTCACAAAATTTATTTCAATTGACATTGAAATTACGCTGTCTGCTAAATCTCTCATGAGACTTTCCAACTATGTGAGCCTAGACATTTCAAAACATTTTTCTGAAACTATCAAATCTATTTCTTGATATTTCTTATCAATTTATCTATTTAGCCATTAAAGATCTGATGGTCTTCACTGTAAAATAAAAAAAAATTGAGGTGAGGAGGAATGCATCTATCAATTTAAAAAGTAGATTTTTGTAAAAAAGTAAGCAATAACATTACTTACTTTTACAACTAATTACAACTAATGGCCTTATTAACTTTAGGGTATCATAAAAGAAGCAATGTGCAGGAATGAACAATTTGAAAAATTACTTAGATTTAATCATATAAGAAAATAAAACAAATCCTTAACAAGTTCTAACTGATAAGGTTTTATTGGGTTTATTGTGTGATAACACAAATTTAGTTATAATTTTTCATTGGCATATATTATAGAATTTCTCCATGAATGTGTCCATTAGGAAAGGGAAAAAAAAGACAATACAACACTATTTAGCCAAGACAAATCTCGATTGTCGAAATTATCTGTTGTAAAAGAAGATATATTAGTGAACAGAAATTGTACCTTTAATCAAAGGAAGCATCACTAACCGAGACAAATCCATATTCTACAACTAACAAAACATGATGTAAGAAACAACAAAACCAAAGATACGCACTAAAGCATTTTAGCACACTGTAGTAACAAACAGCTTAGTGTTTAATCAAAACAAAACAAAAACAATATTCTGCTGTATTTCTATTGGCAGGAATAAAGTATTGATTTACTCTGAAGATCGTTTATAGATTAAATTCATGAAAAAAAAGTTATGTAAGATATTTTCTACAACGTCCATGTTGTTGATTATAATATCCATGACTCCAGATCAGTGAAATCTTAGTTTTAGTTATTTTGTTGTTTTAATTTCAGTCCCTGTATGTGTTTGACTGACATCTGCCAGCGGGGACTCCAGTGCGCTGATGTAAGATGTAAAGTAAGAGAAGCAAAGAAAAACAATTAGAACTGGGACTGCGAGCCGTAGGCGGGCAGATGGACTGACGACATGTTTTCTCAGTAAAGTTGAAGAGTATGGTGCACACAAGAATCAAAGAACCGAAGTGGCATTTCCAGGTATGGCTACATGCTGTTAAATGTGCTGCAGCTGAACAGTTAATTAGCTGTGCAGACTGAAAACAGGTGTTAGTGGTGCACTTGTAGCTGCTGCATGTTTGTCTGGTCACTCATTTGACAAGCTAAGGCGCAGGAAAAGATGTGTGTCCATGTAAATTAGGAAACATTTGAGCAGTAAATCTGCTTGTTGTACACAGTGGCCGAATACTGATCAGCCAAAACGCTATTCCCTTCAATTTCACACTATCACATTAAAATGGGGATGACTGTGACTCAGGAGGTAATACTGTCAAATCTGAATGACAACATTCTGTTAATCCAAGGAGAACCAGTTATCAGATCTTATATTAATTTGTTATTTTTTTCCCCCCATTGTTACATTAAGCATTCCCAAGTTCATTAATGTAAAAGTGGCTCTGACGAAAATCAATTTCACTAACTGGGATGACCAGGACACTGAGGTTATGTCTTTGAACTGATACTGGGGGATAAAGATTGAAAGGTCTGTCTTGTCAATGTGTCTCAATGAAATAACCAGTATAGATAAAGGTTAATAACTAAAGAAGATGGATGAACTTTTCTTCCACATTGTAAAATAAAAGGTTAAAAGTCCTTTCAGTGACTAAACTGGCTTTGAGGGGTTTTTCTTTTTATGACCAAGGTGTGAGGATGTTGCTCTGATGCAGCACTACATCCCTGCTGCAGGGTGGGGTGTGAATTGATGCAAGATAATGATGCATTGGCTGCTAAATAAATTCTGCAGCATTTTGGACTCTCTGTGGAATCATCTCATCTCACCCCTGTCATTGCATTCTTGCAAGTCCTCTTCACTACACAAACCTTTTTCCTGTCAGTCTTTATAAATCTACAGTGCATAGGAGGACACATTCTGCTTTACTATACTTAATGGATGTGGGGTTGGCTTGTCACAGTACTGCAGCACATAAAAGACTGGAAGTGAAGCTTAACACTTAGCACTTTAACATCTGTTTTCCGTGTTACTCAGTGTTTTTCCCATAATCCCGGTGCACAATACCAACAGCTGAATCCAGCAATGTAATTTTAAATAAGAATTAATCATGTAAGGTGTTTTGTTCCTCTGTCTTTCTATTTGCCACCCTCCACTGAGGCATCTTTACAAATTGCAGCGCTGGTGAGCTGGCAACGTTCCGCTCTCGCTGTTTGGAGAGACGGCGGTAGGCTGAGAACAAAAAAAAAAACTGTTTCTCAGTCTTCAGTTAGTAAATGTGAATTTGGTATCTGTATAATGTGGTTATGTAGTTTTTCTAATATATATATATAATATAATGGGTATTTATCTTACCAATATAATTATTGTTGGCTGTTGTGAGCCCAAAAAAACATCCTTTATGTCTCTTTTTAATATTGTGTGAAGTTATTTTCAGATATTTTTTAAGCCTTAAGCACTCATCACCATTTATTACAGATATTTGTATATTAAGAATGTCTGGTTGATTTTCAAGGTGGTGACACATCTAGCAACCTGTTTTTCCTTCCAGCTGCAGAATTAACTTAATCTTCTTAACTTTTAAAAACTTGCTAAATAACTTGTATTAAGGCTAAACACGTCATTGCCTCATTACTGATCAGATGTCACTTTATCTCCTTCTGCTTCCATGTCATAAGGAGAATTTTGAGAAAAAATGTTCAATTGAATATTAACTGGACATTTACACAAGTTTGAGGTCATAATCTTTATTTTTCTCTTGAAACATCACCTTCTCCCTCACACTGTTGAACAGGGATCACCAAAACCTCTTGGACCAGCGTCCTGCAGGTTTTCAGTGTGTTCCTGTTCCAATTTCTGACCTAAATTAAATGGATCCATTAGCCTATGAAGTTTTGCACAATGACTCGTGCATTTGAGTCTGGTGTGTTGCAGCAGGGAAACATCAGAAACCTGCAGGACGCTGGCCCAAGCAGTCCGGATCTGTAAAAAAGATCTGAGATTATAATCCTGCTCTTTGTCTCTTCCAGCAGATATTGTTCCCTCTTTGTTTAGGAGGAAGGCAGCTTCACACAGCTTTGAAATTCATCGTGCTGTCTTCTTACCTTTGAGCCAATAAATCCTGAAATTTCCATCCTTCTTCGTCATAAATATTTTATTTTATTTTATAAATATTTAAATAGAGATTTACAGGAAATGTGTGAACTGCTTCTGTATAAAGAGCTTATCTGTTTTTACAAACATGTGCTTTTAAACCAAAACTTAGTGCACTTTTTTTCATGTAGAGGTATTTTTAATATAAAAGTTTGCAATAAGCCAGTTTTGGATCCTGATTTAAAATTTCTATCATTACCTCAGCATTGATTAAAAACCCAAACGAGAAACAAAGCAGCTGCGGCTCTGTGGCCATCTGTGTGGGCCTGGTCCCCCTGGGTGTGGTGCGGGCCCTCTGTCCTGGGGGGTAGGGGGTGCTGTTGGGGCTCTTGGGGCCCTGCACTCTGTCCGCCCAGGGTGGTCAGTGCCCAGCGAGGCTGGCGGCTGCTGATCTTGATCCGCCGGGGCCTGTGCCCTGTGGCTGCGGGGGGCTCTGGCTCGGGCCTCCCTTTGCTGCCTCCTGGGCGGATGCGTGGTCGTTTCTGTGGTGGGGGAGCTGGGGTCCGTGCCCTGGCTGTCGATCGCCCAGGTCTCGGGGTCCCTCTGGCATGCTTCTGACTCTTGTGCAGGCGAGGTGGCATCTGCATGATCACTATTCCTTGAACCGCTTCCACTCTATATATTCTGCATGCTGACACAGTCACTGTGTTGACCTTTAGCTTTATTTACTAATAGATACTTTCAGATAGTTTTCTATGTGTGTGTTTCTGCTACTCTAGTTTTAGTTAAGATACATGATTTGTCTCAGCTAGTTCATTTATCATTGGTGCTCCTGACAGTTGTCGGCTTTGCCTTCCTGCAGGGAATGTGAGATATTCTGTGGTGTGTCTGTACAAGGGTAGCAGGATGTCCAAATTCTGGTAGGATGGCATTGTTTTCCATATGGTGTTTCTTTGTCTCTTTTTTTTCTCTTTATTCCTTTCTTTTATTTATTTATTCATTTTATTTTATCATATTTTATTTTTTCTATTTTCCTGTTCTTTTCTGTTCTGTTTATATCCTCTTTCTGTCCCCTACAGTAATATTGTGTAAATTTTGTAATAGATAAACAAACATAAATAAAAAGAAAAAAAATCTGATTGTCAAGAGGAGCTTTATACCTAGAAAGCTCCTCTTGGTAAAGTGAATTTGCTTGGCACAACCCAGCATCCAGACCATCATTCTGTTTAGAAAAATAAAAAAAAGCTGAAAACTGTTGGGGAGCCAAGGATGGGATTTTGGTGCCAGTCTGAGTATTTGCAGAGAATCCTTTAGGTTCAGGTCGTGAGAAGGGGCCTCCAATGACTTGGCAATTGGAATGTGTGACATCTGGAGCCTGGATCATCATGTTGGACTGTTTGGGGAGTTATTTTTGGAGTTGTTGTAGCCCTCTTTACAGTGCAGTAGGGGGGCATTGTCCTGCTGAGACAGTGCTGCTAAAGTAGATGGTACTTATGAAAGTAACATCTGATAGACTGTAAGCCAGAGCCCAATGTTTACCATCATTGTCACATAGATCTCTGGACATTTTTTGGACTGAGCAGGGATTACTTTGCACATCCAAGCCTGAAGGCTTATGAGTATAAAATCTTGGCAGCTTATAGTGAGTGGAAAACATATTTTGATAACTGTTACAAGCTAGCCATCTGTCAGTTAGATAGAGGACATTAATTAAAAAGACAAGCTTAGTGAATTTAATCAATAAAGGCAGTCTAAACTGTTGTCAGACAACCAAATACTGAAATATTATCTCGGCACGTAATAAATGTGAATCCTTATTTCTTACGAAAACGCCCAAACCTGTGATTATTACAGGAAATCATTTCATTATTCATTGAAAGCATCTTATAAGTCATGAGCCTTAGTAATTAACTTGAAAATAGTTTGAACAAGTATGTTATTTTCTTTAGTTTCCCTTGAGCTGAGAGTCACTTTTAGTTAGATTTTTGCCTGTGTTACAGAACGGTCTTCATGAATGCAACCATATCAATTTATTTAAAAAGTAAAGAAACACTGTTATCTAACACTGTTAAACACTTTTTTTCATTGTTATTCCATTTTTAAGTTCTTTAGGTTATTCTTCACATAATGTTGAATCCTTCGTTTACAATGATATTACTTTTTATGAACATCTGAGAAAGAAATAGCTGGCAATGGTTGCACTGATGTGAGCTTTGTTGGTGTTTAAATCGTAAAAAGCTGGCGAAGATGACAAATTCATGCTTGATCACTCAACAAATCAACAACAACAACAAATCTGTTGAATGGTTTTTACATCTTCACACCTATTTCTCAGGATGGTTCATCAGCACACAATGCTTCATTTGCACATCAGCCCACTTTGAAGCTCTGTGAAACCCTGCTCTAAATATTTAATCAAAAACCAACCGACAGAAATTGAAGAAAAAAGGGGCGCTGAGCTGAAGCTAACACTTTGTGGCTTATCTTTAATCTTAAAGGTCATGAATGAACTGAGGTCCCAAAGCAACAAGAATAGCAGATTCATCTCACTTTGACACTCATATAAAGAGACATATAAGCCAAGTGGGTGGGGGGGTGGGGGTTAGGAGGGTTGAGTTTGAGCCTGTTCTCCCTGCTTTGCCTTGCCTTTGTGAGGAATACTGTGAGGAGCATACAGTGAGAGCTTTTTTTTTTTTGGAGGGAAGAATGCAAAATTTGTAGTGACAAATAAGGCATTTGGACCCCTAACATGATTTGAACTCTAGACATTATCTGTCTGACTTCATCGCAGGCGTCAGCTTGTGATGATGTGCTGTTCTGCAGAAATTATCCAAATGTTAATGGTCTTGGCTGGAGGCTGCAGTAATATAGCATCAGTGTTGTCAGCAGCTCAGCCAGTGTCTGAAGAGCAAGGCCAAACTTCTGCTCCAGCTTTTAGCAGAGCACACGGCCACCTGGGGTTAGCAACATGATTTGTGCACATGGTCTATAAAAGTTCTCATGACAAATACAAATGATTGTAAAAAGCTAAATTACCAAAAGAGGCTGACACTGAATCCTTGAAATGTAAATTGAGTCTGTGTAATCTGATTTGCATTGAGACTAACATTTGTGTAAAATGTAACCACAAAAGAAAACAAATTTTGCTAAATATTTCTATTCTACAGTCATTATCAGATACTTTTATCCAAAGCAACTTACATCCGAGTACACCAGTGATGCCAACACTGTCGGCAAGGAGGGTAAAGGACACAACAACAGTTAACTGGGGAAGCAGGATTTGAACTACCAACCTTTGGGTCATTAAAAACCTGCTCGACCATCTGAGCCACTGCCACCCCTATGTAACTCAGACTTGCACAAATAAAGCATGTTAGATGTAGATTTGATTGATTTCAGAAACAGTTGAATTTAATGTCTGCAACATCTTGCAAAAATGATTACGAGACTACTTTTACCAATGCACATGTCCGGAAAGGTTTGAGGACTGAAAAGAGCTAGTTGCAACAGTCCACAGTCACTTTCTCTCATTAATTTGTTTGTTTGTTTCAGAGTGATCCAGATGTCTTTATAAAGTGATAAGTCTGGACTTTAGGCAGGACATTTTGAAAGCCAGATGTTGTTGTGAAACATGCAGAATGTGCATTCATTTCTAGATGCTGCCCCAACCTCATTATAACCCATTAATTTGAATCAAAGGTGTTGCAGCAGGTAAACATCTAAGACCTGCAGGACACTTGCCCAAGAGGTCCAGAGTTGGTGATCCCCAATAGACTGTTTGCATTTTATGAAGAGGATGTAAAAGTCATAATACAACTAGGTGTAATGTCTATGTCAAATATACACCCTCTCTTTTGGAAACGACTGGAAAATAAACTCAAGAAAAATAGTTATTCCTCATACAATATGGAAATCTTAAATACTTGTGTCATGGATGATTGATTTCCTGTAATAATTGCCTGTTATTTTTTTGTTACTTTTTTGGTTTATTTACACTCACAAATTGATTAACCCTCTAAGAACTAATATTTTTTGCACTTGTGCAAACTGCATTATATTCCCATTAATTTACTGTCTTATTTGAAGAACACTTCGCTGCCATCTAATTCAAACCAAAATGAACTAATCCCTCTCTCTGTCCATAAACGGTCATAATTGAATAAATAAACTAAGCCCCACAGCAACTGTTTTTTTCTTCAATAAGAAATCATCATCAATCATTGTAATCATCATCTAATTATAACCAGGGAATTTGAAAAACAGAGAAATGAGATATTAGTAAAAGAGACACGCAAGCTCGAGATACGTGATTGTCTCTCTGCTCTCTATTTAACGAGACTCATTTCATCAAAGTCTGGCCAGTGATCTATTTTTGGCCCCGTTCAAATTGAAAAATGCAGATGAGGCATCATTAAAGACTTACATGTGATGAAATTTTCTCTTGTGGCCAGTGTGCAATTCTTCCTCCATTTGTCCAATTTGAGAGGAAAAATAGGTCTCATCAAGCACACGTCAAATTTATTACTATTCATGATAGAAGCACATTGTATTGGTCGCCATAGTAAAATGGCAGTTTAAATCATGGTGACAGAGTTAATTGCCCCCGGTTCACAGTCTTGTCTTCTCGTGGCAACCAGCATATGTGTTCATTGTTTGGGAGGTTGTGTTTTACATGTTCCCATCCAAAAAGGAAAAGCTCCTCTGGTGAAGGATTTTCCCCAGTAAAACGGTCTTCTTTTATTTGTTTTTACCATTTATTTATTCATTCATTTATTTGTGACCACCAGAGTAAGCATGGTAAACCTACAGCAAAAAAACGTTTATATCCAAGTTTGACCTCCAGCATTCATGTAACCAAGAACAAATTTCCCTGCCAATGTGCTGAATGAACTCCCAGTATTCAAATAGAAACAAATTCTGTTTCATACAGAGAAACTTATCTCCATTTTTGTGTGTGTGTGTTTTTAAATTGCCAGATTCTAGACCTTTAAATATAGGCCTATAGCATTTGAAGTTACAGACGTGACATTGAATAATGTTTTTACTTATTTAAAAAGGAAACATGAATTTATGTATTCTTTAATTTATTTATAATCTCAGGGATGGTTACATGGTCAAATGCGCATAATTTCATTGAACTTTGATTTATTAATAACTATGATTAGTCAGGGAAAAACAAAAGCTACCCCTCATGGAAATCAGCTGTGACTCATTGTGGATGTCTGACATTTCTGTCTGATTTCAGGATTTTTATGTGTATTTTAACCCTTTTAGAAAAAAAGCTTGGAGCAGAAAAAGCATGTTGAACCTATAAGGCAGTAAAATTATGAGCCAAACAGCAAGTAAAAATGTGTTATTGTTGTAAAGATGAGATGAGCAGCAGATTTCAAGAACAATTTTTCTGATGATGCATCGCTACATTTTTGACGAGTCATTTGATATTGTTGTAAAAATAAAAAAATAAAATAAATGGGTAAAAATATACCCCTTAAGATGTTGAGGTTTCTGTGGAATATGACCAAATGTTTTCATGTCAGACTACTAAAGTATAGATGACAGAACCACTTAAAGGGGATTTAGCCAGCAGTCTGTTTCACTGATTCCTGTGGAACAAGGAGTTCAAGGGTGCTATGAATCTTGAAAGCATCTTCTGAAATGACCATTTATTAATGTTGAACTGAGCTGAGTTCAGTCATTTCATGTATGCATACCCAGTCAGCAGCGTTTAATGTGCTTCTGTAACATATAAAGACAGATGAGCTGATTCTATATCTAAATAAATACTCTTTGGTTTAAATATTACCTTTCAAAAAAAAAAAAAGGATTAGCCAATTAGCCATAAAACAAGTGATGTGAACCTCTTTATGAGACATTGTTTGTTTGGTGTTTGTATGACAGATCACAACCTCTTTTTAATCTTGTTTTTACTCTGAATGTCTTGTGTCCCAGCCAGCAACACAAAGTGATGGAACTGAGATGCTTTGTTGAAATGTTGCATTTCTCTTGGAATCACAGTGTAGTGTCAGATAAGACAATAATACTTTTAGACGATCTTATTTTTGTTTAGTAATCTGCTACAATTCCTGCAGTTTCAGGTTTAATTTTCTGTATGCCTTGTCTAAATGTTGAAAATTACACAAATGTAAAGTTGGTATAATTAAAGAGTCATGTTAATTTTTTTACTATCCTATGCTGCTGTGAAGTTAGAATCAATCCAAAGTCATTATTATCTTGCTATCTGTCAAAGTATAGAGCGTTAGTTATGTTTCTGCCTTTCCTGAGAACCATGTCTTCATTTTACTTGCAACCATCCTGCTCTGCCTCGACTCTGCTACGGGAGCCACTGTTGCCAGATCCAGTGACAGGAACAAAATACCTAATCTATCATTTAAACAAGTCCAGATAAAAAAAGACTTTGGGCTGTTTGACAAAGTACTCCAAAGTCACTTAGAAGCACACCTGGTAATGCTGGAGGCATAATCATTCATTTTAAAACAACAGTGTGTACAAAAAGCTGGAAGGACATCATTTTACTATCAGGGTGTATTTGTGTCTATGAGACTGACATCAGCATACAACACAAAGCTTAATTTTGTAATTGTTTACTCTGAATGTGACCTTATATAGTTTGAAGGCAATCAAAAACTGCTTTATCCTGTGAAGTGTCTCATTTATATCAATTATTTGGGTTTAATATTAAAATATTGCTGTGTGAGTTGGTCTTCTTTTTTCATTGAAAATTTGTACCAAGTGTTGTAAAGTCTTGAAACTTTGTAGCCTCTCAGCCTTTCAGTTTTGTTGGGCATACATCTTGTGCATCACTCACTTGTGTGGTTGTATCCTCTGTTATTTGCTGGTGTTTTTTTGGAGTTTTGGGCTGAACTATGTTCTTGTCCTTTTTTCTGCCAACGTTCTGCTTTGTCCACTTCACCACAGGAACTTTTTTCATTTAGCAACCTGGGATTTAAAAAAAAAACTTCATTGCATTTCCACCGTCATTACCCTGGTAAAAAAAACGTCCCCTCACTCCCAAACTTGAAACTTTAGGACTGGAGTTCTTGAGGGATGGGGCTGTGTGCTGAGGAACTCTGTTTGGTCGCTCGCAACGTTCCACACTTTCATATATAAGCCAGCATGCAGCTAAACATGTTTCATTTATTTCGACAAATTTAACTCTGTGTCATGATCGTTTAAAAAAAGGAGCTGTGAGAAGTGGACGGACCAGGAAGCCCAGGCTCTTTTGAGTGTATTTGAAGAGGACGACATTCAGTGCGGTTTCAAGTCGGTTAATCAGAACAAGTGAATGTAGGTCACATACAGAATGAAATTTGGGAAAAGCTAAAGAAACTGGGATGAGATTAGAAAAGCCAAAGGGCTACAACAGTCAAAGTAGGTCCGACCGCTGCACCAACAAGTGACATCAACCTAATTAGTATCAATTTTACGGAACTTTGTAGTGCGTTAGAAATGCAAACCACACAATTTACCTTATTTTACTAAGATAAATAAATTCTGAGTAATAAAAATTCCTGGAAATGTTGGTGGAGACACCCCACTGTTTATTGCTGATCGGGGGGTGGGGGATCTCAAATAAAACAATAAAGCATTGCATACTATTCTTGGACTTAAAGCTGTCTTCTAATCCTGGATTTAAATCTTTCTTCCCTGAACATTCATCACATCCCTTTATATTTGCCAAACTTATAAATCTTCAATTAACCTACAGTTTTGATTTTATCTCCCTCCTTTAATGTTTTCATCATCTGTAAAAGGCCATATCAGCAGATAAAACCTGAAGACCAATTTTGCTGATCACTGAAAGATCTTCTCAAGCTCCACTGTAAAGCTGACAGTCTGGAATGCTTTATGAAAAGTCTATAGAAAACTAAGCGGTACCACTGAACAAAGTATTCAGTCAAACTTGAATACATTTGTGCCACTTACATCCATTTTGAAAAATAAAGGAAAGGTTATATTGAATCAATCACTTTTCAGCTGTATGGGGAGATGGGTCTATGCGATTGAGCCAAAGCCTTTACAGATCTAAATTCTATTTGATGAAGAGTGACGCTAAAGGATGCTACATATTGGTCTTATTCACAGTATAAAATCTAATGTAAGATTTTTGAAAACTTAAACAGAGACATATCATTTTAAAAACCATATCAGCGTGCTGTAATGTAAAACTCCTGAGAACAGCAGACTTGCAGAAAGAGGATTCACTGGTACAGATTCATAGCCTCACATCCCTCTGGCATTTCTAAGTGGCCCTTTTAAAGACCATTCTAATGGCATTTCTGCTATATTATAGATTTCATTCAGGGTTGGGGATGGAAGATAGGGTGAAAAGTTGCAAAGGTCCTACACAGGATTTAGATCCACGATATGACTGTGCATAACCAACACTTTGGCCAAATGATCTGCCAAGACAGTCAAGCGATCTCTTAATCCGAATTAACCACGGCCTTTTTAGAGCTTGTGCTGCCAAGTTGCATATTTACTCAGATAGTTACATGCATTATTTATCCAGTCTATTATAATTATAATCTTTATCCTATTTTTTCTTTTTTACCCTTTAAGGATCTTGTCTTTGTGGGATCATTGAACCAACAATGCTTTTGGGGATTCGTACTAGGAAACTGGAAAAAAACATCAACTCATGATTAATGTCTGTTTTCTATAGCAATCTACTCAGGTTTTTTTTTTTTTTGGATGTTTCATGACCTATGTCAACTGTTTTGCTACAATGGGATCTTTTTTATGCACTTGTAATAATAGTTGCACTTGTAATAATAGTTGCACAGACGTTTGGTGAAAATACTAGTTGTACATGAATCCTTGCATGGAGCTGATGCAAACAGGAAGATGTCCTGAGAGATTGTGGCATTCTTTTAAACTAGTGCACTAATTTTGAATGAATGAATGAATGAATTATACTTTATTGATCCCCGAGGGGAAATTGCATTTGCATTGCATTTTACACAAGAAATTAGAAATGTAAGTTTAAAATAATCATTTTGTTGGATGAATCAATCAGGCACTTGACATTTGGAGACAGAAAAAGGTCATCCTGATAATTGACTGCAGCTGAGATAGAGCCTCAGGTAAAATAAATCCTAATTAGAAGAACACACCCTTACTCTCCTAATGATGTTTAAGTACTGAAATGTCTGTGCTAGGTTGAGAAAATAATCTTGACAGGGGGTACAAACCTATTAAAGCATCCGTAAGATCAGCATCCCACAACTTTACATATAGACATTTACAAAATTTGAAGTGAAACTGTGTTGACGAGGAAAGATACAGTAGGAAAAAATGTTAAAAAAATATGTCAACAAAAGTTTCCATCAACAGTGCACATCTGGAATGCATTCTAATAATCGCCTGGGCTCATAATTAATGAGGAACACACAATGTGTTCAGCTTTTCATTACAAGGACAAACAGAGGCAGTTGTGAATGTTCAAACGAACATTTGATCATCTCAAGTAATCATATACAATGTGTGGGTTTATACTGGTAAATCTAATCCCACAAATTAGCGTGTCCATAATCTTTCCATTTAGAAATAAGTCTTTATAATCCTGTTTTATGCCCAATTAAAGACTCCAAATGATACCCATATCTTACCTCACTGTTATGCAAATAGACATGAAACTGCTTTTTCATCAACTGCAAGTTGTGACTATCTTTTAACACTATAAATTTCCATAGATAAGTATGCTTCTTGAAAGACATCTAAGCCGTAAATGAAGAACTCATTTTAAAATGTCCCACGCCAAAGGTTAAAGCTCCCACAGGAAAAAAATAAAAAGAAGTAAGCCAGTAGTTTATTCTTCAGACAGACTGTGTAAGGGAAACTTTCATTACATTTAAAGTAAATGAACAAGATTCTGAGCCAACAGAGTGACACAGAAAGAGGTGGCTACATTTTTTTCTTTTTGAGACAGAATCAAGTTGAAAGAGTACCTAGCACATTAAGCATGTTAACAGATGGTAAAGCTTGAGAGGCCAGGTACCTGGGGCATGGCAGCAAATGTATGATTGACGGTTTTGCTGACAAAGCACAATACATAGAAAAGTGAGCAATGCCAATACAAAGCAGAATACAGAAATGACCCTTGTGTAACCACTGCATTTGTATTTCAAAGTAAACTCCATTACTGAATTCTGCCTTAAAAGAAGAACTCTTCTTTTGAGTTGTGTTTCATTAAATGTATTTAAGGATTATCCAGAAAGAACTAAGGAATTCCCACAACACTGAAGAGAATTGAGAGAGATATACCAAAACAAAAACACTTTATTAAGGATATTAGATCCATTTCTTTTTCTGCAGGTTTTCTTTTTAAGTCATATAAAATCATATTAAACATCCTTAGTTTGCTGTTTGGAGTGCAACATGTCCTCGGATGCTTCAAGTGTTTAAAGTCATGGTGTTAGTGGATGATCAGCCATGTGGTGCTACGCTCTTATTTCTGCTCTCTTTGCTCATAAAACAACCAATTTAGAAAAGCCTAATTTTCCTCTGTGCTCTTGTTACTGTAAATAGACCTGTTCCAGCATGCAGCTGTAAAAAACCCTGCTTTCAATACCAAAAGCTATTAGACAAGGCAATGATGTTGTTGCCTTGTGGAAGAAGGCATCAAATACTTTATAGTAGCTGGATAATTATGTAAGTGGTGCTGGATTAAATTCACATATTTTAAATTGTCTTCTTGTCACTCTTGCGTAAGGCCAAAGCTGCCTACATTCATTCTTATCAACTTAGGGTTGAGACCTCTATTAACCTTGGTTCGTTGCAGTTCCCATTCAGATTGGAGGTATTTGTAGGCATGAGAGATAATTTCCCCTTTTTAACACAGTCCAATGTGGCATAGTTCACATAAAGCAATGTAAATGGTCTGCAGATTATAGTTGAAATTGTACTTAATATGCTAATAAGTCTAATTATAAACTGGATAGAAACCCATACAGATTAAAGAGAGAATCTTCGCCTCTCTTATTTGATCTATTAACCATTTTAATACATCTTAGCTTGATAACTTATCACTTTTCATGAAATTTGGCTGAACATGACCGATAATAAGGGGTCTGCTAATCTTTGCATTAGAGTAATGTATACATGGCTGATTTATCTGGTAGTTAAACAGTGTTATTTTTGAAAGTGTGTGCACAAAAAGGCCCCCCCCCCCCGATCTGAATACCTCTAGTAGCATGCTGTCATCTCATTTGTTCTTGTCCCAATTATGTTGTGGTGCCTTTTTGGATGCACTGTTTATACAGCAAAGACTCAGACTTATGCTTTAAAGTTGAAGCCAAACATTAAAAAGGAACCAGAGACTGTGTTATATACATTATGTTCTGTCTGAAGAAATTGGACTAAAAACTTTTTTTTCACAATAACATTAGTGATTCCAGTCAGCAACACAACTTTAGAGTTTAAGCACCTAAGTGGTTTAATGGTCTAGTGGTTGTCACATTTGGTGACTAAATCAATGTCTAAATGAGGCGAAGTATTCTTCTCATTCTTTAAGCTGTCATAGCTTGAATTATAAATAAAAGGAATTGTTAATCTAATCTAAGAATATTGAAAGTATTAAAATGTATAAGGAAGCTATTTTACTTATAAATAAAACATATATTTTCCATTATTTTGACTCTGAATGCAAGAACACATCTTAAGAAAAGCTGTGAATGGAGCAACAGAAGGCTGGAAAAGTACTCAAAAGAAACAGCTGGAGGGAACATAACATATTGCAACTAATTAGCTTAATTAGTAATATGCGAGTAACATGTGTATAAAAAGCCTTATAACAGTGATTTTTCACCTAGGGGCTGTGTCCCATGCTTGGGCCTGGAGCACCACCCGGGGGGCCGCAAAAAATGTCAGTTTGAGCCGTGAGGGCCACAGGACCGCATAACTTTTCAGTTGAGGACACAAGAGATATCGCTGTGAAGCTCAGTTGCAATGTAGCTTCTCACCACTTGGTGGCAGTAATGTGTCAGCTAGTTGTTGAACAAATTACAATAAGCAGAAGAAGACACTCAGCTAGCTGTTAGCTTGTAGCGGAAGTCATGAAAAAGTATTTAAAACAAAAAAATGTGGCCAAAAATTGTCCCAAATACCCCTAAAATGGAAAAAAAATATTGCACAAGAGCGATATAATTCATTAAGTACTGTTTTGTAAATGGAGGTAACAAGGCAGAGCCGTGAGGTCTGTATTGAGTTTATGCTCCTTTTCGTACTTAAATAGGGCCGTCCATTTCAAACGTTGTCATGCGTGGCTGTCCTTATGCTGCGTTCCATTTAGTCGGAACTGGGAAGTCGGAACTGGGAAATTACGTCACACCCAAGTTAACAGCGTTCCAGTTTACAACTCGGAAAAAAAGCACGACAGCATCCACATTAAAGCCATTTCTCAGAGTCCATTGTCGTTTTCAACCAGCAAAGCAACGGAAACAGAAGGCAAATGTTGTTTCTAAGCGGCAACTGGTGTTTTACAACGGTATACGTTGAAAAAAAGGAAACAGCTGTTTTAAAATGATAAAGTGCCGTTGAGAAAAGAAGCATTTGCTATTTGTAGGTTTTGAATCTGGTCACAGCTGACAGCAGCGTTGTACTTCGTGAAACACTGGGCGCAGCCATCTTTAAACGTGAAGTCGGGGTAGGTGAGGAACCTCCGACTTCCCAGTCGGAAATCCGACTTCAGGAGGCCGTTCCAGTTGAAACTTCCTACTGGGAAGTCGGAAATTCCGAGTTCCGAGTTCAAATAGAACGCAGCATTATACCTCCATACGTCTTTTATGTTGCTATGGTCGGGAGTACTGAGTTAATAGTTAACCCTGAGATCCTACGTGGGTTTCAGACGCTTTTGGCGGCGGTAGTGCGCCAATATGAAGTTGTTTCTAACCACCCAATACGCCCTAAACACCAGGATTGCCTTATTTCACAAGCTAGCGGAATTTCTACAGATTTTGTCCTCGTCTGCAAATCTTCTACAGTTTTTCCCTTACCGTTCCTCTTCTTCTTCTTCTCTGAGTTGTTTCGGCTCAACCGAGCTCAGCATTGCCATCGCGGTTGCCGGTGGTATTACTCCATCTTCTGCGTCAAGTTACAGATCTGCAAGGAGCCTGAAAACGCACCAAATTACGCGCGTAACGAAGCAGCAGACGGACGAAACTGTCTGTGTGTCTGCATATCCGTCATCTGCATCAAGCATAAATGGGCCTTTAGCTAACGCTATTTATCACCGAAACACTGAAGCCTTCAACACTAAATCAGCATCTAGCACCAAAACATCCATCACTCGTGGGAAAGTTGGTAGATTTTTTAACAAACAGACTAAAACAGAAAGAAAATGAGCAACAGATGCATAAAACGTCCTAAGAATAGTTTATTAAATGGATAGACAAATATTAGTCTTAGCTAAATGTTTTGTATCTAAATATCTGATTTAACAATACATGTTATTAAAAATGTAATTCAAATTTATTATTGTAGGAGCCTGATTTTATTCCATGAATTATTAGCCTATTGGGCCTCTTGTTTGATATGCAGTAGCATCATGTTGTAGTTTTAAGTTACATTTTGTTTTTCATGTTATATTTTACAAGGTTTTAGTGGATTTGGTTTAGTTATTGAATAAAAATTAAACCAAGAGTGAGATCAGTGAAACCAGAAGTGTTCGTATTTGAATGGGTCCGGACCAATTTGTTTTGGAATAGTTGGGTCCCAGTGTGGAAGGTGAAGAACCCCTGTCTTATAAGTCTCTAAGAAGTAAATATGTGCAGAGGTTCGCCAATCTGCAAAAAAAAAAAAAAAAAAAGTCTTCAAGTTTAAGCATTAGAGAAAAATAAATGTTCCTCAATGTAAAAACTCAAACAAGTCAAACTAAGAATACTGGATGGTCTTTAGACCCACAGGGAGCACTGCACAATAACCAGGCATCATTTGTTCATGGAAATCACTGCACGAGCTCCGCAACACTTCCAGAAATCGGTGTCTGTGAACGGAGTCCGTTGTGCTGTCCACAAATTAGGATAAAGCTCAGTTATGCAAAGAAGAAGCTAAATGTGAACATAAAATGCTTCCCTATTCTCTAGGCCAGAGCTTATATAAAATATGCTGAGAGAAAACTGTATGTTTAACAAAGCACTCCAACTTTATTTAAAATCACATTTATGTATATATTTCTCAGTCTCAACAGTAATTTGTGACTCTAAAAGCCTACACGATTCCAGAATATAAGTATATGATCACCTCTTGTTAACATTGTGTACAGTGTTTATTAATTAACCACTCTGCAGATGTAGTCCTTGTCTTGTTTTAATTGATTCACTAAACTTCCCCATCCATTGTGTATTGAAGCATCTGTGGTGTTACACTATCAATGCAATGCAAATTTCTGCCAGTATAATCCAAAGTACTTACTGCTTTAATTGTCTTGTAAATACTTATTACTGTTATTTAAAATCTGGAAGTATCTTACTAACACCCTCATACTATATTATTTCATTTATTACACTACATGATACAGTTTCATGTGAGTGAAATATGAATTATTTCTGTAGATTAACTGGTTTAAAAGAAATCAATAAGTGTCTAAACATCTGTACACTGCCTCTGCAGGTAATAGAGTGGTCTATGTCAAATCTTCTGCTGAGGTCATACAAAAAGCTGCTTGCAGCTTGGGAATGCGTAGTGAATCACAGGCCTGCAACTTTTATGTGGGTTGGTTCTTAGCCTAAGGATGATTTGTGGAAAACCAGCAACAACATCAGAGAAAACATACCCAAACAAATATCCACCAGAGACAGCACTGCTTTCCCGAGCTTATAAACTGCACATTTGATATGATTTGTAAAAGAAGAAGGATGAAAATGCATAGTAGGTAGGATTTTTTAGGAAGGCAAAAGGTTAAAGCATTTACTAAAATGAGCTTTTTATAATAAGGTTACCCACAACCCATCCAGGGATGGAGGTCGTTTTTTCAGACCATGGCTTATTTTGAGCTCAGTGAAGGAAACTATTTATAGCAGAAGCATTTTTGTTTTGAATTCTTTTTTGTCTTTTGATGGCTGACTAGCTCACTGTGGATAGTTAATCAATATCTACAGAGATTTGCAGTTAAAAGGACTGAAAACTGAGGCAGAAGATGGACATATGGTCACTCTCTTTCTGCAATATGGACATATTAAACAATGGACCCTTCATTTCCCATTATCTAAGTAGAAAGATTATATCATGTGATACTTTTATTAGGTTAAATCTCTTTCCACACTCTGCTAAAATTGCACATGCTGTACGAGGGTTTTCATAAGTAATTTTCTCATACTGCTTTGTAGAATCACTGAAACACCTCTAATCTCCATGTGTGTGAAAAGTTCACTAAAAGCTTCTGTTTCTTTAAAATAAACCTTCCCAAAAGATCCAGACTACACTGAATGATAGGCAGATATGTAAAAAATAGTGAAGCCAAACAAAGCTTTTGGTCAACATTTTACAGTTTTGCTTTCATGGTGCTTTAGTTTTCTTTTTTGGGAGGGAATAAATCCCTTCAGTGTACTTTGCAAATTGGAAACTGTTTCATGCTCAAAACACTATGTTGCAGAGAAAAAAAGAGGGATATCCAAAATATCTACTATACCCTCTTTTATGGGTATATTCTGGAGACAGATAAGCCTGATGATGGTATTATGAGTTTTATGCCCTCCAAAATCGTCTGAAATATTAGTGTCATGGCACAGAGGGTACTTTCTGCTAATAAGTCAGCAGTCCAATGAATCATATTCTATCAATAATAAATTGCTTATGTAAAAAAAAAAAACAACAACATTAAATGGACCCTGAGTCCTGCACGGAAATGCAAATAAATACAAGATAAAACAGTGATGAGTGATTCAGTGATGAGACTTGAGCTATCAAAGAAAATATGTGAAATTCTTTCATGCGAGACTATTCATTGTGAAGCAAACCAAAAGTCCTCATTTCTTTGACATTTTGCTTTATTTGACCCTTTTACCCTTTGCTATTTCCTTAGTTTGCAGTAATCTTTTAGTTGTGTTGTTGTATTGTGAGGAGCAAGACCTCTCTCTGCATACATGACTTAACTTTGGATTTAATCATGTCAGCCTGAAATGTGACCAGCGCGTCTGCGTGAGAAATGGATCTTTGTGATGGGCGCAGGTGGTTCAACACACTCAAAGAACAGTAGTAAATTAGATTTGTTTTTTTTAATTTGCTTGGAATTTTCATTAAAGAGTTGGTCAGGTGACAAATCACAGTAGCAAGTATGTCCAAGAGAGCAAACTTACCTTGAGCGAAACAATAGATTCCTGTCTTTTCCAAATTGATAAGATAGCCACCAGCGGGTTTCTCATCCAGATCAGTGAGGCTCACCATCAGGATAGTTAACCAGTAATCAAGTCACATCTGTCATCCAATTCCAAATTCTCCACCTCACACACACACACACACACACACACACACACACACACACACACACACACACACACACACACACACACACAC
>JAOXYM010000001.1:6600343-6616164 GCA_028567055.1 Leptatherina wallacei
ATATTTATGTGTGTGTGTGTGTGTATAGCATTTGGATTTAATCAAATTAAATGGGGAAAAAGGTTTCCAAGGCATCCTGAAATAAATGATTGGTATGGTTGTTATTGCCTCTGCAAATATGCTACAGCTGGAAACCAGCCTTGGACATATTATTATGTATTATTCTTCATTATTCAGTAGATAATGAAATGCTGTTAGAATTTTACATATCACAATTATCTCAGTGCTGGTTACTGCACACAACTTCCCACCAGTCACTTGAGGTCAACTTCATTACAGCTTTAGGCAATAACAAGAGATATAGAGAAACTCATTTTCACATTCTTAGATATCCTAACAATTTAGAATCTTTCTGTCACATTTGTCTGTGCAGTGGTGGTTTTACAGAACTTGACTCCCACTTATACCTCTAGATGCTGTGTATTAAACGCCCTTGTGTTTTTTCCCAGAGTTACAGACAAACTTATATTTCACTCTGACAAGCTTGCTGATGTTTTTAGGCTTTAGGCAAAACTTTGGCTGTACTAGAATTGTCAGAAAATCAATAATCAAACAGAGGATATTTTCACCTCTGCTCTAGTGTGTGTTTGCCAAAGGTGCCCCATGTGCCTGTAAAAAAAAAGGAAATGTCTGGCCACCATCATCCCTGGGGCAGACTTTGATGTCTACTTACTCTAGGCTAGCTGGTTTGGGATCTCTCTTCGCCCTGAGTTCTGCACTATATGGGCAGGGCAGAGGTTGGGTTCGATTTAAAATGGTGTACTGTGGAATAAATCTATTTTTCAGGGGCAAACACATCATCAACTTTTAAAAGAGAATCAAGTCAACAGGGAAAAGCATCCCATGTTTGAGGAAAAGATGATGGCGCATGTGCTTATAATTTTAACAAGGTGCCCTCTAGGTGCAGGTCAGCAACTCCAGTAATTAAACTTTGGGGTGCTGGAGGATTTATTCCTGGCAGTAGCTCTGGGAATGTTTTGAAGCTGTAAAAATGGGTTTAAAGTAGCTGTTGTGTAGTTTAAACTCAGTGTCAAGATGGTAAAGGCTTTAGGGATTTGCACATATAATGGATTATGGCTCCATCATGGAGGTAGCTTGTATCGAACCCCTCCTTTTATTCGTTATTTTTTAAATAATCCACATAGTCTATTCATAATATACAAATACAAGTCTAAATATTATCCATCTTACGTATATCTGTATCTGTAAATTGTAACTATTTCAGCTTAAGAACATTTAATGTTCTAGAAACTGGGATTCTGCTCTCTTGGTGTGAAATTGAACAGGGTATTTTATGACAGAAGGTAGCTGAGGAAGAGAGAAGAATATAATCACACAAACTCTACAGTATTTCAAAACGGAACCTAAGGCATTTTTCAAGGCTTGTCTCATAGGAAGTTGTGAAAAGAACATGGCTTTGTGAAATTCTGGGTAGATGCTACAGGAAAAAAACAAGTTCATCCTCCATTGTCATGGTTGTCGTAGTGAGTCTTCCTCAGTTAATGGTCCTGGTCCAAAAGGTTTCATTGAAAGGGTTGAAGATTAATTCATTTGAGGAAGAGGAAGTGAAAAATGCCAAGCTGGCTAAAATATAAACAAACTAAACAGATTTAACAAACAGCATATGAAGCAGAAGCCCATGAAAAATAACTGAGTATTGTTTTAATTAGTATTAACTAGTACCACAAGAATAAAATGTGTAAAGTGAAAGGACAAGCGTTCTTTGTGGTTGTTATTTTCAACATTATTATTTATTTTAAATCCTGCATTAATGTAAAATCAAGGTATGGTCAGCTGCTGCTTGCAAAGATCATTTGGAAAAATTAAAAAAATGAAATTACAGTCAAGGAAATTTTGTAATGGTTAAGTAATCCCAGCAGTACTCTAAAAGCTTTTTTTGTTAAATAACATATGATTTTTTTTTAAATGTTGTGTCCTTTAATCAATAACCAAAGTTGATGTCTTTTCAGAAGTTCTCAAAAGCAAGTATGTTCATTTTCTTACCAGTACAGATGGATCTCACTTCTCTGTTCTTCCAGCATCAGAGGTTACTGGTGCTCTTTGCCAAATGCCTTCTAAAAAGAAAACAAAAGTTGCTAAAAGCATCTTTAAAGTTGTTAAATGTAGTTACAAAAATACTCAGTGACCACCACTTGCTCCCTTGCACATTCATGTATTGATTTGGCTTTTTTTTTATGCACTGAGGGAAGGTGACAATGTAACTGTCCATAAAGTTGAGACAGAGAGAGCAGCTACATAGTAAAACAACTCAACTTTATTGATAACGCTTTTCAAACACAAGTAAAATCCAAAGGTAACTACAGAACTAAAAGGGGAAAATGTAAGGAAAATAAAATAAAAATTAAATGACCAAATGCAGAAGAGAACCTATTACTTTGGAAAGTCAGTCAAAAAAGGAGAAAAGCATTATTTTGGGATGAAGAATTTTTTTTTCAAACCAAATTTCCCAGCTAACTGATTTGGAATAATCACTTTTATTTATTTAAAACATGGCTTGTATTTTTGTTGCCTGAGCATGATCAAACTGTTGCAGCAACTGCAGAGAAACATAACACAAGTGTACACAAAATCAACTGAGAGAATTCATAGAGGAATACTATAAAACTAATAGGGTTTTATAGAAAATTATAGTTCTTATTGTTAAGTGCAACCAAATTCACTCAAATAACAAGCTGCTGAGTCATCGCTGTAACAAGCATTTACTTATTCATTTTTGGCCTTGCTTGTTTATTTATTGTGATCCTATATTTCAAGCTACAACTACTACAAATTGAGCTTGTCATTCCACTGCCATGAAAAGAGCTCTGTTAGGTCCTTGAATGAGTTGCTTGGAATGGCCAGAGCAGTTGTATGAAGATTTCTTCCATCTAAATGCTAAAATGGAAATGCATTGATGTTGCAAATTTTATCGAAACGTTGTCAGAAAATGGCCCTCGAGGACCAGAGTTTGAGATCCCTATTTTAGTTTTCAACTCTAGATGAGATTGTTACTTTGAGAAGATATACACTGGGTATTTTAAGTGAATCTAAGTTTTTTTAAAAGCCAACTAATTAGGTAAATTAAAATCAATTAATCGTGGCATCATTGTGATGTCATTATTAATGTGTGCTTTTTGCATTGTGGTGTATTATGTGCAGTGTACGGGAAGCTTTCCATTGGGAGCACAGTTTTACACAGAGGCTGCTCCTCAGCAGCAACAATGTTTATGGCTAGTGCATCCAATTACAATCCATATTAAAGCCAAGATGCAGGTTTCCAGTAGAACATTGCATTGTTATGAGATGATCAATGTTATGAATTTCACCCGCCTATGGTTTTGATGTTGCTGCAGACCTGTGATGTTTTGTCACTAGTTGCTGTTTGCTCCCTTTTTTTTTTCCAGCCTTCAACCTCGGTATAGATTCTTGTGAAATGAATTTTTGGGGTTTATAGAAATGTAACTGTAAATGCAATTTAAGGACAACCTATCTCTCCCTCTGAGTGGCGCATTTCCTGAGAAGTCTGGACATTTTCGTTTTAGCCCATAGCAAATAAATATAAATCAACAGGCTTGTGGGAAAACAGCTAATTCATAATTACCCATCAGACTTCTGTTTAGGCACCTGCAGAATCCAATCTGCATCTGCATGCACCCTCATTAGGGCATTCATTAACAGATTGTTAAAGCAGAATAATTTGGTAAGGTGGCACCAACAACATTTTACATCTGCTGCTCATTTATTAACATTTTCCTCAATTATTTGATCAATTAGAAGCTTTTTGCATTGTGTTGCGACATTTTGTGTTTGTTTCTGTCATGACTATAGTGAACAATTAAGGTTTTTGCCTGAACTTAAACTATTTTGTGAAACATTTACAGCCCAGTTCTATGTCTCTGCATGCAGTGTTCTTGATTCCTTTTGTACTTTGATATAATACTAAAGTTTGTCATTTTTCACAAGCAAACCTTTGGGAAGAAAAAACCATTTTGTTTTCTGTTCTCTTTTAGTCACTGAAAAATGATGACACGGTGGCCAAGAAGGATGTGCAGAGGATTCTGGAGCTCAGCCATAAGCAGAGGTAAAGTGGAGCATCATGCATGACCGAGACATGACTTTCCATCAATGCTACTCTTCCCTTGATGATCATAATTCATCTCAGAAATGTCTAAACATGTGTTACATTGGTGATGATTATTCTATCTAAAATAATTAAAAAGGCATAATTTGATAAGGGTTGCCCTTATTGTTAGTTTTACAGTATTGCAGCCAAAAGTAAAAGTATGGACAGTCACGATCAGAATGAATAAGGAGAAAAAAACAATTACCTTGGCAATTAATTCCTGACTGTTTCATAGCTGATGTGTTCTGCAGCCAGAATAAATGCATAATAGAAGATTTTGAGTCATACTTTCAATTTGACTGCTTTTATTGGAAGTTGACCAACACAGCAGCCCCAATACTGAGGAGACGTTAACACTTCAGTGAAACCAATTTGGATAATATGACTTCTTTAAAAAAAAAGAACAAAAAAAAACAATTCAATCACCATCTACTTCCTTATAGTTCATTTAGTTTAAGCTGACTCATGACTTCAACTGCTAAACTTTTTCTTTTTTTCTTTTTCCTCTCTGGGGTTTCTCTGGAGGACTTCCCAGACAGTTCTGAAACAAGCCATTAGGTTATTACTTTCCTGTGTTAAACAGGAATGAATCTTTGGACTTGGTTGATCCCTGATTACAAAGTTACTGATTTGAATATTGCTAAGTCTTGCTTGTTGAATGCATTTGGAAAATACATTATTAAGTCAGGTTATTCTAAGCGTTGTAGTTTGTTATCATTGTGGAGAAATGGGAAGATGGATCATGCATAATTCAATCATAAATCCTCCCTGTATATTTGAAAATAAAGTCTTCATTCAGTTAAAAAGCACATAAACAACATACATAGTGTTTGTTTTATGCAGTCAGCCCGAAAAAGGATTTTAAACTCAAGTGGTCTACCAGTTTGGATTCTCTGATTAATGCTGTATGTAATGAGTCCGTTCGGGATTAGTAGTAATTTGTTGCCTCACATACTCTCTGAAATGTCAGTCTGATTGAAGTCCAGCCTCTTGTGTGCAGTACCTTGATAGCCAATCAATAGCCCATCACAAGTCTGTAGCAGCTCTCACATGTCATCAAGCTAAAAACCATAAAGCTGCAGCTTGGCTTGATGTTGCCTACCAAGCGTTTTGCAAGTTATAGTTTTTCTTTTTTTTCCCCTCTTTTTTTGGAGCGTTATTAATCCACCTTTGGAGTTCCACGGCTGCCAAGTGTGATTGCTAGCTGACTCCATCATGGTGGATGCAGACAGGTGATTCATTGAAAGTCATTTATTTTTGACAAGTCTTAACAGAATTTTGATTGCTTTCCTGAAAAATAATTTTGCTCCAAACTGCAATGCAACAGAAATGTTTACCAACAGGGTGGACAGATAACTTTAAAATGTTATATTTTAAGGTTTCAAACTCTCAACAATTAAATCAGCTTTGATTTTTAAATGTTTAGCTCCAATTATGTTTTTACATCAACATTTCAGTTAAAGAGACAGAAACTAGAAAGCAGAGTTTATGTTTGGGCAAAGAGGGGTGGATGAGGGTTGTTTGTGTGCGCTGTGTGGGTGTGTGTGATGATGTATGTGTGAAAAAGAGGGTATAATCAGGTGTGAGTTATTGAACTTTGATATTTTATACTTATTATTAAATAATTGTTCTTATGATGTAAAGCACTTTGTGATGCATCTGTATGAAAATTACTATATAAATAAAGTTTGATTTGATTTAACTTGTTAGAGTTATCTGATGAGATGTGCTGACTTGCTCTGGGCCATCTAAGTATGTATGCCTCATGCTTTTTATACCCTTTTCTGTCAGTGTGGACAGTGCTGGTTTTTGAGCTGCAAAACGTTTCCATGTCTCGGATGCAGGAGATGGGATTATAAATGAAATACCAAAGCAGGGGTAGAGGGATGGTTGCTGTGAAGAAAAATGTTTGCTATACTGAACTTATGCTGAGACAAGACCACTGGCATATAAAATGTATGATATGTGGCTGTTGAGCAGTCAGATCCTTTCAGTGCTAACTCTGAGTGTGGCTGTAGTATCTTGAAAGGTGCTGCCGCTTCACTACACCACCACTCCGCCATGACCTACGTTACATGCTTTTAAATTTGTAGTCGTGCTTAGAATTAGTGAACAGGCTGTTAGTTAGAGTTTAACAGCGCTGCCTCATGTGTTGTGATTTCTGCACATCACTTGCCCACTTAATTCATAATTCATTTTTGCATTGCCATTTTTTGTACAGGGTCACATCAAGCAGTACTAAAATAGCCTCTGCATAACATTTAACATTCATGTTAAACGCATAATAAATGCCGGACCAGTCCTTGATGCTGTATGTGTAAAACCGAAGTAGAGTGATTCAAATTCTACAGAATCAAATGTACACAGGATGACACAGTGAGTCATTTTTACACATTTCATACATCTAGATTATAAAAGCTTTTTTTCCAGTTCCAGTGATTTTGAACCTTGGGTTCAACAGAGAAATATAATATTGAAAAATGTTGAATGATTATTTTGAAAATAAAGGAATTAAGGAGTTGATGATTTGACTCTAAAGTAAAAACTGCAACCAAAGTCCTGGAACGTGAGTAAAAGGTGGTTTGTAGACAAGGTAAAATATATAAACACATGCAATTTATGGCAATGTTTGACAGTGTCAAAATGTTCAGTAAAATAAACCGTCTTTGTATCATTGCATCATTCATTCTTATTACAGACCTGTTAAGAAAAATGTTGACGAATAAAATGTGCTCCGGTTGCTGAAATGGAAAAATTGAATTCATAAATATTTGACATCATCCTTTAAAAACTTGTCTGTTAACACAGTTTTACAAACGTAAAGGTTGATGTGCTTAAATAAACTTCTTTGAAGTCTTAACTCTACGACAAGCCAACCTCACCTGCTTTGGCATTTCATTTATAAACCCATCTCCATCATTTGGCAGCCATGATTTTTTTTTCCAGTCAAACAGATGACAGTAGTTTTAATCTGAGCCTTACTTCAATTTCTTAGTTCAATACAGTTAAGTTAAGCCATATCCTTAAGTGGAACTTTAGTTACATAAATCAACTTGGCTTTCAGTTATGGTCACTTGCAGTAAGAGGCATTCTGTGGTAGAGCAGCGAAGGCCTCTGAGTGTGTGAGGAGAATGTGCTAACAGGGTGTTTCTCACTTCCCTCCCACTTGACAGAGAGGAGATGAAGTCTCTCCAGGCAGCCTTGCAGAAGCAGCTGGATGAGGCAAATGAGAAAGCTGAGAAGCAGCAGGCCACGGTAAGACAGAGCTGACCTCACCATCAGCATCTGGGTTCCTCTAACCAGCACCTTCACCTGTCACACCGGCCACATCACTGATCCACACTCATTACGCAACAGCCCGGTCTCACCTCCTTCTCTCACACAGAGACTCAGAACCTGTAGGAAAAGACTTTGTGCCTGCCACCTTGTTATTTTCTTCAATCACAAGACAAACACACAAACGTGTTTAGCTCATTATCATGCTGAGCTGGAGCTGGAACAATTGATGGTTGTCATGATTAATCTAAATAGCTGCTAATTGGTTTTCTGTTTTCTGATTGACAAATTCATTTAGAAATTTCAGTTTCTGCCATTCCTAATGTAGCCCACTTATGTGTAAAGATACAGCATATCTTTTTCACACAAAATGTAAGGAATTGTGTTTGCAGATGATAGTCTTTGATGAACTGCAGGGATCTTAGGTTAATAAGTTCTGAGTTGCTTATCCAAGAGAAAAAAAAATATTACTTTAACACGTCAAAATCAGTTACAGCAGATTCAAATTGTTTAATCATATGCAAGGTCTGGAGCTGGAACCAAATAAATTACTAACAAAGAGTATTATGGCTAAAGAAAATTTGCTGTAACGACAAAGAATCATTCCAAGTTAACAGAGAAGATTTTTTCATTTTTTTTACCCCAGCTATTATGGCATCTAATTAGTTCCAATAAGCTGCAAGACTGACCCTTTTCTCTACCAAACAAAGCCTGACATATGCAGCACTGACACACCAAAGCAAGATAAATATTTTCTGTTTGACATACTGAACTCAGATTACACTGGAAAACCATCACAATTTTTTCACTTAGAAGGAATTGTTCCATTTTAATCACACAATGTAACTTTTTGACCTAAAAAAAATCTGCTTTCCTGACTCATTTGATGTGCAGTCATGTTTATTATGTGCATTTAGCCATCGCTGCCCAGCAGCATCCCGAGCCTGAGAAAAATGCATTTCACAACTGTTGCTCCCAGCACGCTGTTTGGTGTTACAGACGAGCTTTGCTTCATGCAGACATCAACACACTGGCCTTTTTGAATATGAACTGTGGCCGATTCAGCAAAAAAAGGACATTGTTGGAGGAAGAGAAGAAAAGAAAGAGAGGAAAAGAAAGTAAGAGAAAAAGAGACAGAGCAAGAGATAAGACAAGAATCAACAAAGGACTGACTCTTACTGTCTGGAGAGAGCTCAGAGTACATGTTGGATGCACGACTGATGCAGAATTAACCATCGTTAGGGGGGGGGCGCATCACTTAAATAATTAGCCAAAGTGGAGCCTCTTTGAGGCAATGACTGTTGTGAAAATGATGATGTTTCTGTAAGGACCACAAAATGACAATTTGTAAATGGAAAATCCAAATAAATGTTATGGATGCTTATGCATGTCCTCCATCTTACTGTGCTATCTTTCATTTGTATTGTCATGCTCTTCAGAGACAGTCCTTCTAGTTCCACCACCAAACTCCTTATCACCAAATAACCATGAGGGATATCTGGCTACACACACTGCTAAGCCCTACCATGTATATGCTTATATAAAGCTTGTTCTGTTGTAGTCTTGACATCTTATGCACAGTCACACGTTTCGATGTGCATCATGACATTCCAACCAACAATCATCTCGTTGTCAGATAAACAATAGTGCTGTAACATTTCAAGTGACAATCCTTGTTTCTGGGTTTTATGGTTTCAGTAGGACATATATGTTCTTTAAAACAACAACAACAACAATAATAATAATGATAATAATAATAATAATAATACATCAAACTTATATAGTGTTTTCTTTTTGGACACTCAAGGATGCTTTACACACACGCAAAAAAATGGAATTATGATGGAAATTATGGATTTAATTTAAAGAAGAACATCTCAATAGTATGCAAAAACATACTGTGTTTGTCTTGTGTGGTTTCTTCACATCTTTACATGTATAAATTTTCCTCTCCAAATATTTCGTCTAGAGTATTCCTCTCATTGACATCCAAAAGTAAAGGTGTAATGAGCGGCATTAACAATGACTACATTCCTTTTAGTGCCCAGCAAACCTTAAAAAAAGAATCAGCATCACAATGGCAGGACCTTCCTCAACTGGAATGCAGCCATCATTAATTAACCTTTCCATTTTCGGCTTGTCAAAATGCCTGCTCTGAAAAACTCAACAATCAAAAAAATCCAAAATATGAATCATGAATTCTCTTTGGGTTAATTAATAGCTGCTTTAGCCTCTGCTTTAACAGGATATGTTAAACTTGTGCTCCATTTTTTTGTGATTCTTAGCCAGATTTATATGAACTACAGTTGAGGTACTAATTCATAATGACCCGAGGATGTCAAATATTTATTATAATCTGATGTTTTTGTGGATTCTCAGTAATTGATTGCAGTCATCTTAAGAGATTAACAAAGTAATTGCTTCTGTTTTTCTGGATCTTAAAGAAAATACTCTTCCCGTCCATGAAATTATCCATGTTCCAGTTCATTCCGGGTACTTAACCTCTTGCAGGGTAATTAGTGTCACCGTCATGACACTATGTCATGGCACTACCCACTTGGCCTTTAAGTGGCTGAATTAGGTTGTTGTCATTCCTGGGGTTGTGTATCCACCTGGTCCATATGTGAGACGTTAGAGTCACAATTATGGTGCAAAAAGGTGTTGGAAAAAATATAGCTGCTCTTGATGTGATGGCTATGCAGTGCCTGATGCTACCACCTCTGTTAAAGGATAGTTATTATGGTTTATACAGTTTAGTTCAGTCCAAAGAAAGAAAGAAAACAAAACTCCTCCCCAGTTTAACAAGAGGAAGCTTCTTGAACAAGTGGTGAAACTTTGAAAAAATGTTATAAAGTTGTTTTCTACTACTACTACTTTTATCATTACTGTTTAAACATTACCATAAAATCTAGTACACACATTAATGTACTATTTAGGAAGACCTGAAATGACCTTAGTTATTGCATGCTTTTTCATTTAGCTCCACTGTCAGGTCAAACCATCATTTATAGTACTTGAATGATTCAAGAAACTTCCATCAGTGTCAGATACACTCACTGTATGATCACTCTTACAAGCCACTGTCATGGCCGTTGAGACACCGGTGTGATTGTCGGTTGAGTGTCCATTTTCCAGCTGGAAGGCTGGTAGTTCCCTCCCTAGTGTGTCTTTGTGTTGAAGTGTCCTTGAGCCAGGCACATGACTCCATGTTGCCCCCAAAATGTTAACCTGTGTGTGTTTGCAATAAGAATAACTCACACTGTTATGTGGATGAAACATTTTTTAACTCATCATCTAATGGGATCATGATTTTAATGTTGAATTAGTTCCTCAAACAGAGTAAGCTGAGTTAAAGTGTCACACAGTCCTGATCGACAGCATGAAGGCATGACTGTGTTTCCCTACTGAATTTCTTGCTGATTTTTGTAGCTTAAATTTGTATATAAAACAAGTCTTTTGATTGTGTATTTAACATAAATTTAACACGGTGAACTGGGGATTTTATATCTATCTTTTAACCTCTTTAAACATAAAAACCTAAGGGCAGCACCCTTTCCTTTTTTTCTCTTTTCTTTGTTGCTGTTTTCTGAAACATTCCTGTGGGCTGTAGCAGTGACTGAAAGGCGCAAACATGAACCTCGATCTTATCAAGCCTTGCTTTAGGATGTGAGTCAACTGTCGAGACTTAGTTTACTATTCCCTGGGGTGCATACCTGGCATGAGGTCACCAGCCCTATGAATCTTTTCTTTTTTGTCCTCAGGACTATCTTGATGACCTCTCTGAAGGACGCACAGCAGTGGAAAAAAATCCTTTTTTAGAAGAGATAAACAGAGAGAGACCAAACCTCGACCTATCCATCTTACACGCGCACCACGTTCATTCCTTTAGATGTATAGTTGCCCATAACAGGAGTTTGCCATCTGCAGTAGATGTTTGAACCTCCATCTGGCTGCAACAAGTACACTCACACACATATACACACAAGCCATGAAACTGCACCAACAAGACATCTGAGCTCGTAAAAAAAGGATTGCCATAAACAAAGATATCACTCTGACATAATAAGCATATGGGTTATTAAATCAGGCACACAGTGGAAAATAGGCATTTGCTCACAGTTGGAATAGATGCCTCGGTGTTGCATATGCACGGAAATCAACAAATCTGCGATTAAACATTAGTGGACACTTGTTATGCTACACTAACTTTGTAAAACATGAGCGGAATATCATGTGTGACAGCGTTTTTTATCAGAGTTAAAAAGCCTTTAAGCCTTGATGGGTGGCCATCTGAACGATGATAAACGGTTTTAAAATTTCATTGCAGCAAAGCGCCTCTGTGCCACTGCCAGCTGATAAAGAACTGTGTTCATTTATAGTGAGAGCCTCAGTTAAATTGCCTGGATGTAAACTTACCAAACCTGCAAATACTGGGAAAATTAAAGACAGTAAATCAACGGTTGGAACTTTTCTTTCCATTTTGTATAATTTCTTTCATTTGCTTGTGCTGCTATTTAACACACTAAACAGTTGAAGCAAATAAACTATCCGAAATGTCTTTTTTATGCAATGAAAATCATCCGAAAACCTAAGGCTCTTCTTTCTTTTCATGTTTGCTTTTTCTTTCTCTATTTCTATTTTTTATTTTTGTGTTTTCAAGGGCAGTGAAAATGTTTGAATATGACCTTTGATGTTATCCTGGCCTGCTTAGGGATGTGAGTCAACTGGTGAGGTCTGGTTTACACTTCCCCAGGGTAGCTCACAGGAAAGTGGAAATGATGTGACTATGATGTGATTGTGGGGAAAAACAAGAAGAGAAATACATACATAAATAAATAAATAATAAAATCCTGCGAGGAAAGGGAATGCTTTTATGCTTCTGTCAATTCATGAGGCAGAGCATATGCCTTGTGCCCTGAAACATAAATCAAGTTTTATAATTCTGATTCAATTCTAAATTTCTTTTTCTTAACTGACCTGAATGAGTTATCGTCTTTGTAGGCAAAGCCTGATAAAATATGTTTATATTTTCCTGTGCCATAGAACAGTATTTTTTATCAAAAAAACAAGAAAAAAATTGCATTTGCGGGTCAGAAAGCATTTTATTAATCTGAATGTGTGGTGAAGGAAATGTGTGGCTGAAATGGTTTTGACCACAGGCTTGAGTAATGCTTGCTTAAAGCTACTTTACAGACATAGTTTAACATTTTTTAACAAGGGTAAATGAGCTCAGAGTGCCCCACAATTGATACAACTGATTAAATATTGTTGGACTGAGCTTAGGCAACATCTGCAACCCTGATTTAGAAAAAGTTATGATGGTACAGAAATTGATAATTAAATGAAGTACAATGAACTTACTTTGGCTTTTGTTTTATTTCAGCAAGCAGAACTTTATTGCATTTCCTAATGTACGTATATCTTTCGGTGTTGTTGTTGCTAAAATATAAAAGTTTTTACAACTTTGGAAATTATTTATTGTCATTCTTTCTGCTATAGAGGATAGAGAGATAAAGTGTTTCAGATTGTATTTGATTAAATTCCTCAAGCAATAAAATCTCAAGGTGTGCAAAAGCACATTGTTATTATTGTTGCATTTTCCATTTTAAAATTTTCTGCAAATTATATATTAAAGACAAGTTTTGGGTCTGCACGCAGGCCAGTCCAATACCTTTACCTTCATTTTCTGCAGCCATTCTTTTGTAAGACATAGATGTGGTTTTGTATTGTCTTGTTTCGAATTGCATGTCGGTCCCTGAAAAAGATGTTACCTTGAAAGCACCATATGTTGCTCCAAAATTTCATTGCCCTTTTCTGCATTAATGCTGCTGTTATAGAAGTATAAATGAGCTTTGCCAAGAGGACTGATACAGCCCCATATCATTACAGAGCCTTATTGTTGATTATAGTCTGGGTGGTCTGGAATATTAATTGGTCTAACTACAAAACTAAGCTGATGCTGCCTTTGGATGAAGATAAAAAGGCTTCTATTTGTACAGTAAGGTTTTCAGTGGCACGTGGTTGTATCATGGATGGATGGATTATTTGGTGACCTCTGAAGAATCAGGAATCAGTGGTGACCGGTGCAGGTTTACACCTTTACGCTTTGAATAATGAAGCTCCTTAAATTTCAAAATGATGTTACAAACTAAAGATGGAGAAATATGCTAATCCATTCCAATATTTTTAAGGAATCTTCATTTTTCTGACCGCCAACGTGACCATCTTTGCTCTTCAAAGACTCTTGCTTTTCTATGTTTGGCTCCAATCATGATAACAGTCCCCCTATTGACATCAAATTTATGAAATAACATTATGAAATTTAATTCAGTTTATATATCTTCATCATTTGTTAGCCACATTCCAAGCTCTCCATCCCATGCCTTAGCTTTAACCTGAGATATCTAGCAGGCCTTTAACTAAAAAATGAATGTAAATCAACAAATGAAATTAAGAAAACGCAAGAAATATTGTGGGTTGAATAAACTGATGAAAGAAAAGTCAAAGCAAATATAGAATGTATTATGTTGTATGTAGCGTCTACCATAAAGTCCCAACTGGTTCAGATTTGAATGACTTTCAGCTTGTTCACTCATCAAACACACACACACACACACACACACACACACAGAGTTAGACTTTCAGTTTGACTGTGTGTCTTTTGTGCCTTTTCTGTCCTCAGATTAAATTTATTAAAGTGGAGATGGAGAAAAAAACCAAAATCATCAAGGATTTACAACAAGAGGTGAGTCATCACATACAATCTAGAGGCTGGATAGAGTTGCAATACACATCTGTCAAGTCTATGCAGTTTGAAGCCATAGTAGTACAGTTTCCTTTCATTTAGCAATCAGAAACCCACTCCCCTTGTCTTGTCCACTTGTGTTTTATTTAATGATTTTCTGAATTTGCCAGAAGCTTTTTGACTTTTTTTTTTTTTTTTGTCAATCAAAGGCACACATACAGTGGCTTGAATTTTCATTGAAACGTCTTTGATCATGAACGCAATCATGAGTGGTGAGGCTTGTACTGGTTGAGAATTTGGCCTCTCCACTTCTGTCTCTGCATGGTTTTTAAACAAAAGTGGAGAATTGTTCTCCTTGTTTCTGTTTTTTCTCCTTTCATTTTGGGGGGTAGGTCAAAAGGATCTTGCATTTACTCCCAATGTCTTTGAAAGCCAACGTAGAAGTTTTGAAAGTACATACCATTGTTACTTTTTAACTGAACAAAATGTATGTGACACCATATAGTTTGCCATTCGGTTTTTCAAACGGAAGGATAAAATGAAAACGTTGAAATAAGCCCAAAAAAGGAAGCAAAATAGCATTTACCTTTTAATCTAACAGACATGTTTCATTTAATAGGACATTGCTTCAAAGATATTGTCAGTAACAGGTATTTAATCGAAGCTACTAAATTTTATGGATATAGAAGGTCTTTTTTCACAGTCCATGGTGGAAGAATCCTGCTTCATAATGACACAAAAGGTCCCTTTTTTAGTCATTTTTAAGAAAAACAAGCAATTCAAGACAATTAACAACATACCAACTTCATAGTTCAATTTAAAAAAGGAAAAAACTAAATAATTTCCACAACATTATAAGAGATTATTCTGAACAAATGCTAGAAATTACACGATGCTGCTCATTGCTGCTCAGCTAGAAGTGATTTCCGCCAGATGTTCAGATTAATTTGACCCCAACTCTGTTTTGGTAACATGATCAAATGCCTTCAATGAATAACCAAACAATAACACAATAGTATCTATCTAATGCTTTCAAGCTGTTATGAAAAGTATCTGCCACAGTGCAAGTTCCTGTTCATTTATCAAACAAGCATGTTAAAAAAAAAGGAGTGTTGATCACAAAGTAAGGATCAGATGAATCTGTTATTGCCTTGCTTCCTACTAGTTCAATTCCTCATTTCTAATGTCTTAAACCTGATGGACTGATTCTTTTTGAATTATTCTTTTGACTACTTTGTAAGAAAAAAATCTTTCTTAAACCAGTTGTCACCAATTAGAATTTACTGTAAAAATGTTCCCTGTGTTCTGGTCCTAATGTAGGTTTTGAGTCACTTAGATGTTATATAATAAATAATTTTATACATTTATTTTCAGTCTTTTTAACCTGTTTTAGATGGTTTTATTATTCTATTATTTTATTCGCTTCATTTGACTTATTCATTGTATTTATTTTTACTTATTGTTTGGTTTAGATGCTTTATTTGCGTAATATCCCTTTTAGGTCTCTGGTTTTTCCTCACGGTGTCCCTTGCTTAAGGCCCGGTCACACTGCCTTTCACGGGCGTATCGCGGCTGAATCACGGGTAAAATTTTGCGCGTCCTTATCGCGGGTAACCGCGGCTGCATCGCGGACAAAGGCGTTTGTCCGTGCTTACACGCGGTACACACGCTAATGCA
>JAOXYM010000001.1:6630247-6641853 GCA_028567055.1 Leptatherina wallacei
TTCTCACTTGAGTCCTGATGGATAAGTTTGAATCATGCCCTTGACAGGTGATTGGCTTATCTATAAACTCATTAAGAACCTTTAATGTAATGCTGAGTCAAGAACAAGGATAGCTAAATCCATAATTGCCAATTTGATGATTATGTGTATTTTCTTAAATATAACAAGCAAAACACAACTTTGTTTTCATGACAACACCTTAATAATTAATCAGCAACTTGGATCATTTAGGTTCCGCTTATCATCAACACGTTCTATGTACCAAACACCACCAGGTTTTTCCCAAGTTTAATTTTTTGTATGGCTTGGTATCTTTGATGCAGTAGGCCAAGTTTAAATTACAATAGAGACTGAATGAGTTTCTCATAACTGCATACGCTGGAAGCGGGCCAACTTTAGTGCTTTTACACCTTAGTGAAGCTTCTGTCATGGTTGATTGTACCATTTCATTGGGTCATCTTGAGCTGTGGATGTGTACTTTGGGTTTAGCATTAAGTTGCTTCAGGAGCACTCATGATAACAGATCATTGCCAATTATAAAGGGAAATTCCCTCCTTCACAAATGCTCTTATCACTTTGAGCCTGCATTCTCTTCTGCCTTAACATGTTCTCTCTCGGCTCTGCTCTTTGCAGACTTTCTTTTTAATAGCATGAAGAAATATACTCAGACTAAATTCAGAGTAAAAAAATCTTTGATGTGGTGTATAGTAGCAAACCTATTGCAGTGAACCGTTGGGTTGGGTTTTTCTGTGACCTTCTTTTGAGTAAAAGGGTCTTTCCTTGTCTAAAGATGAATATTTAAACTCAGCCATGATTTTGTTCTTAAGAGATTAGATAACTACAAAAGGAAGATGACTCACATTATATTTCGTTAGAAATGATTTTAGTTACAAAGTAAAGACATTTAGCATTCTTTGAGATCTGGAAGTTATAATCAATGGTCCAAAAACAAATTATATTCAAATTTATGTAACGCATTGAACTGTACTCAAAATCACTTTCATGCTTCCAGATCATGTACAGTATAAAACTACAGCAAGGATTAACAACAAACAAAACCCTGTAGATTGGCATATTTCCACCCTCTGCCTGTTATATTGTTATAATGCTTTACTAACCACCTTTAAAGTTCTGTTGTCCTGCTTTGAACTACATTTTTGCCACTATAGGAGGACTATGAGCCTGAGTGAACCCTCAGACAGGATGCATGTGACTGCTCTTCAGTCTCGTCTGAAATTGAGAGGCAACCAAGTACTTGCTGCCAAGGCTCTTATATGCAGCCAAATGTGCTGTTGAAGAAACTAAAGCTGTGCTGAGTCAATAGAGCTTTTTATGAAAGGAAAAAAAATGCTAGAAGAACATTAGTATAAGCCAGACATAAGTCTTTCTGCCCTTTCTCTTTTCCAGAACAAGAGCTTGAAAAACAAGCTGCTCTCGGGAAACAAACTTTGTGATGCCTATGCTGAGGAGGTAAGGATTTTCAATTAGTACATTCTGTTTAATCACATTTGTATTTCATTGTTTTTTGTTTGTTGAATTAGAGCAAATGATAGAAAATCGTCAATGTCTAATTTTTTTTCTTGTGAGGAAGCCATGTTAACCAAATGTAACGTCTCACAAGTGCAATTTTCAGCTGTTTGAAGAGTTCATTTATAGTCATTTAAGAAAGTAACTGAGTTTTGTTGTTTTTTTCTCTTTTATTCAAACATATTTGCAAAGGTTTGATCTTTTTTGAAGCAGTTCTTGCTTTTACTGAATAATAAATGTCTGGGTTTGCTATGTTTTTCTGTGAAACCAGGAAAAAAAACTTGCATTTTGAAAACAGTAAGAACATATTGAAGAAATGATTATGAAATCTTTCTCTCTGAGGACATCCACCTGTTGTACATGATTCCTTGCAAAATGTATGAGGGGTTTTCTCTACAAGTTTTCAGTGCCTCTACACATCTGAGTCGCAAATAGGGGCATTGTCTGGTCCATTTCATAACTCTTACCTTTTTTTTTTCTGTAGCTGTAGTGCATTTGATGGTGCATAAGGGACTAAGGTTACACTTTGTTTAACTCTGTCTTTGATATGAAACACAATCCATATTTGAATCAACATCGGTCCCTGAAGCAATCCGCTGCAATAACATATCCCCAACCATTTTTCACGCTTATTCAGGTTATTTTCTTAAAAAGATTTAACGTGTCTGAACCAAAAGTGTACTTTCTCCTGATGTTTGTCCTCATAATAATTTGCAATTTTGCCACAATATTCTTCTCAGCGAGCAAAGGCTTTTTCTTAGCCAGCCTCCTTTGCAAGGCAAACATGAGCAATCTTTGTTTGTTGACACTAGCAGCTGCAAAAATTACCTGACGATCTTGTGAGGAAATGATGTTTGTTTGTGCATCCAGTTGCCTGCTTTGGGGATAAATGTGTCATTCCTGGATAGATTGATAACCTTTGCCACCCAAGACAATTGACAGTTAACAAATTCATAAACAATAAAAAATGACATAAAATAAATCACCTGGCATGTAGAACCTTTTGATAATTTAGTAGTGAATATTTCTTTCATGAAGTGGTATGAATTTATATCTGTATTGTTTTAACCTTAAGCAAGTTCTTCTCATTGGCACTTAATCTGAATCCCCTGATTCTTCTTTAATGGATTGCATGACCGCATACGGATAGCTTTGCAATACTGCTATTGATAACCACTGTCTCATGATCGTTATGTTGAAAAATTAGTCTACTTCCATAGGAAGGACTTAAGCTTTCATATAACTCAGAAGAGTTAGAGAAAGACTTTTTATTTAGTATCATTTAAGCTACAGTCATAATGCTGATACTACTCATAGGCTATACAATAAAAGACTTAAAAAATCCAAGCTAAAAGTAAAAAAAGAAAAAACTGAATCCATGCTTACTGTTACCTTAAAACTTGTCCCTTATAGCAAACAGACAAGCACTCACCTCGCTTGGTTTTAGCTGTCCATTTTATTTCACCCTACAGACAGCCTTTTCATGGCTGTGCAGTATAATCTGAGGAACTGTGGTTGCACAAAGAGCAGCTTGGAGTGCATTTTGTCTGTCACTTTTCCTCTTTTTCTGCTTCAACTGTGCTGCCGGTTGCTACCGTCAGCACTGTCCACCAGGTTCACATGCTTATTGAAGCCTTGAGCTTTGAACTGCTACTTTTCCCTTCCTGCTGACCAAAGCTTGTGGCGTAATTTAGCCATGAAGGTTCGTACATGGCAGTTAGTCTGGCAGGCATCCTGATGTCATGCTCAAGTCAGTACGGCTTGTGTTGTGTAATTGTTGGCTTTATAGCAATGCAGTCGCACAGTCTGTAACCCCAAGCTTCTCTACAACATGTGGAATAACCATTATTTTCCAACACGGTGTCGTGCTGTGACACAAACAGTTTGACAGATAGACGACAACCTTGGTGTGCTGGGTGGTTTCTATTGAAAGACCCCGGGCTTGACTTTCACAATGACAGCTGAGGGTTGTGGGATTAGTGCTACAGTTGATATTAAGAAAGTTTTTGCATGCAGCAACTAATAATCTTCTGGACTAAATGAGCAACGATGTCGCTTTGAAGGTATCAGTGTTGAAAATGATGAATTTTGTCTCTCTAATGGACAAAATTGCATCCTTAAAAATGTAACTAGTGCCCTTGAGCTATTTACCAATTCATTAGGCACTATATCCACTTATTTGCTGTCCAGGAAGCTTGGTAAATTGACTATATCTGAGCTGACATTGGTTGACGTCGGGGTACCCAGAGAATACCCTCAGAGAGAGAGAAGATAAAACTTTTCACACGCAGGAAGAAGCAGTTCAAACCTCCTGTTAGTTAGCAGAGATGTGGCCAAAATGAAATAAAAAGCAATCATTGGAGGTTCTGCCTGATGCTGGTGAGTTAAACCCAGCACTACACGGTCATGAACTACACTATTCTTCTTCAGCAAGGCAAGTAAAAGAGGCCATAAAGTTAAGTTCTTCCCACATACAACAGCTGAAATCTGTGCCAACCCGCATCAACTCATTTATAAACTGACTCTCCTTCATGCATTCAAGTAGCAAATCTCATAACGAGTGCACCATTTATGTTGCTTTAGCATGCCTCCACTGCAAGCTGCTTTGCAAGCACCCTCCACCCCGCTCCTCCTTTTCAGTGTCAGACTTAATTAATGTCAGGGCTGTTGTCACTGACATTGCTCTGCTCCTTACTTTGAGGGTCTTTGCTGCTTTCATGACTCAGACGTCCCCCGTATGCTCCTGTAAGGCAGGGAGGTCTTAGAACAGAGTCATACAGCCAAAAATGAATGGATATGAATTGCGACTGTAACTCCAGACTGCCTTAACAGTCATTTTGATTGAAATGGTCCGACAGTGGGTTTGATCACTGTATGGATTATATCAGAGCTGTTATTTTATTAAATGGCCGGTGCTCCAGAATCTCAAAACCTTTTAAATATTGTATATGCCACATGGTCACTGTGCCTGAATTATAAACTTTTAACACACTGAATTGAGTCATTTGAGGGTATGTATAATTAATTTGAGGTAATGCATCACGGTTAACATAAGAAATAGATTAACTAAGAAATTCACTGCTGTCTTGAACAGCATCAGCAATGATGAACTAATCTGTGCTCTGAACACTTAGTGGACACAGAGCTCCAAAACACACAATGAGATTTACTATTTGGGAGCTTCTGATGTTGAGGAGCTTTTCATCAACCCTGAACACTGAAGTTACTCTTGCATTCCCACTGAGACACAGGAAATTGGACTTAAACATTTACTGAAAAAAATGCCAAGAGAACATCCCTGACAGGTTGCCAGCTAAGCTTATTCAAGCCATCATCACATATTCAAACTGTAAGAGGTTGATGCCACCATTTTACCATGCAGCCTTTCTGATAGGAACACTTCAAGAGCTGGAATGAATTAAAAGGCAACGGATAGGTGCTGACTGAAATTGTGGGTCACTCTGCAATGTACTGAGCCAGAACATTTCTAACAAATAGCAAATCAAATCATAAAAAAGAGAACATATGCGGTTGGTTGACTTCTTGCTCATACTTAACATACAGTAATGCATTTCCCTCATTCTGAACTGTCCCCCATGTCCATGTCTGATTATTTCTAAAGAACTGTTGTTTAAGGCTTGTGGACTTTGAGATCTTGAGGGAGCAAATATCTACTAGACTTCTGTTGGACAGAGGTAGATGGAGGTCACTGTCTTCAATTCCCTCAGCTGACTTTTGATTTTGAACTAAATCAGTGGGAGGAAATTGTTCCACTCTCCTACTTTTGTTACAGAAAGTTATTTATGTTTGAAGGGTAGAGGTTACAGACTGAACCTGTAATCACACTGTAATTACCACAGAGTGACAGAAAAAGATGACCCAGGGGCTGAAAAACAATTGCTAAAAGGTAATTGCAAACATTATTCTATTACAGGTTTGTCTGTAGACTTTGTGTGGGGACTCAAACCCAACTATCTTCACAGTATGAGCTGGGATTCTGCCACACATTAGACCTTCTCTACTAGGAAATGAGTATTTTCCTGAAGTTTTTAAACTATATATAATGGCCTTTCTTCAAAGTGATGAATGACTCAGTATAAGTAAAATATAAAAAAAGAGAATAATTCAACCTTCAGATCTATTTTTGTTCGCTTTTGATCAACTTTTTAAAAGATTTTGTATAAATAATGCTTTATGAGCGATACACCCTCTTATCTTGTAAAAACCAGCTTTTAGATTTTTGTATATTATAGTGGAATTTGTTTTATTTAGTGTGGTAATTTCTTTAACTAAGCTCATTTAACTTGTGGCTTAGCTTTTGCTTTCATTGTGAGGGGAAGGGTTGAGTTTTGTGTCCTTAATCCACCTTTTGTTGTGATGCTGTTGCACTAAAATGTACGTCTGCACTCATTTCATGTCTTGGCTTACCGGGAAATCCATAAGTTGGCTTAAATAGAGAACAAAGACTGCTATCTGGAGAAAGCAGGACTGAATGAAAAATCCATGAAAAATAAATGTCATGCCCTCAAAAAAGTGGAAATGCTTGATGGTCGAGTTTATCCTTTTTTTGTTTGCTTTGTTTGGTTTTCCTTTTTCACGTAATGCCTTAAGTTGTCTTAAGTTTTAGTCAAAATCATGATTAGTGTTCTTTAACTGCATACTTCTTTGCTTTTCAGCCTTCTTTTTTTTTTTTTAGATTGATCCTCAATCATCTTTTCAGTTCATCATCTGTTTAATGGAGTCTGGCAGTAAAATTGATCACAATTCTCCAAATCCTGGTATTTGAAAGCCCTTCAGTTCTGTCTGTGCAATCTAAGATTTTTAAGTGTGAATACAAACCACATAGTAGAAAGTCTATTCATCATTTATGACCATAGAATGATTGTTACATATTATGGAGAACATTATTAAATCATTAATCTTATCATTTGACCATTACCCATCTAATTAAAGATTAAAAAGATTAATCGATAATTGTTTCAGGTTTATTGTAGGAACAAAGTATATCTTTAATCTCTAAAATCCCTTTTGTCCATAGTCTGTGAAAAAAAAAGGTTAATTGAAAGCACGGTACGTCCACATGACTTGAAAAAGTCCTAGTGCACTCATGAAAATAAAGCTTCCCTAAAAGCCCCTTTGTAATTCAAACCCTGTGGATTAACATGTTTTAGAGCAGGGGAGTCACACATATGGCCCAGGGGCCAAAACCGACCCGGCAGAGGGTTTGATCTGGCCCAGGGGATGTTCTTTTTTAATATTTTTTGCTTAATAAATCTGACTTCAGTTTGTATTATGAGGTGAGTCAGTTCAGGTGGTCAGGATTACTACACGTATGTCGAAATGTACACATACGTACATTTAAAACAAGACAAGTTACCCTATTCATAATGTGAAATATTGTATTTTTAAGTTCCAGAGACCTGTGATTAAATATTTTGTGACAATATACATAAATAAACAAAATAAATTTCATATAAAGTTTGGACACACTTTCCTATTGAATTTAATGGCAAAATGTGTCCAAACTTTGGACTGCTAGTAAATGTATATAAATTATATAAAGAAAAACATTGGAGTTTTTGTTATTTATAGGTTATTATACTATTATTTCACTGGTCCAGCCCACTTGAGATCAAATTGTGCAGAATGTGGCTCTTAAACCAGAACGAGTTTGACATCCCTATTTAAGAGCAACAAATACTTCTATCCAGATAACATGTTTTCCAACGAATGCCTTGCAGACTTCAGCAAGACGATGCTAAACCACATACTGTATACTATTACAGAACCATGGCTTCATAATAGAAGAGTCCAGATGCTGGATTGGCCTTGCTCCAGTCCGGACTTTTCCCCAAATAAAATGCAAAATGTTATCAAAAAGTCCCAACATTGCTGAGCAGTATTCCTTTTTTCCTTCCTTTCACTGTTCTGTTATAATAGCCTACGTCTATGTGTTTGTTATAATTCAATTACATATATAAGTTATCTTTTTCCTTACTAATCTTTGTGTTTCACATTAGAATATTATTCTGCCTTTTAAAAACAGAGTCATAACGAAGTGTTAACCAAATCCATTTGGTCAGTAGAGTAAATTGGACTACAATACAAGCCAATTAGGCTAATAAATAACCCAGACAGCAGTTTGTATTTCACTTCACTTCAGTCTCAGAGAAAACATTTTGAAGATTTGTCTGCACTAAATTGTTTTTATTGATTATTTAGAATCATTGAGGTAAACTGATTTATTTCCTTGAAAAGTGACTGGGAGTACCTTTCCGTACATGGCTCTGTTATAAATCTTAAAACTTCTCTGGGAAGACAAGTAGAGGGATTGTTGATGTTCAGACAAAATCATTTGAATGGGAAGGTCAGAGAGAAAAATGTGTTGCATTCCTTGCAAGTTTATTCTGGAAAGTCACTGGCAGGCAGCCACACACCTGACACAGTCACCAAACACCACAAATTCAGCTTTCCATTTATATTGGAAAGAAAACGCACTAGGTGAAGCTACTGCTGCCTGCTTTACATTCCTGGGTATTTTGCTTTCTATCCAGTTCATTGGATAAATGTCATGCAACCTTTTGGAGTGACGCAAATATGCTCAGGAGAAATATCTGATAGCACAGTGTCAACGTTAAGACTGTTTGTCACAGGAGGGAGATAAATGGCAAGATGTGATTTGATCCATTTCTTACTTAAATTCATCTGCCATTCTTTTTTTTTCTTCTGTCAAATTTAAGATGGTGTTTCACAGTTATGATTTTGATAAAGGGTGTTGCTACACTTCAATATTTCATCTCCTTTATCACTGATGTTAATTTAATCCTTACATTAGCATTTAATGGAAACATCCAGTAGCTTAAACCTTACGTACTGTATGCAGATAAAATATAATACAGCAGATTTGGGAAGATTTCCTGTAATGATGGGTTTCAAGGTGAATGGCCTCATGTAATTAATTCTACAGGGCGTTTTGAATGGATCTGTATGTCATTATCATCTTGGGTATTGGGGCAATTAATGAGCTGGGAAACAGATTTCTCTAGTCTTTACTCACAAAGCATCCCTTGTTTTAATAAATGATCCTTGTATCCATTCATTAATAGACTTTGGATATGTATGTGTGTCAGAGAGTGATTGGGGGGTACGATATTCTGAACATCTTTAAAACAATATGTCAGCTGTTTGAGCTGACTAGAGCAAAACAGTTGTTTTTTTTTCTTTTCTATAGAAATGAGGGTTCTGTGTGTAATCTTAACAGAGATCTCTGATTGTGTTCTCAGGATCTAATGGTGCAACACTCCTAGACCACTCTAACACTGTCTCAGAGTTACCACTGGCACCACTGTTGCCTTCACTCCCCACATCTTTTTAACTTCCTCCTTCAGCCCATGTTTTTTTTTCAGTTTCTTTTGTCCTTCTTCTGAATGTTGCCATCATTTGGGATGGATACATCTATCACTGCTGCAGTTTTCCAACCACTACAATGTCAGTTTAGTTAGGCATCACCAGTTTATCAGTCTGGATCTGAAGCTCCACGGGATCTTGGCTCTATGATTCTCCATCACCATCGATGCTGTCTCCCATCTTCACCTTGGGACTTCCAGCCCAAAGTCAGTACAGATGCTTCTGTAAACTATTCCAGCCATCTGGTTCCAGGCATGGTGGTCCTTGCCTTACCTGCCTGGATCTTATACATTACTACTAAGCGCTGGACTGTCTCTGAGGCTTCTTTGCACAGCCTGCACCAGGGGTTATGTCTGGTGTGATAGAGCCTGTGGCCATGATCAGTGCCCCTGTACTGTATTTCAGATCAATCTTCTCTCGCCATTGATAGGACTTGATATCAGCCTCTTCTTTAATCTGTCAGTAGTACATGCCTGGGGTTTATCCCTGCATGTTGGTTCCACCTCTTCTTCCTTTTCCATGCTGCCTGAGGCATTCACCTGGGGTTAATCACTGGGGGCCTTCTTGTTTCATCCTATTTCTGTTGCTCACCCATCCCCGGCCTCCCTTCTTTCACTGTCAGGGTGCTGGACTTTGGGGGGGGGGGTGAAACCCTCCATGCATCATTAGAAGCCATGTGATTTTGATATCAGTGGCTTCCATCTCCTCCTTTGGCCAGGCTATCATATCCAGAGAGTATCTCATGCCTGGCAGGACATCCCTGTTGATGACTTTGACTTTGTTCCTTCCAATAAGGCCCATGCAAAAGACAGATACATTTCATCCATCTTCTGCATCATTTACATGTGTAATTTGACCAGTTTTTGGGCAGTGTTGTTGTTTGCTCAGTAAAACGTTTAGACACACTTTCTCATTAAATCAAATGGGAAAGTGTTTCCAAATTTTTGACTGGTATATATACAGTATATATATATAGTGTATATATATTTTTATATACACACATTAGGGCTGTAAAATTCTTAATCGCAATTAATCGCATGAGTGTAGTTAAATGGTGATTAATCATATAAATAAATAATAATAACCCATGAAGAGCCAGAACCACTTATGTCATAGGTAGCTCTTTCAATCACATGATTCTTATCATTCATGTCAATAGCTCCAAGTTTTAACACATTACAGATTTTTTTTAATGCTGTCAAAAGGTAACAGATCATTTTAAATGAAGTGTAACATTAAAAATGCCTCAGGCCTCATCCAGGAATCAGAAATCAAAGCAGTTTCTACACATAGTTTGTTTGATGTTTGGCAGCTTTGATTTGTAAGATGTTTTGTGTTCCAAGTTGCAGTGACATATCCTGCAACACAATGAATCTGTCCACAGGGAACATAGAAGAGCAGAATTTTTTTTAAATAAATGCATTACTATTCTGCGCTACTTAATTTACTATTCATGTTGAGTAAATCAGATTGCTCTGAGTGAAATAATTAAAAGGAATATGGTTCAATCAGTAAGTTGCTTTTGGCTGGGAGCCAGTCATCAGTCTCTCTCAGCTAGCATGTTCCAGCCATTCATACGCATCACAAATAGGGCAGTGTGTTTTAACAGGGTTAGGGACGTTGCAGGTCTCTGACGCCGCTGTGTTTCTGCTGCGTTTGCACTTGAGAAACATATGCTGAGAATGTGTGGACCATTTTGTGCAACTATCAGCAGCCATCAGGGTCATGTCACCTTTGTATACTTGTATCTGCTTGGGTGTAATGTCAGTTGTTGCCCTTCATGAAATAAAGCTTCAGTTGCTGCACAATAACAAAGGACACATAGGAAAGTTGAAAATCAGCATGCTGCCACAAACACACACAAGTGTACTTTCTCATTGACCTTACAACTGATCGATCAACTCTCCAATTCAATTCAATTCAGCTTTATTTGTATAGCGCCACTTCACAACAATGTCATCTCAGGGCAATTCACAGACAATCAATTCGAGGCAATCTGTTGTCATCTAATCAGTATTCATACAAGCCAATTCATAGTAATAATTTAGCTAAGGAGACATACAGATTGCATTGAATCTTGACTTTGATCCAATCGCCATCCCGAGTGTGCATGAGGCAACAGTGGAAAGGAAAAACTCTAACGTGGCAATGCATTGGTTTAGCTTAATGTGGAAAAGTAGTTCAATTTCAACTAATTTTTTCAACCAAACATGACGTTATGAGGAGGATAGTGCTGCATCGAAGGTTTAAGCAGTACATTACAGTGTTTTATTTTACATTATGCATTTCAACAAAATGGCTTCATGTATATAATGTTTTAGATTAAGGTAAAATAATTTGTAAAGTAATGATGTAGCATATTTCAAAACTATAATAAATATAATTCAAAAATATACAGAATATAAATACTATCTTCATGGAACTATCATATTCATGATAATTGAGGATGACAAACAAATAATTTTGCTTTCCCATTTCTGCAACGTCTTTCCAAATGCAACAGTTTTGTAAGGATATAAGGTAGAGATTAATTGAATGGAAAAGTAAAAGCTAAACTATCAGAAGTTGCTTTATGGCTTTGTTACCAAAAAGAAATGAGAAGTTTATTTCTCTTAGTGGAGCTAGAAAAGTTAAAAACCTACAAAGTTAAATCAATACATTCATAAACTTCC
>JAOXYM010000001.1:6645067-6665368 GCA_028567055.1 Leptatherina wallacei
CGCGTTCTCAAAGCGTCCAACAGCGTCTGCTTCACGGGCAGACATTTCTGCCCGTGATTCAGCCGCGATACGCCCGCGAAACGCAGTGTGACCGGGCCTTATTGCTGCTCAGAATGAAAAATTTGTCTTAAAATGTAATGTCCTGCATTTCTGTCAGCTACAACCACCAAGAGGTAATTTTTACTCCGTTTTCATTTTCCACTTCATGTAACTTTATTGAATTTAACCCTGTAAAAGGAATAATTTTGACCCCATTTATAACTACCGGTATGTAAAACGCTGTGATCAACTGTGGCGCCACAGCATCCATGTTGCTAGGCAAACGGGTTGTGGCAGCATTAAATGACAAGGTGAATGACAGATGACAGATAGAGCCCAGCAGATTTGATTTAACCAACTGAATTTTACCAGTAGCAAAGTCAGACAAATTTCACCAAAATCTATCTTTAACTCAGATGGGGGTGAGATTATCAACTCCTCAGAATATGATGTGTCAGAGACCGATTCCTTTCATCGGATGAGAATTCCTCCAATGAACATGATGAGTCGGTATGCCAAAAAAAAGCCCAGGCTTCAGGTGAGAGGGAGGGACCACCCGACATCGCCTTATCACAACCGGCCGCAGATAATCCAACTGCTCAACTCAGTATGAAACACTCTTTTTGTAGTTCAGCTTTTTTAATGGATTACACATATTCTCAGTGTCTTCTCCAGAGGATCAATTCTACAAGACAGCCAAAGATGGTAGTGTAAAGTTTTGAGTAGCCAATACAGCACACAGTCACAAAACAACCTCACGGGGGAAGCGGTCTGACCACATATGTCTGTCGCTGCACTGCAGACTATCTCAATGCCTTTATGTCTCATGGACCGTGTCATTCTGCAACACAAAAGCTGTCTGGCAGCAAACATTAATCATTTTAAGATGCAATGTTTTCATCAGCATTTGTTGTTTCCTCGTTTTTTTTCTGTGTGTGTCAATCAATAGCAGCTCACATACAGAGATCTGTTGTTATTCTGATCCTTAATGTGTCCACACACATATGTAACCTTTTGTTCTGTCCTCAGTTTGCTTAAAACTAAGCAAAATCGTTCCAAAGTTTTAACTTTGTCCAAATTGAAATGAGACAATATTAAATAAATTATAAAAGAACCAAAAGTATTTTACCAAAAGCACAAATCCAATCCAAATCCAAACCTGTAATAATCTCTGTTTTCCTTTCAATGTCATTGATCATAAATTATAAATAAATAACAACCTTGCAGAACATAGGTTGCAATGACACAATTGTGTAGACCTCAACATGTCTGCCCTTGGGTCACCCTGCTGAAATGTAACTGCTATGTCATCCCCCTCAAAAGGATGATGACTTCCACTGACACATTTCATGAGTCCTCTGCAAAAGTTTGGGAGAGATGTTGAACTCCAGCAGAGCATATAAAATACTGTCTCAGTGTCTTCTGTAGTTTTTAACCCTCAGAAATGCAGCCCCCCCCCCCCCATCCATGCAGAATCTGAATCATCAGGAAGAAAATGAAAAAGATGCCACAGTGATTCTCCAGGACTGTGCTCATAATTCACTCTGGTTCTTTACAATAAAGACCAACTCAGCTCAGAATAGTCAGACATTTGCATTTAGCAGTTAATACGCCGTGTCCTAGGACTAAGCAGACTCATACTATGAGCTGTTCTGTTAGAAATAAATATGGGAAAGACCCCACTCAACTGATAATAAAAATATATATCCTTAAATTTCATGAATTTTGTCATTAAAAAGTATACACTAAATGAATAAAAATTAACCATATTTCCAACAGGTTTGCTCAGTATTTCTTCAACCTGACCATTTATTTCCTCTCTTTTATTTGTTTGTTTGTTTTACAGGACGCCCCAGTACAGTTTTTAAATCCAGTTACACAAGACAGAGATGGCTGTCCTGAGACACAGAATAACCTTGTAAACAAGAATAACAAGATAAAATAAATCTCATAAAAAAGCCACAGGTGTTTGTCAAGCACACAAAACCTTGTTAAGGGCAATTGCCCCTCATCACTGTGAGAGGTGTGCTTCTGTAAAAGATCAAGCCATGTGTCACATGTTAACTATAGATAAAAAGAAGGCACTTAATGGGTATAAATAATCTATGCAGACAAACGCTCTGCAATTTCATTTTGTCTTTACTTTAAAGCTTCTTCTCGGTTCACACTGAGTCAAATCCGTTTTATTTGGATAAGATTAAGCTCCAGGCTTGTAAGGCTTCACAATGCACATAACCTAAAGGACATATGAAAAAAAAACGATATTTCAGGCTCACTGATGACTCTGAAAGACTTCCTGTAATACTGCCCAGATCTGTGTGGACACTTTTAGTGTTTGCTCACATCACAATAAGCTTTGCAAGGCCATGTATCAAGCTACGGTGGAGACAGCCTCTGTGCTGGATGTGTCCACTGATGTGGAGAAGCAGACTGGATGTCAGGCTGAGCTGGTCACTGCGTTTGCTTGGGGGCTGCAGTGAAGAACCATTCTGTTCGTGTGTGCTGCTTACCGATGATGGGCCAAAGCCTGACTCAACCTGCGAACCTGTGTGCATGTGGCGGTGCCGGCAGTCATGTGTGCAGCGGGAGTGAAAATTCAGGCTTAGACAGAGGGCAAGATGCCAGTGCATGACTGCATCATTGTGTTGACTACATAGTTCACTGAAGGGGAGATTTGATATTTTCTTCCTCTCAGTATGGCCCTTCCTATAAGCCAATGCTTTTCCCAGGGAACTCTCACAAAGGAGTCTTCTGCTGCAGCTGGCAAAATCCTGCTACATGATCTAAAACCAATTCCGCTATTTGAATAAGCTAACAGTTATTTCCTTATCTTTCCCTTGCAGTCCAAAAAAATCCAGGCTCAACTGAAAGAACTGCGGTACGGGAAAAAGGATTTAATTTTTAAGGTAAGCTCAAACTGAAGGTGGGTGGTTTTATAGTAGCTCCAGACCAGGAGTAAACAGCTAGTTCTGGCCACCTTGAAGGGATGATCCCATCACAGAAGGAGCTCCAATTAATTCAGCCTGCAATTACAGTGTCGCCTCCAGCAAAGCAGAAGCCTGCAAAGTCAATTGGTGAGCGCTTTAACCACATACTGCAATGTCTTGTCCTCTGTTTCCCCCTCTGCAAGATCCAGCCCATCTTTTTCAATCATGGGAGGTGTGTGAATAAATGATGTAGACAGGAGTGGATAAAACTGATACTGAATTATGTGTTAGGTCATATGAGGAGATACAAACCACATATGACACAATATATTCCTACATTTCCATATTTGGCACATATTTTAAGGCTTCAGAAATTTGTCTCCTTCTCACATACTCCCTCTGCAAGCACTAAACAACCAGCAGTAAACAAGAAACTGCTGTATTAGTGCCCGTTCACACATACACCACCGCCCCTCATATGGCAAGGACTAAATGCTCTTATATCTGAACTTGCACGTAATATTTATTGGCATTCACCAGAACATGGGCTGACCTTTCAGGCCTTGTTTGCCGTGTTAAAATGTCAGTCGACATTTCTGGCCCAATAGCTTGTAATTTCATTTCTTAGATGTATGTTTTGGTGCTTCAAAGCTATCATTTCTGAGGCTATGTCATATACAGTACAGATTACTAAAAAAAAGGACTCGATCTTCATGGAGCAAATTTTATGTTTTCAGCTTAACAGCTGAATATATTGTCCCTGGATGCCCTGGTCCTTATTCTATTTCCAGCCTGTGAATGATAAATGTATTGACGTGTTTGCTTGGTGTCGCTGCTTGTAAATTGTTGTCTCTAAATTGCATCAGTCCCTCACACAAAGCAACTTTATTGCTCAATGTCAAGCAAACATTTCATGTGGACCTTTAAAACATGCTCCTAGGTGATATGCGGCCATTCAAGAATGAGACCAATTTGTTTTTTTTTCTGTCTCGCACAAATTTCCGTCTTTGCTTGATTTCTTTTTTCCCTGTTAGAAAGGTCAAAGGGAAAAGAGTCACATCCTGCTGACCCCTGAGCCTTCCTGAAAACTCATCTGTATTCCTCATGTGCTGTGATCAAAAGCCCAACAGGGGATGAAGGAGCAGGAAGTAGCGAGGAGTAACTCAAGCTTAGTAAATGTCGTCAGCCTCACAGGGGGATGTCTGTCGAGGCACCTTGACCAGCAGGAGGTTGAATTGGTAATGACAGCTGTTGTTCCTTATCAAAGCACATTTTGTGGCACAATGTCTCAGTACACAGAAGCCATCTTAGAAGATTCGAAACAAAGCACAGTCGACTTACTCAACAAAACATTTCAATTCAGGAGCTGTAAAGTCTTAAAAGGGACTGTCATAGCCATGAAGGAGTAATAGGCTACGTCCGTGTCCCCCCACAAGGACGAGTTTTGGTGATTACAACCCAGAAGCATTTTTTTTCTTTCATCCCAGTGATGCAATTGCTTCAGTCTGTTAGAAGACATGCATGGTCCTCCCTCTTCTTCTTCTTGTTTTGCTTCTTCATTACTGATGGTTTGCATCTAGATGCTCTATGTCTTCTTAGTTTTTGGTGCATTTCAGTGGCAGCGTTGCAGCCCCATTGACAGGCTGGATACTACTAAAGCGTTTTCACTGGAATATCTTCAGGAAAAGCATCCATCTGTACAGAAACCTTTTTTTTTTTTCGAAAACGAAATTATTTAGTTTCTATGTGGATGTGGCCTAATTGTGAAAACACAACAAAGCTTGTAGGGTAACAGAAAGAGGAAATGCTTTACTTCCAGAAGCAGCTAGTATCATGTTTTCTTCAGCTGACAAGTTTTCATTACCACAGCAGACCTTGGATTTGAAGGACAACCAAAAAAGAAACCAACTGTGAATCTAAATAATGTCTCAGTCTCAGCTCTAAACAGCACAGAGACGCAGGTTTCCCTTGACTTGTTCAGACATAACATTAAAAACGCTGAGGGAGCTGATGGCGCCTTTGCAGTGTTTCCCTGTGAGAGAGTATTTTTGGAAGAGGAGCTGTTTGCAGGCTTTCACATCGTCTTCTCTCCATCAGTCCACTTCTTTTAAATTTACCCTTACAGCTGTTTCCCCTCAAACTAGGAAAGAAAAAAAAAAGCAGGAAAGAAAAATGACAGCTTGATAGAGCTGCATGCCTCATCTAGCAGTATGGCCAGTGCCCCACTGACCCCACACCTCTATAATGGACTCAGCACAGAAATATGAAGCTTAAGACGGGGAGGCACTAACCCTGAAAGTCAGCGTTTCTGGGTCAGTGGCCGTGCGCCCGCAGTCCTCAAAGGACTATCTACTGATGATGCTCCGTGTAATGGATGTAATGGCTCTGTGCTGTAATGCTACTCACATCCACACACAAAGAATGTTCAGATCCTTTGGAAGACAAATTAGAAGAGGGCTGCATTTTTTTCCCCTTTGTGCCTGGGGAAAACCATTATTCACAAATCTACACTTTGTTAAACTCAGCAGTTGGTGTTGTTTTGCGGCGTTTCTGCTTCACACAGACCATAAACATACAAGAAAGAAAAAAAACAAAACATCAACCACAGCTGGAAGTGAACAATGACTGAAACAATCTGAGTTTGTTCTTTGTGCATTGCTGTAAAATCCAATGCTTTTTGATTCACTTGCAAATAATGATAAGAATGATAATGGATTTGATTTCTCTAGTGCTTTTTAAAGCACTCAAAAGTGCTTAACATTGGATCCATTATTCATTCACTCCTTATTCACACCCAGTGATGGTAAGCTACAGGTGTAGCCACAACTGCCCATCGGGCAGACTGACAGAAATGTGGCAGCCAATCCACGCCAACAGCCTCTCCGACCACCACATTCATCCACATTCATACACCAGCGACGCCGGCACTTGAGGCAAAGACGGTTATGTCTCACCCAAGGACACAACAACAGATTGACAGGGAGAGCGGGATTTGAGCCATCAACCCTCCAATTGTTGGACGAGCCCTGCCGCCCCCTAATTAAATGTCCCAAATCTGAATTGCAGAACTTTTTTTCATTACCCTTCAGTATCACATAGTTTGACAACAGCAACAGTGTATCAGTGAATGCTTTGATTTATCATTAATATAAAAAACTGTTCTCCAAGATTTATGACCTGAAACATTGAATTTCTTTGAGCACAGCCCAACAGTTGCAAATGAATTTGTGCAGTTGTCCCGAATTCCCTGTTCTTTATCTGAGAAAAAGAAGAAAAAAAATAACACCAGAAAGAAATCAAACTATTTGAAAAAGCACACTGGTGATTTTTGTTTCGTCCTTGCGTCCCAGCGTGACTCATCCACAAAGAAGACTTTGAGCTGCCTCATTGAGTGCTAGAAGTGACGAACATGTTTATCAACAAAATGATTCAAATTGGCTGCCAGAAAACAAGATGAAAAGGAAATCAAATTGGCGAACATGCCAAGTGTCCCTGTTGCGTTTCAAAACTCACTGAAGCTCAAGACGAGTCCATAAGACTCGCCAAAGACCATCAATCTCCCTCATCACTGCACTATAAATTTACTCTTTTCGCAGAGATTGTGGTAGCTGTTTGTTTGGTAACCTGACCTTGGATGTTTCATAATGTAAGCCTATGCAGTTTATCACTTTGAGTGGCCAGTAAAAGACACCCAATAAAAGTTCATGGCTCAGTCTACTCCTACCAAGGCCAGTTATACACAGACTGAATGCAAATTATCCCAATAAGGGTTCTTTCTGCTTTCCTGATGACTTTATCAATAATAAAAGACTTCTCACAGGGAGCTCTGCTGATCCTCATATAGAGATATATCAGCTGATTTACTGAAAACAGCCTTTTTCTGTATGCCTTTCAGTGCAGGGATTACACTCTAGACATTATGCTCATTAAGGGGTTGGATAGAGGTCTGCTCTTAGGAGTTTCAAGAATTTTACCATTTCCTCTGTGCAAAGGGCAGAAGTGTTCCTTTAAAAGTGTTGCTTTGAATTGCATTAACTTAAACTTATTTAGTTCTTAAAACCCTCTGGATTCTGCACATTTCTGTGTTCTGTAACACACACCGTGCACAGAAGGGTTATCAAACATTTATGATAGCAAAGTCAAAGCATTACTAATGTCACAAGCCACCACATTAGGTACACTTGTTCAATTGCTTGTTAACACAAATAGCTAATCAGCCAGTCACATGGCAACAACTCAATGCATTTAGGCATGTTGACATGGTCAAGATGACTTGCTTAAGTTCAAACAGAGCATCAGAATGAGGTAGAAGAGAGATTTAAGGGACTTAATGTGGTTGAATGTGGGAGATTGGTTTGAGATGATGGAAATGAAATAATAACTTAAATAACCAAAGTATGCAGAATATCATCTCTGAACACACAGCACATCAAACCTGAAAGTGGATGGGCTACAGCAGCAGAAGACCACGGCAGGGGCAACTCGTCAGCTAGGAAGAAAAAACATTTAAAATTTGTTTCTTGAACATGACAATGAGTTTGCTGTACTCCAATAGCCTCCACAGTCACCAGATCTCATGTGGTGGAAAGGAAGATTCTCATTATGGATGTGCAATCAATAAATCTACATCTACTGTGATGCCATCATGTTTCCAACACTGTGGCAATATATGCTATGAAGAATTAAGGCCGTTCTGAAGAAAAAAACAGGTCCAGTTCAGTAGCCAACTAGTAAAGTGTGCAGGTAGCGGGTGACTATAGCTTTGATTAGGAAGGCTGATGTGAAATATCCCAATAAATTATTTTTCATGATAAAGGCCTATAAAGTACATGTTTTAATGTCCAATCAATGCATGTCTCTGCATACATATATGATCATAAAGATTTTAAAAATGACAAACATCCCTATACAAAGGAACCTCAATCCTCTTTGCTATAGATTTTCCATTATTGATAGTACTGGAGAGCTGAGCTGAGGATAAAGAAATGCATTGTTTGCACAGATGAGGCAGAGGCTGACTCAAAACTTTTTCTGCAGGGCCAGCAGCTACTTGACTTGGAGCACAAGCTAACTATAGCCAAGGAAGAACTGGAGAAGACAGCACTGGATAAGGTAACAGAATTTTCCCTCTTGTAACACTTCTGTATTTGTACATCAGGTTAGAACTTTCATATTTTGACCCATTTAAACTCTGCAATGTCAAACATCAAAACGATAAACAGATCTAAATTCCCAAATGAATGAAATATATGTAGCAACATAACTCGATGTTTTAGAGAGTAGAGTTTGAGCATGGAGGATAAATGTGGCAGAAAAAAAAACAGTTTTCACTGCAATTTTCTCATTAATAAGGGTATGTTTTCAAAGTGTTCAGCTCCAGTGCTCTGAACCAGCATTAATTTGTGAAATATGTTTTTAATGCGTGTGCTTATTTACATACAGTAAGAAGGAGTTAGAGTTAAAACTGCACAGGGAGGAAAATGCTGATTAGTAAAACAGGTCATTCTAATGCTCATCTCAGGAGTATTGACATCATGGCCTGTTGTAAAATAATTACTCCAATATTTCTGCCTGTTATTATTGATTAAAAGTAAATGACTATTTTTAAGCATTTTTCCTTTTTTTATTGCTCTGGTGATTTCCGCTTCATGTCTTGCCTAACGATCCCTTCTGGCTGTTCTGCAGTCACTTTAAAGCATGGCCTCCCCTGGCTTTAATGCTTAAGTAAATTTCTCATGTGGATGGAAGGAGAGATGGAAGGATTCAGAAATTGTCTGTGTGTGTAATCTTGTTTGGGGACAGGAGTCTCAGCTGAAGGCGCTGAAGGACACAGTTCACATCTGCTTCTCAGCTGTCCTGCACAACCAGCCGAGCAGCAGTCACAGATTTCCTACCTCCCCCACCCACTTGTTCAGATACTCGTCGCTCATCAACAGCTCCAGAGTCACCTTTCAACAGCCGCATGCCAAGGTATTTCAGTATTCCACGTTCTTTATTTTTGAATTAATGTTTTTCCAAAAGACAACCGGGGTGCAATAAAAATTCAACCTTTTCATATTTAATGACTCAGTAGAGAGATTTGCACAGTTTATCACAAATCTACTATAGATGAGGTCTCGCTGTCCTTGAACTAACGGAATATAAGATGTCAGCAAGTGATATGCCAAGATGTTTGAGAGACAAGCATGTATATCTAACATTTTTTACAGTCTAAAACCTGGAATAGTAAATTGACCTTTTTAAGCATCTGTGTCAACAACAAGCTGTTCCATCCATCCAATTAAAAAAATAAGCAGATATTAATGCAGCAGGCGAACAGGGTAATATCTCTTCATCTTTCCTTGATGCGATTATTTTAAACAAAACCACCATCTTTTCCATATCCTAACAAAACTGAATTAGACAGCAGAATAAACAAAAAAATTGGGGATTTTTTAACCCTAATCCTATGTGTGTATCCCTTCCTTTGCTTTTTGGTTTGTAAACCCATCAAGGAAGGTATAGCCAGTTTTCACCACCATTTTTTTACTTGCATGTAAAGGGTGTAAATAAGAAAAGGCAAATTAGAGCAACAACTTTGCTAATTGTGTCTGACTTGGCAAAGATTAGGAATGCTGTAACTCACCAGCTGTTTTCAATCTGAGATGCCAGACAGTAAAACTCACGTGGTATATTATCTTAGATCAGGTCATTCCTGTACAATAACTCTCCATTTCTTTCTTGTGGGTGTCCACCACAGTTGTTCATTCTTCCTAGCTCCTAAACAGCGTCACACAGCCAATTAATGGATGTTATGTCATGGAATAGTGTTAATTGGGAATGATTCATCATACTGAAGGGAGGATGGCTCCAAAATGGCTTATCTTTTAGTATAACTCGGGAGTTTTATTTTTACCTTATTTAGAAATTACAATTCATTCATATTCTTGCATCATTTCAGCTATTGTTGGCGGTACATTCCGTGCAAGAATTTTTCCTCCCATGATGGTTCCTTCAACTCCTTTTCCGATTCCAATTTCCTTTGCCTGAGACGCTCATGAAGTGCTTTATCCCTTGGTTTTATCTTACTGATGTATTGGTGGAGCTTGGATGTTTCATCTTGGATAGCGGCTCTGATACACACTAGTTCTCTAGTGTACCCCCATTCATGGTGAGCAGCTTTTGTGTTTTAACATATGATGTCTGAACTTCCTCGTTATTATCTCAACAGGGTATCTGTTCTCTGGCAGGGCATAGCTGTTAATTCCCCAGGACTGTTCTTGCCATTGAGCTGACTTCTCAGGACTTGCCTTACTCGTTGAAGTTTTTTGACTGTTGTAGCTTTCCGTGTGGCGTTGCATGGTTGTCATTTTCTGTGGTATTCCAAGGTACTTGTAGCTCTCCTCAACATCTGCTATTCTGCCCTCTGGGAGTGCAATGCCTTCTGGATGGACTATCTTCCCTCTCTTTGTTATCATTTGGCTGGATTTTTCCACTCCAAACAATATGATTGGTCATATTGTTAACAGGATGACTCAGCATAATTCTGCTGTAACTTTGTCATTCTTCACTTCAGCTCCATGAAACTGCAAACAGATAATGTCAACATGCTGAATCATGGTTTTCTGGAGCTTTTTTATCTACCACAAAGAGTTTTAAAAGCTTTTATATATTATGAAATGCAAAAAAATATTTTGGCGAGGAGAAAATACTTAATATTTTCTCATATTCCATCTTCAGTTACTTTAACACAGCAGCATCTGTGGTGATGGTTTCACCTCTGAAAAAAATCTCATGAGTGTTAGCTTTATTTTGATACCAAGATGGTTTATGTAGCATTTATAAATCACAGAGAAATAATCAATTATATTTCTGTATGTCCATTTTCAAGCCGAAACCCCCAAAAGACCCTTGGGGCTCAAGAGGTTAAACAGTCACTAAAAGCTATTTTTCATAGTTTCATGTTTCTGACAAAGTTAAGGTAGTAGACGTTTGCTTTTACCTTGACATGTTACTACTGGCATTTGCAGTTTTCCTCAGAAGCGTCCCCTGACCGCAGTTATGTGTCATTTATCATCCGTTATTCCTCTGCATGGCCAATCTGACTGACTTGAAAACACCCAGCAGGTTGGCCAAGCCCCTTTGATGGTCTCTGGAGGAGAGAGTCCCAGGTGTGTGAGAGCATTAAAGCTCTCTTATCCTCATTGATGGTGTCCTTGGCCAGCTTTCAAATTTCTATTGCCTCCTTAATCCATCTTTTGTGTTTGTTTGTCTCGGATTTGATGATTTCTGCGTCATCTCAGTCCATGATGTGATTGTTTCATTTGATGATTGGATATGGCTGATTTCAATAGTTGTTGTTCTGCTTTTTCTTTTTGAGTTCTTGTGAGCCGTAACTATCTACTTCCTTGACTTTGTCTGAAAGAAGATACTGTGAAAAACATTTAAATAAAAGAAGACAAAATTAAGCTTTTTGAGCTGTCACTAAAAGCTGTGTGAAGTATCCATCATACTCAAGCTTAACTTAAGTTCAAATAAGCTGTTAAAAAAATCATAAAAAATAAAGAAACTATTGAATTTAACTCAGAGCAATCATTTGTTCCATGGTTGAATATCCTTTTGGAAATCATAGCTGTTTGCATAAGGAATAATGTCATCCTATGGCGCTCTTATGTTACCACAAGCATGACCAATTAGCCTTTTTCACAGCAGTCATTCTGACTGGCCTGTCTTGCAACAGCAGGAAAAGCTATAATTAATGCCAAACAGCTTGTTTCCATTTAAGTTTATCCAGTGATAGAGAATAGTTGTTTCCTAAAACATGGTTAGCCATCCTTTTTACCTAATCAGTAAATATTCCTGTTCTCACATGTCAAGTTATTATCATTGAAAAAATGTATGACAATGACTGTGGAAAAAAGAAAAAAATTGTTCTGCTAAATTAAAAAAAAAAGGTAACTGGGATTTCATCTATGCCTTAAGGTTGAGTAAAACGTTCCCTTAACATTTAAGAAAAGATAATGTTTATTACAGTTTTTTTGCTTGGACTCTTTGTATCAAGTACTATCAAGCGGAATCTTTCAGCTTGGTTATATTATGGAACATAGCAAAGTGCCAAAATACTCACCTCACTGCACATCAGAGCACACATGGTGCACTGTCTGCAATATGAGTTTAAGTGTTAGTCGATTATTACCTTCTTTTCAAGTGGCTATTTGTCAGTCTGATGCCTATAGGATCATTCTGTAGAGAGAAAAAGCCCAGGAAATAATTGAGCAAACATGATTCCAGAACTTGTTCAGACTATTAACAGAGTCTTATATTAGAAAGCAGCCAAGAAATATTTGCTGATCTTTGTAGTCTATAAAGCTGTAGCTTTGGATATAAAACAGAATAACTTTAGGGTGTTACTCGGATTTTGGTGTGTCTGTGCTGTATGGAAATTATTAACTCAGTGTGACAAATTTTGTATTTAGATCCTCTCAAAGTCAAGGTCAACTAAAGGCTCAGGGTATAATCCCTTTTAGAAGAAAAAAACAAGGTTACTGCCGAGAAGACAAATTTAAAACTAGGATTATGCATTCTGTACAGATATAGCTTTGTGTTTTCTTAGTACAAACACTTTGAATGTTAGGATCAATAATAAGTGTCAAGATTACCCATGCAATTCAGTCTTGCTCATCAAAAACAACCAACACTGACTGATTCAAACAACAAATCTACAAGTGTCTCTGTGACTCAACAGACCTGAAAAAAAGAGACAAATAAAGCAAAATAGACACATCAATTTTGTTTCTGGAGAATGTACTCCATAGCACCGATGGCTATTTTTTATTTCTTTTTGCCTTCCACCAAGCAGTCTTGTCAACCTCAATCAGAGATTGTGTTAGTTGTGATTTCTGAAAAGCAGTCGCTTTGAAATCATCAAGCTGGCCGCAGCACTGCTGTGTCTTATCTGCCATGATCCTGGTAAGCAATTCTGGCTTTAAGAGGCTTTTCTCCTCTCAAAGCAGTCACAATTTACTGTGCGTCTCTGTCGTGGGTGCTGAGATTTGACAAGCCACTTAGGAGACTTTTTTTTTTATTTTTATTTTTCTTTATTTCTTATCAGGCCGATACCGCCATCCCCACCGGGTGTCTTCACTGTCCCTCGGGTATGGCATCATACGAAACTATCTATAGTCGATGCTCTGTAACCACATTTACATTCTGGTTGGTGTTTGCAGCAGAACATGATCATCCCAGAAGCAAGTACATGTTGCCCCATCATATTCCTTTCAGCACACAAGCCAAATAAAGAAAAATAAGCATCTCATGAAGTCAAAGACAACTAAAGGAAGGATCAAGGAATGCGTGGGTTGTTTTTTTCTTATTTTAATGCTAATAAATTATGACTTTTCACTTCATTAGCATACAAATAGCTGCACTTTACTTGCAAGCAGTTGCTACTTTGACAAGCTGTCTAAACCTGAGCAAGCCCCCACAGTAAAAGTTACTGTGGCGCTCCATCTGCACACTGTGCCTATGCATGCGGAGGCGGGTCAGATCTCACTTAAATCGCTGCCAAATTTATTTCAAATTAAGCTGCAAAAAAAAAAAAAAAAAACGCGGAGAATAGCAAACGGCCCACAACTGAGGGGGCAAATGTCAAGAACTTGGCCCTTTGATGTCATTATGCTTGTTAACAGCATGGAAGCACTTGGCAGATTATTGCATCCAGTATCTCAGTTTCTAATGTTTAGTATTCACCATGATCAGTCTTGATAAAGCTGTTTGACCTGGATATATATACATAAATATCACAGCTCTCCTCACAGCAAAAAGTATGGATAATCTCATATGCTAACAACACCCTGCTAATCACATACTTTTTATTGCTGAGGCTCAAAAGACCAGCACATTGCACTCAGCAGGGTTTAATTCAGCCACCACCGATAAGAGAAAGTCTTTATCCACCAGCTGGGTGATAAAACACATATTGGATTGTCAGAAGAACATCCAGACTTTGTGTTTGGATTGAAAATTGTTTGTTCAAACCTTCAGTGACCACATTTTGAGCATCTAGCTCCTATTTTGAGTTTGTGGAACATAATGTGCATTAAGCTCAGTGAGTGATAAGACTCTCCCAAACCTTCTGTCGCTCTCTCTAACATACATGCATAAAGCTTTTTTTTTTTTTTTTTTTACTACTAAAAGATTTATTACAGTGAGGATGCAGAGATCAGCAACATTAGAGTGGAAGTTGCTTCATATTTAACGGTCTTGGGGAGAGAGCCAAGTGTTGTGGTTCAAAAGTATGCAGTTTTCAAAGTAATGGGAGATGATGTCTAAGATCCTGAGAACTGTGCTAAAGAATAACCCAGGCATTTTATCACCTAATTCCCTGCACATTTCCGTGTTATCCTTCGATTTTCAAATCAATGGAATATAAAGAGGTTGTAGATACAAGAATCTAATTAAAATTTGTATTTGAAAATTGTAAACTCTATAGAAGTCCACTTTATACTTAAAGGGATATTCTTTCTTGAAATGAACTTTTCATTAGATGGTGCCAGTTTGGAGAATCAAGAAATTATTTCAAATTGCAATCTGTTCAATCCATAAAAGGTTTCCACAGATGTGTGCATCGATTCAGGGGAGTACACCTTGCAGTGAGTGGGTTTACCAGCGCTGGCTTTAAAACACAGGGCCAGCGCTGGTGGCAGGTTGTGATGCCTGCAACACAGAAAACTTCAAATGTTTAAAACAAATTAAAACACACACTGTGACTCTGCACAGCAAATCAGTATCCAGGAGGAAATGCTGCAGTCAAAGCCTCATCCACTAAAAGGTGAAGCAATGTGTTTTCCAAAAAAAAGTACAGAACAGAAGCGTCCTGAATAGAACAGCAGCATTCCTGCAGCTTACACCAGGGTAACAGCAGCGTTAGCAGCAATCCTGGCCTACAGATTGTGAAAGGCATGAGGCAGAACATTAGCAGAGAATTACCGCAATATGGAAGTGTCAAATAAACATTACATACCCATCAGAATAACTCTGGGCAGTCAAACAGGTGGAAGCTTAACCATTATCCAACTGGAACTTTGTGTTCCCAATACAAAAGGCCCACTTAGTACTGTGCTTCCATGCTCAATACAATGAAGGATCAAGCTAGGGATAACTGGAGGAGACCCACTGGAGGACAATCTAGAATTCATATTGAGCAACGATCAGCATGATGTCAAAGGAGCAACAAAAACTGAAGTAAAGAGGAGACCCACTGGCAACACCAGAAGCCACTTAACAGGTTGAGTACTCAGGGGGTCCAGCATAGCAGTGACAATGACTGCCACATGCCTCATATTATGCAGGCCATGCTGTAATTGGGCAGCATTGACTCCACGCTAGAGCTTGTCCCCCTTTATAAGTCTACCACAGGCTAGACATACACTGCTCCCAAGTATTTACCCACCCTACTCAGAGAAAACAAGCGATACCCTTTTGACAGTTTTTAGACGTGCATGAACCATCCCTTTAAGGTAAAGGGAATGGTTTTAGACGTAAAAAGCTGCTTTCTTATAAATGAAATCTTCCCATTATTTATTCATTCATTTATTAGTGGTCTACAATCTACTTAAAAAACTCCCAAATTATACATTTTATTGTTGTAAACTATATGTTTTTACTGGAAAAATCTCTGGGTAGATTGCTTCTGTTCTTCCACTGCCTTACTGTAAATGTGACTGATTCTGACAGATCCTGTCAAAAGTTTGGAAATTATGCATGAAATGGCTAAAAAGGGGTCAGTTCTTCAAGTAAAGCCAATTCCACTGAGTCAGCGTGGAAGGATGTTTGCCTCAGCTGACACAGAAGGAATGTGGTTTGACAGTGACAGGTTAAGGCTGCCTATGTTCATCTTGCAGCTATCTTACTTTACACTGTCAAGAGACCACTTCTGATCCAGTTTAACTGTACCCTCGAGTTGAAAACTGCTTGAAGCAGGTAGAAGCATACTTTAAAAGAAATACTTGTTTTATTAGCATCCTAGTCTTTTGATCTTTGGTCTTCACCACAATGCATGCAATACACATTAGACAAAACAACAACAAAAAACAATATGACATAAACTTCTTGTTTTACTGATGTGTTATATTTTTATAGTCTAGACATAGTTTAAACGGAGGGTCCTCCACTGAAAGAAAAGAATGTTTGCATAGGAAAGGAGATTTTCAAAAATCTGAATCACCTGCCATCACACAGGCTGTTAAAAAATTAAACAGTGTTTTTTTTTTTTTTACTTGTGTAGGTAAAAAACCTGAGCTGCCTCTAAATATCATCATCCCATGAGTACAAGGGTCAAGCTGAGGGTAGTAGCAGACTGAAAACATTCTGTACCCCACTCAGTATAGTTAGGAGATTACTTATTGAAAAAAAACTGCCCCGAAGACTGTCCACTGGCATCTTAGACAGACCTGGTAACACTGAACAGAAAACTAAGCTCAACTAAAGCAGCACAGCACCAAAGTTTGTGAACCCATCAGAAATGTTCCAAAATTCTGCATTCATATTTTCTAAGGAAATTTTTAAATTTTACAAATTCCTTGAGGAAGATATTGAAAACTTAGTTATCCATATATTATAAAAAATATTGATAATTTGGTTCAGCAATGATCTGATATTATAATATATGTAGGTTAAATTACTGTCAAGTCTCTTTAATCAAAGGGATGACAATCAGGCTTGACAGGGTGTTTGTCTTATTTGAAGATTTGCTTAAGGATCAGTCTGATTTGGTTGAAGTGTTTGTGAAACCAACATAGTCAATCAAACAATATTTTCTTAGCACTTTGGAAAAAGAGACGTTGATGCTCATCAAGCTGGAAAAGATGAAACCATCTCTAATCAATATATATTCAGACTGTGTACAAATGCAGGGAATTCAGGATAATTGTTTCCCTCCCTAGGAGTGGTTGACCAGCACTTAAGTGCAAGGTGTGTAATAGTCTGAAAGATCCCAATTCTTTTCCACAACTAATAGGCTCTCTCTCATTAAGTCCCTGATCAGGACTATACAAGGTTAAATACGTTGCATTTATAGTGGTTTTCTGGTGTTGTTGACTACTCAAAGTGCTTTTGAGTAGTATTTTTTTCAGAAATACAGATAAACCTTTGTCTTCAAAAATGTCAAACACAATCACTGGCCATAATAACAAAATGATAAATATGTTATTTATATTTTTTGACACTGTGTCTTGCATTGTAATATATACCCTGTGGCGTAGTTTTGTGTAGATCTTATGGAAAACCATAAATAACTTTGATTATGTGTTATTTACATCAATATAATACAGATTTTTTTTTTCAAAGCATGCCTTTTTTTCTGTGAAAAAGATCCTTTTTTTAGTTGGGACCAGTTTACCAATGCAGTTACTCATTGGTATATGTAAAGTGACTTTTATGAGATGGGAAAAAAGTGACTTAAATAAAAACTTGACTGAAGCATGTCATGTCAGTACTCATCAGAAATCTGTGCTCTTTATTTATTTGCTGACCTAGAATCTATTGCACCACTGATCCATCAACATTTCAGCTGGTAAGGATATAGATTGCTGTAGCTCCTCGAGGGAGAACCTTTTCATCTCTGAATGCCTGTCTTGTTTTCCTCCCACTACTTCAGCATTACTTTCACTGTCTTTGCCGTGGGTCAGTGTTATAATCTGGCTTCTGGGTCTCTCAGAAGTAAATCCCAAACATACATTCAACAATTCCACTCACTCGTCACTCAAGGATGATCTTTGCTTATTAACACAGACACCAAATGTGTCTGGGTGGAAGATCAAACATACAACCTTATAGTTGGTAAAAAATAGTCTGATTGAACTGTAGGTCATGTCAAATTCAAATCCAATCAACATGAACTAAATATAACAGAATCCAGATTTGTATAGCTTTTGGGTAACAAGGCAACAAATGTGAGAACTCATACAGAAGGTTCACTTAGAGACAAGTGATATGTATGGGGTCAGAAAGTAATTTTGGGTTCTAATATCACCCACTAAACAGTTCTTTCCATGTACAAAAGCAGTCTAGACAGGCTTATCTTTGGAGGCTTAGACACTGACTGAAATTATTAGTGCAGAAAACTTCAACATCCACCAAAATGCAGATATCAGTTTATCCGAGGCTAAATAAAGAAATTCAATTATTTCCTTTTTTGCTCTTCTTGATGTTTGTGTTCTAGTGCTGAAAACTTTGATTTATTAAAGAGCATGAGCTCTTGTTTCCTCAGTGTTTACCTTTTGGCTTCTTACTGACTTCCTGTTCAGGTGTTTGCAGTCTTCCTGCATCTACTACACTGGGAAAACTCTGAAGAATACTGATTGTGCTTGGGATCGCGCCCCAACTATTATATGTACTGCAATGACAGTTCATAGAATTGATATATTACTTAGCTTCTATTTTATCATGTAACCTGTGAACCTTCAATACAGGAAACGTGTGCAGTTAATTTGAGTACGACTAAATCTCTGCAAAACTCAAATCATCCTCAACAAGACTCGGCTGTATTCTGTTAACTGCAGTAAGCACACGTTTACACAGATACAGTAGTGCTTATTGCACTTCTTCTCAATATGAAACAGCCACTTTGTCATAATGTGTTTACTATAAGTAAATCAATTCATTTTGAATTAAATGTATTTAAATGCAAAGTACTGCTTAATTATGAACTTTACTTTTCAAGAATCTCACACCTTTCATTTTTATTCCTAAATTGAAAATGTCTCTTTTCTTTACAGGATATTTCTAGAGTTCAGAGAATTGTCACAGCCAGTAAATCGCCTGTGAACGGTGGAGTAATGAGGAGAGAGGGCGGCGGAGTTAAAGAGTGCCAGATGGAAAAGGTGAGTCTTTGGAGTAATTAAAGTGTAATGGCCTATGTGACCTAAGGGTTCATATTCATGAGCCTCATCTGCTGACTAAATTTGTGGTCAACTCCCTCATCAGAAATCTCATAAGCCACTTCTGCTCGGAGGTTCATAAATTTATAAACTACAAGACATGCAACAAGTTGATAAATTCTACTGTTAATTCTTTTTCAGCCCAACTTTCACATATTATTTTGTTAAAGATTAAAATTTTACTGGTGTGCATGACGACCGGATAGAATAGATAGAATCAAGAACATATGTGTTGCTTTCTTTTTGAATAAATTGTTAAGAATTGTATAAGTTTAGATTAACCATGAGAAAAGAATTTGAACAGAAGATTCAGCCTCTCTTAATCTCAGTAAACAACGCGTTTTTGATTTGTAGAGAGCTAAAACATTAATTCACACAGATTATTGGACCGCATATAATCAACACAATTAGTAATTGAATCTTAACTTAAGAAAAAAGGTCATATATGATAATGATGTTTTTTTAATTGTGATAAATTTCTTGGTGTAATAATAAATGAAATATTGAGTTGGAAGAAACATCTAAACTATATATTTTTTTAAAAATAAATCAATTTCAGTTCTTTATAAAAATCAAAGATTTTTTAAATCCGTCATCATTGTATACGTTGTACTGTTCCTTCAGTCTACCATACAAGACTTATTGTGTGGAAGTGTGGAAGAACAGATGAGATAAAAAACAAAGCCATAAGACCCCTTATACAGAACCAACAAACATTCTGTTCATCAAACTGAGATTATAGAAATATGAATACGTGGTCAATTTCAAAATTGTTCAAATCATGTAGAGCATTAAAAAAGATCAACAGCCAATCATCCAGAAGTTTTTCCAATTAAAGGAGAGTAAAATCAGTCAAAGAGGAACATACATGCACTTCACTGTATCTCTACAAGATGGGTTCACATGGAAACATGTCAAACAATAAGAAGATTTAAAAAAATGATAAAAATTATATAATTGAAAGATACAAAAATTGACAATTTTACATCTATGATTAGCGTCGATACAAGTTAGTGGATTTGTTACTCTGGCAACAACATATGAAAACTTCTGATATACATACCATGTGTTCTCTTTGTGTGTGTTATTCTGCTAGTACGACATGGGCATGCTAACATCTTTTTTTTCAGCTTTTTATAGCCATGATTAATGAGTTGGTCAGTCAACAGAAGATTTATTAGCAATATTGAGCTGCTGCTTTTCTTTTCATCAAAGTAAATTGCACATTTGGTTGATGAATTTTTGATTAGACAGGACAAGCAATTAAAAGTATTTGGGACAATACCTGTTTTTCTTGTCAATAGATATAAATTTTAGAAAAAACTGCAGATCAGATCAATTTAGTTTCTTTCTTTCTTTCTTTCTTTCTTTCTTTCTTTCTTTCTTTCTTTCTTTCTTTCTTTCTTTCTTTCTTTCTT
>JAOXYM010000001.1:6665468-6677458 GCA_028567055.1 Leptatherina wallacei
CTTTCTTTCTTTCTTTCTTTCTTTCTTTCTTTCTTTCTTTCTTTCTTTCTTTCTTTCTTTCTTTCTTTCTTTCTTACCATCTATTCTAACCAATAATGGCTCCAGCTTCGCAGTAAAACAATGCTAACTGTAGTAGCAGTGACAAAAAATGTCCACATTAGTATTTACTTAAAAGAGCTTCTCACATGGTGCCTCACTGGCTCTTTAAAAGCAGATATTGAGTACAGAGAGAGAGAGAGAGAACCGGTCATTGACCTTTTCTATTCGGATTCTTCCTGAAATATCCTAAATCTTACAGTCTTGAAGTTTATGTAGGAGACTGTGGGCAGTCGGTAATCAAGAAGACTCTGAAAGAGGTGTCTCTGGCAAAATCAAGAGGATCTGAAGAAGGCAGGGCAAGTGAACAAGGTTCATAAGGATTTTGACAAGTGGCCATCAAGAACTATTACATATATAAGCTGTTAGATCAAAGGAGACGGGGGATGTGGAGGAATGCCACCCAGAGATGAGATGGCTCCAAGTGGAGACTAAGCCATCTGTCAAAAAGATTATTACTAAATGAAATTGTGCCAAAAACAATGTATACTGGTATCCTGAAATTGATTATATAATTTGGGCATGGTCGTAAAAATTCTGCTGCAAGGAGGAGGAGCCCGCTGATGCAGATAAGAAGAGACATATTTGAAACCTAAACTTAGATATTGCATTTGCTTGTTAACACCAACATATCTCCTATCCTCCTCTGTCTAAGCTGGGAGGAGCTGCAGAAAGACTGATTAAATGAGCAGGCACAGGTTACAGCCTGTGCCTCAGTTTGAAAGTGAACTGTCATACCTCGAACTGACTATATGCTTTTTAATAGATGGGATTGCATGAGACAAGAGTTGATCTTACTGTGTGAAGCATGTTTGATGTTCACATTTTCTAACTTCTTAGACATATAATAAGATTTTTCCAAATATTATTGTGTACAGCAGGTGTGGCAAGCAAATAGTTCCCTATTTACTCAAACTGATAAGGTTGGATTGGATTTTGCGGCTGATGGAAACATCAGTTTGTATGTGGTAAAACCTCTAACATAAATATATTGTCAGTTCTTACCAAACGTTTTGAGACTTTTAACATTCTTCCACTCTTGGTTATTGGATTTAATTTATTTCTATCTCATTAGTCCACAAAATACTCTACAACAACAAACCCAAGCTGTGTTGTTGGAATGCCCTGCTATTAAGATGCAAGTGCAGATGTGTCTTATTAGAGATCATGCAATCTTTCCACAAGTTGACTGGAATTGGTCTTTATCTTGTTGAGTCTATAGGACATTATTAAGGGGGCATACACAAAGGAAATCCAGTCATGTTTCAGGATAAATGTCTGAGACAGGTTTATGTCAAGTCACATATCTGAGATCATAAAAAATGAGAAGCCCATCAGCTTTCATTGCTCTATAGTGGGAGCAGTTTAGAACATACTTCCTAGATCTCACTGCTCAGCCAAATGAAGGATGGGTCTCGGACAGATAAACTGGCCCGTGGTCACTATGAATACAGAGAATGGGAGAATCTCACAGATGGATAGCAATTGATGCAGCACTAGACCAATCAGGCCTGTATGGAAGTGTGGCCAGAAACAAACTATTCTTCTCTAAAACACACGACAGCATACTGGGAACTTGACAAGGGGAACCTGAACAAATCTCAGACCATAAGAAGCAAAATCCTCCAGTCTGATGAAACAAAGATTGAGCCATTTGTCCACAATTCCCAGTGGTGTGTGTGTGTGTGTGTGGTGGAAAGCTGCCGCTGGGCATCACCTCTTTACAATCCCTACAGCCAAACACGGATGCTAAAGGATGTTTCTCTGCAGAAGGGGCTGGGAGACTAAGAAAGACGGATGAAGGAAAATATATAGGGCAAACCTAAGAGAAAAAACAGAGAGCTCATTGTCTCAGGCTAGAAAAAAAGGTGTACATTCCAATAAGACAATGATGTAAATCACACCACTAAGAAAACAGGAGGGGCTTTCAGGAAAATATAGCAAAGGTCCTGAAGTGACCTAGTTAAAGTCCTGATTGATCTTGATTGTTCCTCCAAAAAAGAGGAGAGCAAACTTCCGAAGATGAGTCTCATTTAAAGGACCATTCCCATGAAAATGAGAATGTTTTATTACGGCTGTATGTACGTTCATTTTTCTCTCTTTTCCAGTCTTATCCAAGTAAATTAATAGATAATAATTAAAAGATCTGTTATTTGTTTAGTAATAGTTTGGACATAAGTCAGAGATCTGCATGTCTGAGACCAATATGACAGATATCGAGGTGGTAGATTAATATCATTCAAGCTTTATGAAACTGTAATAATGTCAAAGTAATTAACTTTACTTTGATAATAAGATTTTTTTTCCTTTAATAATTACTGATACCATAAGGATTCATTTGATCATCAGTGTTACTGTCTATCATTCACTGTTAATTGACTAATAAATCAAAGGTTTGCAATTCTAAGCCAATGTGAATCATGAAAGAAAATATCTTTGGATGATTCTGGTTGTACAAGTTAATGAAAAAAAGTTCTCAGCTATTCCAAAAGATCAAAAGTTTGTGATATTGAAAACTCACTTTATGTGTTCTTTACCGAAAACACACAGCTGGGAAGTCGGAAATGTATACTCTGCGTTGACCTGTTTTCCCTATCCTCCTTCAGACTGTGGGGGAATGTTTCCAGAACCAGACGGAGGAATCAGCCCCAGAAAGTAAAAAACAACCAGAGCTTCAGCAGGTGGGCTTCATTACAATATCAAAACACACATGATGTATGGAATCCAATTTTAGTCAATATCAAATAAATGCATAAATGACAAAAATATGGCAAAAAAAAGTGCCTTTGAAAAAAATCCTTCAATGAATGACTTAAAGAAAAATATTCAATATTCAGTCATTCTTTTCTTAAACAAAAATAAATTAAGAAATATCATTCAAATCTATGGAGCCTGCAGGGAGGCGTTGAAGAAAACATGTTCAAATGTTCACACGAGAAACATTTCTGGTTCTGAGTTCAACACCTCATGAGCTCTTGCAGGATCAAACAAACGTCTTCCTGACATGCAATCCATTTTCAACGTACTATACATCCACCGATCCCCATGGATGTTTGGAATTATTTATGACTGGAAGTAGCCAGATCAAGGCTGATGTATCCAACACATGACTTCAAAACTTGTTTTAAGTTTCGTTTGGAGGTAGCATAATTGTGACGCCGGACAAGCAAAGCTTTCCAAGTCCAACATAACAGCTCAATTAAGTCACATATTACCATTTCCCTACATAGTCAACTGGAATGCATGGAATAGTCTCCTGTGCATAAAGGACAGTGCATGAGAAATTAATATTTTTGTTACCTTTGTTACCTTTTTGTTTCTTCAGTGTCCCCTTATTGGGATGTTCCAAGTCATGAGTGAAACTTTCTTTCATCTTTATTTTCTTTCCCCTTGTCTTTTAATTTCAGTTCTTATATTATTTTTCTATTCTAAAGTGTCCATGAACAATATACTGTGCTTAATCCAACACTACTCCATATACTGATGTGTAAGATTATGATCGATAAGACTATTTTCTCTTGGGAAAAGGTACTGAATAGTGAACATCACATGTTTACTATGTGGTCACTAGAATTGTGACTATACCTGACAAGAGCATGCAAATACAACCACTCAGAATATTGTAGGAAATATGGGATCATGAGCACTTTCGACTGGTGCCTCGTTAAATGACTGAAATCAGATGACTGTACCCTTTCAGATAAATTTAGCAAATGGAAAATAAAAAGATCTGGTGTTAATATTTCAGTAAAACATGTATGCAGTAGAAGTTACCTGAAAAATAAACACATTTGTTTTATTTATAAATCCAATATTTTGACAATAATTTGATTAATTCTTTTCAATGTTTATTTCATGACTTGACCATGTCTACTTAATACCTGCATTTATTTAATTCCAATATTCTTTTATTTCATTATCATATTTATCCTTTTTTTATGTGTGTTTATTCTTGAGCAATTATTCATTGAAATAGATAAAATGATTAAATCCTATTCTGCAGTGCAGACATATCAATCATTAATGTGGTGAATACCTGTTACTCTGAATTTGAAATACTGTAGGTATTTTACTGAAAAGACCCAAACAGGAGTAAACTGTGCAAAAAAGTCCTTTTTCTTTTGTAAATTAATTTACTGCAACATTTAGAATTTACTGCACTGTGTCTGACAGATTTGTTGGAAAATATTGATGTTATTTCTTCATATAAGAAAACTTTATGTAGACTATTCCAAATCCTTTGAATCCTTTATATCTTTTAAGTAGCTCCTTTGTAGCTGAATTTGCTTTTGTTTGGTGTAGATTATCACCAAAACAGCTTTTTGAGCTGATATAGGTATATTAAAAATAATTTTTACTTCACACAGTAAGTCATTTAAAATTGAAAAAACAAGTGTTATGTATTGAAATACTATGTGAAGAAAAGCCAACGGATGCAGCTGTCTATTTGCATCATGTTCAAAAAGCACCAAATGATAAGCTAAACCAAATTATTCTAAACAAATATCACTATGAAGTCAAACATAGTACAAATGAAGATAGCATGAAAAACACAAATCTACATCCAAAAAACCAATAAACAACAACAAAAAAAGAACCCACTGAAATCTAAAATGAAGTGTGCCAGTGTCACCTACAGTGTGTCAGCGCCCTGCCAACGTCTATGCGTAACTGCTTCTCTCATCCTATTATTGAATTGAGTCACACCTGTTTGGCTGTGGCAGATGGTACGTCAAAACAATGCATCTCATTTCAGTGCAGTGCAATACTCTGTGACTGTCTTGCATTCCAAATGGCAGATATCCATAATTAGACATGCAGACTGTTTGCACAAAAACATCACAAATATTTCTTGACAAATGTACACTTTCACTCAAAGGGTTTGTTTTGTGCTAGAAGATATTCACTAAATATCTGACAATTCTTTTTTTTTTTTAACAGTTCAACAGTGGACTGTGTCAAAGATTTAAAGCAGCCCAAGAATCAAATGGTATTCTGATTTTTATTCGTCGTAGGGAAATATATTTCTAAAATGAAGCTGGTACTTGTTTGTGAAGTCAAATGCAGTCACTCAACCAAGGGGATTCTCTTGCTCTGCTTTAACTCAAGAGGCAACACTATTTTAGCATGACTAACTTACAATTCAACTTGACTAATCTATTTTCAGATCTTTTTAGTATTGTATCATTAAATAGAGATTTCCACATTGTGTTGCTGCACCAGATCTTCAATTGATTCTTTTCCTGCTGTCTGTCAGTATCCTTCATGCAAATCCCTTACCATTAATGATGTAGTAAACAATTTGATTAGTAGTGATTTGCATTTTGGTCTCTGTGGATCAAGCTGTATTAAGGTGCTCCCCATTTCTGTCACTGCCTTCATTATGTCTTCCCATGTTCGATTGATGAGGCTGAATACCTCAGGCGTGTCTTATCTGATGTTCAGATGTTTTTAAATGAAAAGGATTTGTGGTCTGGCACTTGCTGATCTTTTATATAACACAACAAAAAAGCTCAAATCAAACAGAGAAACATTGACACTTTTAATGATCACAACATTAGCCTCATCTGTTGTGTTCGCTGATGCAACCTGAACATCGACATCCTGACAGACCGATTGCACGAAACCACAGACAGGACTTCTCAGTGATGTTACCAAAAGTTTTGATAAATAATGTTTCTCAATTAAATACATAGAAGGTATGGACTTTAAAGCCACGGTGCACAGTTGGGTCTTAACATTCTCAGTCATGACGTGTTTCTGCTGAAGTTAAACATTAATGACTTATTTTGTTGTTACTTTTGTTATGTCTGCCTTTGGACGGTTTCCATCATTAAAAAAGAATAGGAATAAGACAATAGGAATTCTTGAGCAGTTTCCTGTAATGTAGCATATTCCAGGTGCACTGTAGCATCAGTATTGTTTTTGTCTGACGTTGTAAAACTCACAAGAACAGTTGGGATATAAAAATTATATTGGGGAGTTGGGAGTAAGCTAAAACTAGACCAAACTAGACCAAATTTACCAAAAATCATCAATTATTAATTATCATTCAAAGTGAGATGGAGTTTTAAGCTTCTAATTAAAGTTCAATTGGCTGTTTAGCTCAGTGGTTCCCAAACTGGCGGTCACCAGATCATTTCAAGGGGGTCGCCAGGTAATTGTGAAAAATATATAACCAAAATTTATCAAATAAATTAAGTATTTTTATCATGGCTGTCAAATCAAACCATCTAAATGTAGTACATTAATTTTTTAACACATTAATGCATAAATGCACATTAATCCTCCTTATTTATGAAGACTATGACAGTTTTCAAGCCTTATATTTACAGGATCCTGCAGGATGACCCATCTGATATCGTACAATGAATAATTGTCATTGCGGGCGGGGTTGTGAACACTAATGTATTTTATCTTGGGGGGTCGTGGCTCAAAAAGTTTGGGAACCACTGGTTTAGCTAATAAATCAAGTATTGGCACTCTGTTTGTAGCTTCTCTTAAATAATAAAGGGCACGCGATAGCCAATGATCTTTACAGATAAAGTATCATCAACCTTTCACTGTTTCTAAGGTTTAATGTGTCAGAATATCATTAATAATAATGTCAATAATATGGTCTTTATCAAGTCTAAATACACAGTAAATACAACTTTAGATAAAAATTATTACATGACAGAACACTTTGTCATGAATTGAGTGGATTTAGTTTTAGCTCAAATGGGGCAATGGTCAGAGAAACTACAAAAAAAAAAATCTGAGAGCTATATACAGCTCAGATTCTACAGGCCTCACTTGGCATTTACAAGTCATGGCAACATAGCAAAATAATAAACAAGTCTCTTCTCTCCAAAAACAACATGGCAGCATGACATAGGTTTGGAAAGTCGCTTCTGAATAAACATCAAAACTTCCGGAACAATGTCCTCGAGGCATATGAAATTTTGACTATAATGCAGTGTCAGGTGTGGTGAAAACCAGACAAAGCATAATAATTATTGTCAGCTTGGTGGTTGTGGACTGATTATTTGGGCTTGTTTTGAAGTAACAGAGCCTAGGGCACCTTTATAACATAACAAAGTATTATACAGTAATACTTTAACACAAGGCCATCCAAAGGCCAAAGTTTGATCAAATTGGGTCATGCAACAGGTAATAATCCCAAACACAGCAGTAAATCTACAACAGAATGGCTGACAAAGATAAGTATCAAGTTCTTCAAGGCTACTTCAAGTTACAGAATTTGGTCCAAGCTATTGAATTGAGTCATGTTTCCATTTAGATTTTTTTCTTTTTTTACACAATGCCTCTGCACCTCGGCTTAGTTTCCATTCAGTATAAAATTACTGCAATATATGTTGTTCACCTGAGGATGTACTGACATAACTTTATCTCATGCGATGGGCAAGGGGATTTTTTTATATGTTCCTATTGTTCTGATTGTAAAAATACGAAGAATTGAAACAAGGTTTTTGGTCCTTTTTCAAATGACTTTGTTTGAGTTGTACACCCAACAGGGCATTGATGTTAGTTTCTGACATTTCCCAAGCTTCCATATTGTCCATTAGTTGTTGCAGCCAAACTTTGTTTTCTAGTTACAATTAATTTGATTTCCTCCTGTACCTCCAGATTACTGGAAATATGAGGAAATTCAGCATTAAGTTGTGAAACATTATATACTACTGATGGTTATTGTGAACTAAGAGAAACTTTTAAATTATTGTATAGACTCAGTGGAATCCAGAACATCGTCCTTGGAGATCTTTTCAGTTTTTGGCACAAACACTTTATCAGTGAAGAAAATAGCAGATCCTGATGTCTGAGGTTTAAGTAATACTGAATCCACCTTTAGCTCCTGAAGCAGATGTGAAATTCCTTCATCTAATTTTATAGATTACAAGATTTGTTATACATGAAGTGATACTTTTAATTTAAAAAAAACTGCTTTTCAGTTGTGAAAATCAGTTCTACTCATGTCAAAAAGGATCAAAAGTTCAAATATTAAAAATGTATCTAAATATGTTTTCCTCCATCATTTTCCCAGAAAAAAATAGTCATTGTGAATCACAGTGAAATAAATAAACTGTACTTTGGCAGCAGTAGAGAGAAAGAGCATAAACATGATTTCTGCCAGACATTTTAAACTGAACATGTATGAATCAGCCTGCCTGCTGACAGCGATGCAGCTACTACTAAAAATGTTTTTTAAGTTCTTTCCAAAAAGACAAAAAAAAATCCCCCAAGCATAGAAACTTTGGGATGTCCTCCGGGGATATATAGACACTCACACACACACACACACACACACACAAGATTGGAAATTCTAAATCTACATCAAAGTTGGCAGCAATGGAGGATGGCAAGAATAAGTACATTAACAGAGAGATCAGGTCCCTTTTGACTCAGTTACTGCATCACTTGCATTTTTTTAAAGAATATTCTTCACTGTTCACTGTTCAGTATTACTTAAAAACATATGTCTAAGTATGTTTATAATTGCTGAATTGAATAGTCAAAGTCAATGTCTGCATGTTGTTCTGACAGTGATGAGCCCTTTTTATTTGTTTTGCTTCAAGCCAGGTGATAGAACTCAATCCCACCGCCATGCAGAGCGATATGTGACTCAATTTGTGAGCAGCCAGCAAGCCTTAAGGCATTCTCCAATGTGACACTGGTAAACACTAAACAGATGCTTTGCTTCAAGAATTGGTTCTCAGAGCTGGTGTGAAGTGCTTAAACATGCCATTGCCAAAGAAGACTTAAATTATTCAAAATAGCTGAGGAAGCTTTATCGAAGAAGACCAATTTTGCCTTTAAACTGATAGAAGGAAATGGCGAGCACTTTGCTTCAATGTGTTAATTTGCTTTAAACACAGATTACAGAGACACATTATTTCAACTCCTACTGACAAAATGCTTGTTTTTTATTTAGTAAACAGTAAAATGAATGCAAGCAAACAAATCGACTGTGGACTTAAATCCTGCTACTGGTTTTGCTCCATTTCCTCTAAGCTATGGTTTTCAGAATCTGCACAGTGACAGACGGTAGCATTACAGCCACACTGCTGAATATCATCACCTTTGAAGTTTTCCACCATGAGATACAAAGCTCACAATTTGTTCTTACTGCTGATTAATTTGTGCACAAACGATTCAGACAGATTCTGACAAACATAGACAACAGAGGAGCAAGAGTTCCCGCATCAATAATTTATGGCTGGAAAGATGTTAAATGTAAACTCTTCTTCCCAAATAGGGTAACATATACAGCAAGGTACAACCTGTTACTCTTTAAACAGAGCTGTCCATGTGCAGCTAGTTGAGAGATGAGTTTTTTTTTTTCATTCATTCTTTTGGCAGTCTGTTTATCATTTTTCCTCATCTGTCTCACTATTGGTATGTTTGCACAAATGCTGCGAATATTGACCTTTTAAAGGCCTTCTTTCGGCATTTACCTATGCAAAGTAGAGCCAGCTGGCACATCCTTTCAGTTCATAGAGATTGGCTTTCACCAATCAAAGAGGAGAGATGCAAACAATTTCAGTCTACAATGGATTGCTTGCACTGTTCTTCACCAGTTCTTCCCTGCATCAGCAAAAAGCCCCATCAAGTAGTCATGATTGGCTGCAGCTCTGATTCACTACTGCTAATATTTCTCAGTTGTTGTAATGAAGGCAGATTCTGCTGATATGACTTGTAATAAATAAAAAAACATGTTGTTGTTTTCATTGTTGAAAACTTGAATTGAATTAGAAGAATTAATAGACAGTACTTTGTCATTTACATAGTTTTGATTCTTTTTTTTATCATTAAAAAGTTTAGACATGTCTTAGATGTCAAAATATGAAATTGGTATATTTTCTTAAATATAGCTAAAGAATTTGAATTGCGTTGGTCTCAGAAAAAAAATTTAAAGAGTAAAATTAAGCTGCCTATAAATGCAGCATTAGCTTTTGTGTTGTCAGCTTTGGAGCAGATCATTAGCATTTACTTCTTGAAACACAAGACCTTTATTATTCTCCATCAACAAAAGTAGCAGTTTTCTAAACACAGCTGAATTACTGCAGCGAACGTAAAAACAAGAACTGAGATGGAATCAGACTGAACACAACATCCGTAGAAATTGAAATAAAAAGATTGCTGTCAAAATGATCTTTGAATGGGGAAAAAGCATTTTTCTACTTCCTTTGTTTCCATTAGATCTTCAGCAGCCTTCCCAGCACAGATTACAGACCGCTGCATGTCTGCTGCAGAGTATCATTGTCTCAATCTTGCTCATTAGGAATCTTTTTCTTCTGAACCTAACAGCAAAGGAGCCAAGCGCAGAGTGGAAAATCCGACACAAAGCCTGAACACGACAGTGAGGAGGCAGAGGGAGGCAGCAGCAAAAACACAAAGCTGCAGAGCTACAACTGAGCGGACGGCATGTCATCGGAAAGCAGAGCCCCTGCATCGCCTGAAGGATCTTTTTAAGAGCACACACTTGCGCACTCTCACAAAAAATGTGCGCCCACACATTAACACAAACTCACACTGAAACATACACACACAAACAGAGCTATACATTAGCATACCAGCGCTGTTAGCTAAGGCTAAGATGCTGGAACTGTCAACAAACTTCAAACCGCCATCTGAAAACCTCCATAGTAAAATGGCATGCGTTTAGAACTTTTTTTCAAAGGTAGCAATGGCACTGGTAACTTGTTTCATGATCGTTTATTTGTTGTTTACTTCTCTGAGTTTTGAGTGAGGACACTGCTTTCTTAATGTGTGATCTTTCTAGAAAAAAAAAAAAAAACCTTTGCACCGGTGAGGTCTGACACTGTTTCCTGTAATACGTATATCAATTGACAAATAAAAAGTACTCCTACTACTACTATTACTACTACTACTACTACCCAACTTAGATTATTGTTTGTCACTCATTGTAGCAAGGTTAATTTACTCCTCCACATTTTGAAATATAGAGGCTCAAGTTGGCTGGCCAACTGTTCAACGTTTAATATTTCAGCACTCTTTTCTGCCTTTAACACTCCCGAGGCAAAGAGCCAAAGACTCACAATGGGTCGTCTCCCTGAGAATGTGCCATGCACTGAGTAGTAACTCCTAGCTACGTGTATCTGTGTTATCTGACCTTTCTGTGTCCTTTCAATAAACTGTAATTTTCAGTAAATGTGTGAAGAATAAATGGTTATTTGTGGGAAAGAAACGAGTGAGCATGTTTGTAATACACAGGGAAAAAGCCCTCTCTGAGACAAGAGAGGTCTGGTTTTACATCTTCTGAATGTTAATCACATGTTGCACAAACGTCTGCAATGAGAAAGGACAGGAGGGATGTACCAACATTTCAAAGAAAGATAAATAATTCATCACATCATTTAATGTTCCTGTGTATAGCATTGGAATGGATTGATTTGAGCAACTGCAATCTAATCTTCCTGAGTATCTTTCATTAGTGTATAATTATCATAAAAATCCTATCTAAGTGGAACGGGTCATCTTTAAAGGGGTTTACTTTGTTTCTAACGTGGCCCATATGGGACAAAATAATGTATATGTCCATGTTATTATTTGCCTTGTACATTTAACCCTTTCACTGCCTGATATTTGTTTTGATAGTCAAGCTTTGATGACTTTAATGAATCACAAGTCATGAATTAAGACTTTAGAATCTTAATTATCTGCTTGAGCCATCTCTAAAACTTAGGTATAAATGTTTATCCTATTACTGTTTTAGGTTTTAACCATTTAACTTTTGCTTTAACTATTGTTACAATGGCATTTGTCTACACACACACACACACACACACACACACAAACACATATATATATATATATATATATATATATATATATATATATATATATATATATATATATATATATATATATAT
>JAOXYM010000001.1:6677558-6689564 GCA_028567055.1 Leptatherina wallacei
TATATATATATATATAAATATATATCACTCATTCTTGAGAATTGGGACAAAAGAGGTTTTAAAAATCAATCTTAAGAAATTGTGACTTTTTCATTTGGGTTATATATTCATGGAGGGAAAAGTCTTCTCTACTTAACCATGTAAAGGAACAGGTTCCAAATATTAACATATTTTTAAAAAATACACCTTTTGCCTGTTTGAACCTGATTTGTGTCAACTCAATCAGACACACTTAGAAGTAAATTATTTTTTTTTCTAACTGAACAATAACCTAAAGTTCTGCAGTGTGTTGAAATGGGTTTTTTTCATTCTGGTATATAATAAAATACAGTATGCAAAATAGTGTTGTGATCTCACATTGTTCTGAAAACTCAAGTTTTTCAAATATTTTAATTTCTAAATACTGTTTTCAATTCTTAGATTTTAAAAACAATTCAACAATAACAATGACAGAAAAAGTTGAATATTAAAAGTCCCTTCATTATGTAAACAACACAAACTCAAGAAAAAGCAAAAACATAAATCTGACAACTAAAAAACAACTGACGGAGTTGACAAATAACCTGACGGAGTTGACTATTTGCATAGATGTTTGTATTTCTGATTAATGAACCAATTTATTTTAAAATATTAATGTTACAAAATATGAACTTAATGCTTTTATTCAAATTGTATATAATGAAACATAATGATAAATGAATACAGACGAAGACAGACCCTTCTCCTTTCTTTGCCCTCTCCTCCTCATGTATTTGTCTTTCTCCTCTCATCTCCTCTCTCCTCTATCGTCTTTTCCTCAATCCTCTCCCCTTTTACCTTTCCTCTATCCTCTCCTCTCATCCTATCATTGAATCTCCTCCTATATCCTCTCATCCTCTCATATCCTCTATCATCTCCCCCTCCTCTCCTCCTCTATCATTTCCTCTCCTCCTCTCTCCTCTCCTCCTCTATCATCTAATCTCCTCTATCCTGTCCTCTCATACTCTATCCTCTCATCTCCTCTCTCCTCTCCTCCTCTATCCTCTCCTCCTCTATCCCCTCATCTCCGCTTCTATTCTCTCCTTGCCTCCTCTATCATCATTTTTCATCTCTTCTATCATCTCTTCTCCTCCTTTATCCTCTCATCTCCTCTTCTATCCTTCCCTCGCCTCCTCTATCATCTATTTTCATCTCCTCTCCCCTCTCCTCCTCTCTCATCTATCCTTTCATATCCTATATTTTCTTCCCTTTATCTCCTCCTCTCTACTCTCCTCTTTCCTACCCTATCCTACCCACCTCTCCTCCAATACTCTTCTCTTCCACCACCTCGTTTCTCTTCCTCCTCCTCTACATCATGGCTTCTGGCCTCTGTAGGTCCACTGGTGACTGACTGAAAAGAAAAATTTCAGATGAACGTTTAAAACTGTGTCTGTTGTCAGATGTTCTTTTATAAAAGTGGCATGTTTGTGTGTATGTGTGTGTGTTATTGTTTAGCACAGCCACCTCATAAGATCTTAAACTGACATCCATAAACAGTATTATTATTCTAGAATATTCTGATCTTGTGGACTATCTGGGGGCGTGTCTGCCTCCAGGACTTTCATTGGACCTTTTCTGTCTGGATCTTTTCTGTGCCTCTCTCCAACACCTCTGTTTCCTCTTTGCTCTGTCTCCCATCTCGCTTATTCATTTTACTTTTTTTGTCGCAAACTCTCTTCTTCTACCTTTGTCTTTCCCTCCGTTGCATAATGATGATAATAAAAGGATTTGATTTATATAGTGCTATTCGGGACATCCAAAGTTGATGGTAAGCTACATATGTAGCCACAGCTGCCATGGGGCAAACTGACAGAAATGTGGCTGCCAATGTGTGCCAATGGCCTCTCTGACCACCACCAAACATTCATACACCAGTGGTGCCAACACTGGAGGAAAGGAGGGTGAAGCGTCTTGCCCAAGGACACAACAGTTGACTGGGGGGGAGCAAGATTTGAACCGCCAACCCTTTGGTTGTTGGACGACCTGCTCTACCACCTGAGCCACCCCTGCATATCATGTTTCCTTTGTGGGTCCCTGTTTAATTTTTCTCTTCTCTTTCTTTGGTACTTTCTATTTCTTCTCCTTTTAACCTCATCTGACTATATCTGGCTAGCTTTCCTACAGAAATAGAGGTGATGAAGAACTATTGATTCACATTATTTCACATTAAGTTCACAGATATAATATTTGCAGAATATGAGAATGTAAGTGGATTTGCCAACTCCGTCAGCTTACACGTCAACTCCGTCAGACACAGAATCTGACAGAGTCGACGTCTGACGGAGTTGACAAAAGAGCAAGCATTTTTCCTCCAAAAATAGCTACACTGCAGCTTGCTGATTGTTGATCGCTGCTTCATGACCTCGCTCAAATGTTTGATTTAAACTCACTATGGTTTAAAACACTTAATAATAACATAGAGACGTTGTTGACCGGAGGAATATTGAATATTGTCTAAAACTTTTAAAAGTTTTAAAGTCACCAAAGCGTGTTGCATTCAGCACAGCCAGGGAGACAAAAGGGGTTCTCAGTGATATAGCTGGCCATGCTCTTGCCTGATTAAATTAAGTTTATGAAAAAATCTGACAGAGTTGACAAAAGCTGAGGACAAAACTTTGATAGGCAGATTTAATGAAAAAAAGTCAATTATGCTCACTTCATTAATTGATTTAGACACCTACAGTCCTATTCTTTTTTCAATTTGATATGTATGTATGTGCAATTCTTGAGTTATTAAAGGTTTTTTAAAGTGATGCATACCCAGAACTCTTGCTGAGGACAAATAAAATAACATGGACCTTCTAACCACAGACCGTATATTTAACAAAAAGTTCACAAAAAATATTACAAATATGTGGAAACAATAACGGAGGTATGCACAGTTCCTTCCAATTTAACTTTTTAAGTAGGTCAATTTTTAAAATTTCTTAATTTTTTTATTATAAATTTGGGTTCACAATGTAGAACATGTCTTGTCCCAATTCTCAAGAATGAGTGATATATATTCTTATATTCCCATGGAAAAAATCTGCTCCTTTTTTCTTAAAGTGAATAAAAAAGGGTTGAATTTTAAGGTTAACGAAAAAATGCGTGAGGGGTATATGCCTTGTCCACCCACTCTGGGATCTAAGTATTTATCTGGGGTGTCCTTGTCTGTTATGGTCCCTGACTGAAATAAAGGCTCAAATAAAGGAACCATAACATATGAGACCACCACCAAGCAGCAACATTTAAAAGAAAAACATTAATATACAAGCATAGATGCACAAGAACAGAAATGTTTTTAACATGGATTGAGAAGTGTGTACATTTAGTGAAAGATATGTATTTAGTCTATACACCTTACAAACATTGGAAAGCTAAGATTCTTGAGATGTGAATAATGTATACCATTCCGGGCTACATTCATAACTGCAGATCCAGTAAGCACTTATTTCTCACCTGTCGCAAATGGAATTTATCTTTGAAGACACTCCAGTAGCAGATGATACTGGAACAAAAATAGTCCTGTTACATCAGTAAAATAGTTCATCCAAAAGTCTTTTGTCCATGAAAATTGAAGGATTTTAAGGGGTTAAAGAAGGGGTATCAGAATCGTGGCCCAAGAGCCAATTGAGGCCTGCAAGTCGATATTTTGTGTCCCCCAACTTGAAATCAAAGTTTAGTGTTTGTGGTCTCAGTTTGAGACCCCTGGGTTAAAGCACCCTACCACCCAACACCCCCAGTTGGAGAAAATTTATCCAAACATTTGTCTATTCATTTCAACCAGATTCACTTTTTTTCCCCCCAAAGCCTAACTGTGTAGTTCTGGTTCCAAAACCTAATATTTTTTTCTTTTTTGAGTCCAAAAATGTGTACTCGAAACACAAGGAATATCCTGTGCACACCTGGGAAATGCTGCAGTCTTTCAAACAAAGTGGTAAATTAATGATTAAACCAGTTCATACATGGACCGTAGACTTGGAAGCCCGAAAAAACACATTTTTTTAACCACTTTTTTTTAAAATGCCACTCCTACATCTAATGTAGTACAATCTAATGTGCAATTTGCCATCTGGTTTTAGCAGACCAAAAGTCAGCCTGTAAAGTGAGAAAAAACTGAAAATTCTTACCCTAAAGGGAATGCGTGGAGCAAAGTTTCAGCACTTAGGCTTATTTTTTTTTTTAATTTTTATAAAATCATATTTGGAGAGTTTGGAGAGTAAGGAACAAACATTAGTGAGCTTTATTTGACCTTATCAATATTGACTTTTAAGGAACTAAGAAAAAGCATGGTAACACCTGCGGAAAACTTCAAAACAATGGTAGAGCTTTCTGTGATCATGATCACAAGTGAGACTCTGAAGGTGTCTTCAGAATGAAAGACAGCATAAGTCATTGTGAGTTAGTCACTGAAGACAAAACCTAAAACAAAAATTCAATCAGAAACTTTAAAATGGATAGAAAATTCTAGATATTTGTTCAACATCAGATGCTAAATTACTTCAATTCATGGGTAAGGAGCGCAGGGAAAAGACAAAGTAATAGAGAAAGAATTAGCTAAAGTTCTCAAGGGAGTTCTGGTAGAGTGTGGGCAGACTTAATGTAAGCACAGGTAAAGAAAACTCAAAAAACAACTCATTTGTGCAAAGGTTGCAAAAATAAAATATGTGGACAAGAAAAATCATAAGATATATATTAATTAAGGGCATAGCCTAAACTCCCTGAGACTTTCTTGGGTTTACAGTTTCAATCTGTCTCAACAGACATCACTCTCATATGTGAGCCCAGCAGTCTTGCACATGGAAACCCTCTGTGGCTCTTTGTTCAGCAAAGAAAACCACCAACTGCTTTAAGCAGCTTTGTGGTCACAGCGTCCCTTCATGTGACATTTTGGTATGTATTTGAATTCAATCGTATCCATGCTGGTAAATGTTAGCCGACAGGTGCTGCACTCTATTTTAAGATCTATAATCCATGTTTTTTGTGAGTTTGAGAGTTTTCACCAGGTCGGTTCTATATCTTGCTGTGAGCCAAACAAAGGGATGTGTCCCTAGGATTCAGTGTCATGACAGACTTTTCCATCAAACCCTCCAGCAGCCAAAAAAATTGGAGGGAAGGGCCGCATGGGCTCCCATAGAGATGGTCAAGTTTGCCATCTAACACTCAGGCTGTATGTGACAGTATGTGTTTTGTATGCTGTGTTCATTTTGCAACCTGCTGTTCACTGCTTGTGATAATGATGTACTTTTCGAGGACAGTTATACATCTTGCTGTGCTGCACAAGACACCAGTTTCCCTACACATTAAGCAAAGGTGAATTAGATTCTTCCACTGCCTATTGTTAAATTTGTTTGATTTGTTTTTGCCAAATTTGCATCAGGGTTTGAGAAAGATGGCTCATAAGATCCACATAAATGAAAACTGGTTCTTCCATAAATATCTGTGGGTTTTTAAACCAGAATAGCTAGTGTCAACACTGAGCACTGTGCTTAACTTTACAATATTTTTTATAGTTTGCAAAGCTTTTAGTCAGTAGAGTCATAGAGACTTGGAAAGAAATTGAGAACAGTATGACAGCTAAGTAAATTAATGACACAAAACTATTGAATGCATAACATTGGCCACGTTTACATGAAAGTTATAATTCCCCTTTTATTCCAAATAAAAATTAAATCTGCTTTAAAGAGATGAAAAATGACCATGTTAACGCCTAATTTCGAATGAAAATGACAATTCCAAATTAAAATAAATTACAAAGTAAGTGTTTTTTCTCATTGTAAATGTATAAATTGTATACGTTCATTTTGCTTTAAATTAATTCCAGTGGTTCTGCGCATGCTTATTCCCTCGTCTGCGCTGTGCGCCCGGAGCATATGTTGGACTTGAGCCGAGACTATTTGAGTGAAAGTGAAGCATGCAAATGTGTCGAGCTGCTGCTTCAAAACTACAATCAAAATCCAGCGAAAATGGTACTTTGTGGTTTTCCATATTGTAGCTGAAGAGAAAAGAAAGAGGAAGTGAAGTTTGTGTTCTTCCGGTAGTAAGAATTCTGAATAATTAATTCAGAATTAAAAAAACATCGTAGCCAATGACTGGCAAACATGGTAAGTACCAAATCTCTGCAGCAAATGTCAATGTAGGTTCCAGATTCAGCATGTTAAATGTATTTTAACGTCTGCACATATGAAATGTTTAACCTTTCCATTTATGTCACACGTCATTCGATTACTCTGCACCTGCTTAGTTAATCAATACCTTCTCTGGCATTTATGTTCCCCAGTTTTGTCTGCTCTCTGCCAGATTTTCCTTGTGCCTTCCAGATAAACTTTCAAGGCTTTCCTCGTCTGGCTTCATATTTCCTGTCAATTCATCATGACAATTCTGCAGTCTGTGACAAAAGCCCTCTGGCAGTCGGGTTGGAAGATGAGCACTGAACCTTGTGTTTAAAGAACTGATTTTACAGCATTTTTGACAAGTGATGATGCTAGATCCAACTTCTTTTTCTGTTTCTATTTCTCTACACAAAAGTTATTTCTCAACTAATGTAGCAACACTATCAGCTTTTTGTCCATAATATCTAACAGAGAAGTATTTTCTAAATTCTTACTCACAAGGAATTGGCTTCACTCAAGCAGTGCAGACAACATACAGACAATAACTCAATATACAAATTAAATAACAGACAATAAGCACAAAGTCAAAGCAAATGAAAATAATGTGCATTCAAAATTAAATGATAAAAATGTTCATATAACAATTTAGGGTGAACCAGTAAAAGTATTTTCCTGTGGTCGTTTTATTGGCTTAAGTGGTCATGAAATGAATGGAGGAAGAGTTGGAAAAGGTTGTGTCCCATAACAGATGGTTTTCTCTGCTTTTTCTTCACCTTTTTTATGAGTATTTGTTCTGAATGCTGGGCAAAAGAAAAAACAATGATTTCTTTTCCACAGCTCTTACTGTTTGCTAGAATCTGTTCCACACCTCTTGTGCAGCTACTCTAAACCTAACTGAGAGGAATGTGGACCAGATGGATTGAGCGACTGAAGAGTGGAACAGTCACAACAGCTCCTGTGGCCAACAATACATCCAAAATACATTGTTGGAGTTAATGTGTAAGCACTTGGACTGAGCTAATCATGCTGTCTCTCTCCCCTCTCTACTACCTAAGTCTACCGCTGAGCTTTGGATGCAAGTGTAATATGAAAGTCAGTTCTTTTAAAAACCACAGGCCAGAGATGTTTCAATAGAAAAATACTGTCATTTAACAAAAAACATTAATTAATAAAGAAAACAAACACCTTATAAGACAGGGAAGAACAATTAAACAACAATTAAAAAAAACTGCCACAGACCATTAACTAGTGCGGACCAAATAAACATGCAAATTAAATAACATGGAAAGAAAATGAGAAAAATAAATACAAAATGATGCAACCAATTAAATTTGGAAAAAAAGAGAAATTATATCAACATAATATTAATTCAAAAAGGAGTCCTTAAACATCAACACTGCTCATGCAGTGGTCCAGTCAGCTGACAAGCCCAAGTCAGCGCAGAAGCGAGCAGAGTACGGCAGAACCGAGCCGGGACTTTAAAGAGCCAAAACAGCAGCAGGCTTCCAAGGAGTGGCGACTGAAACAGCCCAAGATATGGTGCCTCTGAGAAAGCAGAGGGGCTTATTTTAATGAACATGAATTATTAAAGATTTTAACCAAGAGATCTGTTCATACATACCACTTATTGGAAGTGGGTACGGCCCTGGAAATCAGGCAGAGGCAAACCTCAGATTGCGTTTCAATATGCAGTGATCTATAAGGTGCACAAGAATAAAATCAGCAGGAGGCCGAGCAGAAGGCACACAAAGCAACAGCGAGCACGTACCGGAGCAGACATTTGGTGATGCGCGCAGGATCCAATTTCCCCTCGGGGATCAATAAAGTATAATTCATTCATTCATCCAGCAGCAGTCCGTTCTCACAGCCCCAGTCACGCTGCACGGACAAAGCTTTCACCTGGCCGGTGGTACAACAAACAGATTTGGCCACGCCAAACCACAGCCACCACAGGAGATCGGAAGAAGAGATGTCGTCCGGCCAAACACATCTGCTTTTAAAAGACACACGGTGCCGCCCACTAATTAAGGTGGTTGGGAAGACTGGCACAGTGCCATGTAGTGGCCAGGAGAGAGACCACCTCCGGCCACATTTACCCCCCACTTTTGCATCATCGACCCGACGATGAGCAAATCCCACGAGCATTGACCAGATCTGAGGATAACAATTGACTGTTAGCTGCTTGATTTAAGTCTTACCAGCAGCATTTCCAATATGGTCAGTAGATCGAGGAAGACATTTGTATGGTGGCCAGCTGTGGGACATGCTGTTCTTCGAAGAGGTTGATGGGCATTACTCGACTGGTCAGCTTGGGACAATGGCAGTGGCGGAAGAGGACATTCCTGAACAGATAATGTGTCCGGAATTAGTCTAACATGCTGGCCAGGTCCTGGCTGGCCAGCTGGACGCACTGAGGGAAGTATAGTGCCTGAGACACCCGGAACAGCTGCCAGTGGTGAAGCAGGTGCTCCAGGAACCAGAAGACACAAGTTGTCCTCACTGAATGACTCACCATCCCTGTTACTGGGCTGTGAACAGAGTGGAGTAGGACTGCCGGGGAAGGGTGAGGGGAGAGACCTCAGTGACTGGTATCGAGACTGTTTTGTTTTTTGTACTGGTCGAGGGTGGTCTTGACCAGTACCAGTTTTTTTCTTTTTATCTTTCTTTCCATTTTTTGTTTTGTTTTGTCAATTGTTTTAACTTGCTGCCTAGAGTGTGGCTGCTGTAAAGGGGCGGGCCACCCCTAAGACTCCCTGTAGTGTGGGATTTATTTTAACATGTTTCTGCATTGCATGTTGTGTGTGTCTTTTGCAGTGGATGTGCACTCCCTTTTATGGTTGTTGTTATGCATGTCCATTTTCAGATTGTGTTGTGCTTTTAAGGGGAGGGGTTGTTTACAGGGAAGGAGGAGTTGGGGAAGGAGCTAGCACCTTCTAGTCGCTCATAAGATCTGCTGAATTTCTTTGTGGTCATAAGAGTTAATAAAGTGTTGAACTTTTGACTGGCTCTGTGTTGTCCGTTACCCGGGAGGACCCTGAACTGCATTGATAGGTGGCTGGGTTTCTGCCCGTCGCAACACACACATCTCTGTTCACACCAGAAATACAGTACAACTACCAGCAATATAATTTTTTTTAAAACAAACGTGAGCATTTCAATAACTGGGGGTGGGGGGGTGGGGGGAGTTTGTATACCTGCTTGTAAAATCTCACAGGGCACCAAGTGCTGGGGGGAAGCACCAAAACCATTGGGCTAATGATCAATCATCATAAAAGGAAGACAGACTGCTGTTGGCAGTAATTAGCCCCCCCACTTACATCAAACTTTGTTGTCTAAAAGACAACAAAGTTTGAATCATAGATTCACAAAGAATTAGTGATGTATAGAACAGACTGGTCAGAAGGCTGTTCAGTCTCCAGGGGGACAAGAGGTATCTCCAAATCAATTCTCAGAAGGGAAAACAAGGCCAAACTCTGAGGGTGGGCTAAGATTTACCAGCATTTCACGGTGGTGGAACTAGTCTCTTTACTAATGAATGCAGCTGGAGATTAATGGCTATAATAAAAGCTGTATTTAAGATGACAAACAGAACAGAGTGATACCACAGTGTGTCAGACCCATAATGAAACACTGACAGGAATATTCATGTCTTTGTGTGTTTTGCTACTCTGGAGTTGTACACCTGCATCCAACTGAAGATATACAGTCAGAGAAGAGGCAGAACGCAATTCTTGAGGGGCATGATTTATCCTCTGCTTTGTATCTTTGTGAAGGAGCTATGCAGCTGAGTAATGAGCCCAAACTCATTTCAAAGCTTTGAGGAAGTTTTTGGAGACTAAGATGACAAAGGATTTGGGTCTTCAGGTTTTGTGTAGTCAATGCTAGCTTCAGAGCATGTTTTTGTTAAATCAAAATGGGGACATACATAAAACAAAATTCATTTTAATTTAAATTTTCAAGCTGCTTTGACAACATGGCTTCACAGCATTCACAAAAAGACTATTATATCAAAAACTAATGTAACATTGAAGTATTTCCACTTTGTGTTTTGCAGCCCAATATAATGATGTAGCGCAACAGGACATTCTGCATTTGGCTGAAAAAGAAAAGAACATTATTCAAATCAGAAGAGTTGTCTGTTTAATAATCATAAAATTATTGTAGTTTGTCAGCATTATTGCAATTGAGAAGTTTTCTTTTTTATTTAGGTCTTGACTACAGGCAAACCAGTTCATTCTGATATACAGTTGTTGAATTTGTTGAAACCTCTCTGAAATGGACTTCATCTGGCCAATGGTATAGACTAATCCGGTGGGCGTTTCGTGTGTTGCTCTATCTTGCGGTTGACGCCATTAATGAGGTGGCCAGTCCTAATTGGCTCATTTCATCCGATATGGAGAGTCGCATGGATATTTGGACGGACGATGTTGGACAGAGGAGCACAGTTATTGATATGGGTATGTTATCTGGAGATCTCAAAGTTTTCATGTTTTTCAGTCAGACATCAGTGCATTAATGTAAACTATGATTCATCTGACATAAACTGCTTTAAATAGCTGAAAATCCACACTGGACTATAAAGCACAAAAGTTGGTTAAAGAATAGTTTAAAACTTTTGCAAAGGCTGTTAATTTCCTATTTTGTCAGATTAGTTTTGTTATAGCTAGTTTAGGCTAGGCTATAACACCATGTGAGTGATCTGCTTGTGTTAGTGAATGATTTGTATTTTCTGATCACAACGTTGTCCGGATGAAAGCAAATAACGTTACATTTCACAACATATCCCAAATTAGACATTAAGTCTCGTCACAGCCCCCTCTTAGCCCATTAGCAGCTTAGTAAACGTGTAATATAAGCTGCATTGCAACATGGATATGAAGATTCAGATTGACGACTGTTCACCAAAATTTACTTTGTTGTTGGGAATAAAATCCATTGTTTCCTCGGCCGTGACGGCATGTAATTTCTCCTCTGCTCTCTGTATATAATCCTCCATAGGTAACTATAATCTGAGCAAACTAAAATAACCTGCGGAGTTCCCCAAGGCTCCATCCTGGGGCCAATGCTGTTCAACATCTACATGCTCCCACTCGCTCAAATTATAAAAAAAAAAATGTAACCATAGCTACACAAAAATCTACATAACCATCTCACCAGGAGACTATAATCTGATCCAATCACTGATCAGATGCATTGATCAGATTAGAGACTGTATGTGTCAGAACTTTCTTCAGTTAAATGAAGACAAAACTGAAATCATAGTCTTTGGAGCCAAAGAAGAAAGATTAAAAGTCAGCACTCAACTTCAGACAGTCAAGAAACCACCAACAGAGCCAGAAACCTGTTAGTTTTCTAATGTTTGTATGTAAAGCACCTTAAATTGTCATGTACATGAAATGTGCTAGAACTGTCCAGGGTGTACCCTGCCTCTCGCCTGATACTTGCTTGGATAGGATCCAGCCCACCCGCGCGCCTGCATGGATTAAGCGGTACAAAAAATGGATGGATGGATGGATGAAATGTGCTATACAAATAAACTTTCCTTGCCTCCCTGATGTGAACACACTGTCATTGCTGAACAGAGTCAACCACTGCCCTCCTCAGTGTCACTCACAGACACACAGCAGTAGTTTTCCTGAAGTAAATGTCTGTGATCTTTGCATTCACTTTTTACCAGAATTCAAGTTTTTCTGTTGGAACAGCCATGAACAGCACAAGCCCTTCCATATTCCCTTGACATTGTTTAGAAAATAGTCTGCTTCTTATCTGTTCTTCATGCACAGAAATGCCACCTTGGCAATGGTGTGTGTGTGTGTGTGTGTGTGTGTGTGTGTGTTGGAGTCATGGACAGAGATGTATGAGCTGGAACAGAAAACAATGTAGAAACCAAACA
>JAOXYM010000001.1:6689664-6704429 GCA_028567055.1 Leptatherina wallacei
ACATTGTGTTATCGCTGTCTCTGAGTTTCTGAACCGGCCGACGAGGTCGTGACTGACATGGAAAGGGGGGGGGGGCATACTTCTGGTGTTTTCCAGGATTAGACTATATGTTGTTTCAAAAGGTGTGAATATTGTTCAGCTTTGGTGTTTTCCTATAGAGTTCCCCATGTCATCTGTCACAACATTAAAGATTTTGCAGATGCTGGCTGTTAAACTGAAGTCCGTCCTTCTTGTCTTTAGCCCAGTAGATAAAACATCTGTAGGGAATATCTCTTTTGCTTCTCCAATGGAAAGTTTTTCTCTTTTTATTTTTAATGTAAACTTGCATCCGGAGAAGGTGGGATTGTTGGATCTTGATTTTTTTTTTTTTTTGTAAATTGTGTTTTTTTTTTCCTGTTTTCATGGTAGTTTGAACTTCAGTGGATGCGGTGACAGTTACAGACAACGGTAATTAAAGGTATTTCAGAGCCTAATTTCCTCCACAGAATGTCTGTTTTTTATTGTGCTGCTGCCCGAAGGTCTGAAGATCAAAACCATGTACTATTGGTTTTCTGGCGCGTCTTGGATGTGCAGAAAATTATGGATTCTCCTAAATCGTTAAACCCATGGTAGCCCATTAGCCGTTTAGCTGAGACCACTTAATCGGAGCTCCCATACCAATATGTTGTATCAGGTTTTAATAAGTTAATGATTTCATAGATGATGAAAAGGAGAATTTATCTCACGGGGTCACTGCTTTGTGTACTTCTGAAGAGCTTTGATTTTCTGGGAGGCTTTTTCTTTTCTGTTTCTCTTAAATTTCACATATTTATCCAGAAAAAAACTAAACAAAGAAAAACCATGGATATTTAATTGTCTAACTTTGAATTCAAATCAGTTACTTGACAATAAAAGTAATCTCAAAGCAACTTAAAGATACAGTTAAAAACAATCTAATTAATCTCATTTAATCATTTAATAAAATCCACGTGAACTCCAGTTCCTTTTTTGTGTTCATATAGTGGGAATTCATAAAGTGTTGCCTAAGCAAACAAGGAGTTCACCTGGAATCTTTTCTCTGTAGCTCCTCATCTGAAGCATGCAATAGGCAATGAGAGGGACAGCTCTTTTCATATGAAGGAACCACCAGTAGTTCCACTCAGAAAGGGCAACTGGTCAAGGGAGAGGATTAGTTTATCCGATTTTCAGTTTGATAGGGGATATAAATTATTTGCAAATGATTGAGATTTAATCTGATTTAGATTTCACTACAAATTGTCTTAGGAGTAGGGAAGCCACGAACAGTGACATAATTTCCAGCTGCAGTATAAGTTTGAGTTCAGGGAGATCAGACTTGTGGAAGAGGCAGCTGAAAATATTGCAAACTAATCACTTCTCACAAAGTTTTTAACAATTAAAATATTTGAGTATGCCTCATACCACATTCACACTAATGCCTCCCACCCAATCAGCCACCAACACAAACTAAATCTTCTTATGTAGGAGTAACTGATCCTAAGTATTCATAATTCTGTAAATCATTAATTAAACCTCCGCTGAAGCTGTGGGTGGAAGTGGAAACTTTTCATGTAGCTGAATTCTTACATGCATTTATTCAGAGCTGAATTTAAAGGTTGATGTTCTTATACAATTTAAATGGTGAAACATGTCTATAGCTAAGTTTCAAGCCTGCAAAGGGCAACTGTATTATGACAGCGAATGGTCCTCACTACTTAAGCACACAAACCTAATTAAACACTCACTCTAATTACACAGCCTGGAGTCCCTACTTTTACAATTCTGCTGTTTTTTTTCTTTTGTAGGGGGGGGGTGGGTGTTGGTGACATGACACACACACAAATGACTGCAAAATCTTTATGGAGCGAGCACAAGTGCGTCAAGATTGCCTACTTCATCTGCTCTTTTATCTGCAGCTCTTTAAGCTCAACTTGTTAATGTGCTGAGAGAGTAAATGATTTTAATGAGGTGGAGGGGTTGTGATGGAAGAGCTGTTTTATGCACCCATCAATTCCAAGCAGCATGGAAAGCAAACCTGGGTCAAACAACTGGTGCAGGTCATCCCTTAAAGAGTTGTTTTCAAGCTGTTTTGAATAGCATAATGACTACATGGCTACAAGTTCAATGGTAAAAAGTTATGTAGATGTCAATCTGTCAATCACAGATGAGCAAATCTCTTGTAATTTTCTGCCACTTATATGTACCAGGACTCTGATTTAGCAGACACCATCTACTTGGAAGTGGATTGTGAGGAACACCAGGAGGAAACCATTTTTCTAATACAAATACATACTTCTGCCTCCTGAGCCTTGAAAATAGTTCTTTTCCCATGATTTCCAGCCGTATAAATGAGGCTGCTGATGGGTTTTGTTCATCTTTTGTTTCAAGGCAAAATATCTGTTCTTAGCTATGAATGTAATCTGACTGTTTCATGAAAAACATCAACACATCATACTTGTAATTGCAGTAACATGTCTTAGAAAAGTTGGGATAAAGGCAACCAAAGTTTGAATAAATAAATGTTGGTGTACGAGAGGAACATGTTGCAACATTTGCTCCCATCCAGAAAAGATCTTTTCAGGAAAAGCCTTTCATATTTCAGCAAGACACTGCCAAACCAGATAAATTACAAAAGCACTTTACAAAAAGCTTCATCACTTGCAGGTTTTTTAATACAATTCTAATTTGTCTTTTTTCCACTGCACTCACTTCCTGATGAAATGCCGAATGTCTTTTATTGCCTGCCTTTTCTGTAAAAAAAAAAACAACATAAAGAGATTTTCTGGGTCAGTCACATTTACAACACTGAAAATTTGTCTTTCCATTTTGATTTGACAAACTTGAAAGCTTCCTGTTACATAGTCTGTGATGTTCAACGGTGATGTTCAGATGTCACTCAATTTCAGAATGAAAGCAAGAAAAAAAAGGGATTGCCACTACAGAGAAGGCCTATTCTGCACTTTGTGAATCATCCAGGAAAACTACAACCTTCACTCTGTGCTGTGCTATATTTTGAATTTTAAATGTATTTCCAGTAGTTATTGGGTATTAACTTGTAGAGCTGCCATATTACATGCACTGACTAAGATAACTGATAGCATAAGGTAAGAATGTTAAACATGCTTTTCTGAAATACACAAAGTGTGAATCTAGATGAGTCCTTTCAACCATTTAATTTTAGATTTATGAATGAATTGTGAGACATTTGAAATAGATAACCAATAAGAGTAGCCTCGGACCAACTGGTCTACATGTATAGTTTGTTGAATATCATAATCCAATGTCTGCATTCCAAAGATTGATATTACTGAAAACCTCAAATTCACTCGGACAATGATGAAGGGTGCCCTTTTGTGAAACTTTTATTCAACCATGATGTGGTTGTGCCCTAATTAGATAAAGTCTAAATGTCACACTAGTGGACCTCCTCTGCTCTCCAAGACATCAGACTGATAGGTCCCATGTTGTCAGGACCAGTATTTCCAAATCCTTGTCTGATTTGGAAATACTGGTCCCAAAGGTTCCTTATTTTTTTCTCCATCTTTGCATTTTGACCAGAGTATTAGAAAACACAATAAAATAAATAATTCACTGCACTCAGATACAGGCTGACACACTTCGATAGAGTACATAACATTTTTGCTTCAAATTTTTATTTAACTAAACATGGTTGCAGAAACCTTTTTTACAGTTTTAAAACTATGAATGTAAAACATTCTGCACATGACTCAAGATGAGACATCCAGTTCTAAAACTAAAAGAAAGGGAAAACCGTAGTGCTGAAAGCAACTGATTACAGATATCAGAATGCATAATAAGCTTTTTTTTCCCCAATAGCTTCATTATCATATCGTTTTGGTCAAACAAAGCTCAAATTTAAAAGTAAGGATTAGGCAGGGCAAGGGGGTCCCCCAAAGAGCACAAGGGGTCCCAGAGGCTTTGAATATTCAGAGCTATTGTGATTGATGTTGACACATTTGACCTATTTTAAGGAAAAAAAGCAACACAATATTCTTTTAATTTAACTTTGGCTTCATGGAAGGACAGGACGCAGCCAGAATACAGTATTTATAGTGAGAATCTCAGTTTTGAAAGCATAAAACCAGCGTGGTTTAAGCACGGGGTTGGGAAGGGGGTTAATGGCTTTTTAGTGGTTGCATGACGGGGTTCCTCAAGGAAAATAGGTTGGGAACTGCTGCTCTGGGTTACAGGATCTTCACCGGACTGCAGTCTGTGTGTCTCCTTGGTTAGACTGGGATATCCCCTTGCCTCTGGTTCAGCATGTTGTTTTTTGTTACTCATTAGATACACTTGCAAGTATTCATTAATGACTTACACTACTGTAAGTTTTGTAAGTAAAGTTATGTATTTTCTCGCCAAGATTCCCACTCATGCTTGCCTTTCTGTTTTTGTAGCAGTTAAAGTAGGGATGGCATTTGATTAAATTGTCTTAATCGATCATCGGGATAATTAACGATCGATTATCGATTAATCATTAATATTTTTATATTAGAAAAAAGTATTTATAGGCTACATTAAAATAAAGTGAAAGTAGAAAAACACTGTCTTACCTCATTTAGATCTTTTTTACAAGATGAACAACTCTTTTGGCAGTTAAATGGGATGCATTCAATGGTAACACTGGAAAATATGCGCTCACATACAACTTCAGCACCAATCTAAAGATGCATTAGTTATATCGATTAAAGGGTTAAGTCATCAATTAAATTATTAATGATCGATTAATCGATCGTTGATTAATTATGCCCATCCCTGGTTTTGAGCCAGGCTGTAATAACGAATAAACGAATGAAGAATTGTTCTAATTTTCCAGCTTTTTGAGTCGACAACAAAGTTGAGATTCCTCTATTTTCACATTAAGCATAAATAAATTACTCTAATTAAAATAAATTTCCATTGTTTTAAAATTAGCATACTACGTACAGTAAGTTACTGTACGATAAGTAAGTTATTCTACATATATTTTCATTCCTTTAACTGAAATAAACAAAGAAAAGAGCCAGTAGACTTGAAGCAACAACTTTTCACCGTGTCTTGTCTCATATGGTGGAGTCAACATCTTACAGGAGATCAGACCTAAGTCACTATATTTCATATTTGTCTTTTTAAATGACAAGGACTACAAATTAAAACACAATTAATTTAACAGAAAATAAGCTAATAAAATCGTTTAAAACAATATCCAAGCAAATAAAGAGAAATAAAATAAAGACTAGCCGCAATCGACTCAATCATAGTGAAAAGTCTAAATTCTAAAAAAGACTAAATTCACTGTTTGCCTCTTTGTAAGGAAATCCTTCAATGTGGGGACATTACATTAGGTCAGACAACTTTCAGCCTCATTCAGTAACCAAGGAATCACAACATTGACAGGCCTCTGACACATCTTACATCAAATAAACCTTTCAAGGTTTCATTGCCTTATAGCACAAAATGACCTTAATATATCTGCCCAGGGTGAACAGAGTTAATCAATACCAATGAGATGAGCAAGATTTCTAGCTGACAAAACTCATTTTCCGGTCTTTACACTGGTACTCAAGGCCTTTACATCACTCAGTCTCTCACCATTTAGCTGTATTTCAATTATTAGTTAATCTGAAAGGATTTCTTGATTCATCAACTAATCAATATTTTCTATATGTTGACAGAAAGCAGTACAAAAAAAGACAATCAACCCCAAAGCTAAGGTGATATTAGCAGATTGTCCGCCCTGAAAAACTGAATTTATTGAGACCTACAGCATGAAAATGATGCAGCTTTCTGAGAAATGTGAACCTGAAACTGAAAATACTGGATATAATTAGCATTAACAATATCTTTATTATTATTCTGTTGCTCCAGGAATCAATTAACCAGTTTTCTAGCTCTGCTCAAAGCAGTGGGATTTGCATCAAACCTCTACGAGCCATTTAGTTTCAGCTCTTTAGTTCTCTGAAAAGGCTGCATAGTTCAGTTCTGTGTAAAAAAGAAAAAAAAAGAAAGAAAAAAGAAAAAGAAAGAAATGTTACACTGTTCTCCGACATACTGAGAGCAGTCTGAATATTCCGAGTAAACAATTGATCACCATTAAAGTTTGGTTGAATACCATGTTTTATTGAACAATAGACCAGATTTTAAAAATAGGCCTCGGTTAAAACACCACTTTTTGGATAATTCAGAACTAACATATGCAGGCATTTGCTGAAAATTGTGCACCTCTGTCTTAAATGCTGTAAAACTGCTCATTAAAGCCCAGAGCTGGGCCCGACTTATAGCAAGTGTCAACACTAATACTGGCCTTGTAAAATCACATCCTGCAGGAGCTGTGGGGTGAGCTAACCCTCTCTGGCATGCTGCAGAAACAAGCACAGTTACAGTCAAGTGCATCTTCATTGTCAAGCCAGTTGTCACTTAAAATGCAGGAAACATTGGACAAATGCCACAGATAAACTATTCAGTTAAAATGCACACCCTGTTTTTAATTCAAGTCATGGGGTAGAGAATGTTATTTAGAAAAATTGCATTTTATTTAAATCATTAAATTCACAGACAAATGAGATATTTTATTTCTTTCCTATTGAAATGATCACGAAGTCTAATCTCTTATTTATCCAAAGCTCCCAACGCTGCGTGCATCGTCAGCTGAGTCTTTCTCACTGTTCAGCTTCGGCTTGAATTTGCAAGTTTTTGCTAAATGATAAAAAAGCTATTTGTTAGTAAAACGCCTGGAGAGAAGGCTGTGCAGAAGGCTGTGCAGAATGCTGCGTGCAGAAAAATAATTGTTTCCTATAAGAGGGCTGAACTGATGCCGCTGTGCTAATTCAAAACACAGCAAAATTCTCTTTTCATGGAGAAAAAAAAAAAAAAAAACAGTAATGCGTCGAGACAAGCTTCTATGCATTAAGCTATTCAACGTGGCATTTAACACAACAGGAAGGCAAGTTAAAAACAGTGTTCCAGGCTTTTAGTATTGCAGTAATTGTTTACTGGCTAGAATTTCAAGGCAGGTGCTTCCTAAAAGTGTTCATTGAACGTGGAGGACAATACAAATGCTATGGTTTTATGCTGTAATCTGTATGCTGTAGTCTTAGGTATTTTCAGCTATTCCTCAGTGTCATGCAGTGAAGTGTGTTCCAATTCTGGCCCTGGGGTCGGCTTGTAACCTAACACTGCAGAAACCTGATAATGTTCCCATTCATTTGAATCAGGTGTGAAACAGGGAAATGTCTAAAACATGTAAAAAGCACTGGAGTTTCCAGAATTAGTTTTGGAAAAGACTAATGAAGTGGTCTGAGGAAATTTGGAAAAAAAAAACAGAGAAAGAAGTGAATCATTCTGATTGAATGTGAGTATTTTGGGCAAAAGAACTTTAAAATAAGTGAGCGGGCATACAAGCCTGATATATGGTAGTCTAACTAGATAACGCTTGGGGTGAAATTGCTTATTTATATGCTGAGCGGACAAAATGTACCTAACCTTTGAAGTCATGTTTATGTACACTGATAATTAACTCATTAATTCACTAGATTTAAGCTTGAATTTGGTCTTCAATAACGCCTTAAAAATGTTTGACTCCTTAACTGTTAATGTATGATTTAATTCCCCACAAAGTCTGCTCGTTTGTTAAAAGAGCAGCCTGCTGCTTCCAAAAAAACACAGCTACCTGACCCATAAAGTAAATGTTCCATAAAATGCAAGCAATGAGATGTTAGAGAAAAGATTAGAAAGCTGTGTAGAAGAGCAGTGGATAACAGTGCTCTCTAAAGTCATGACTTAAAGGGTTCTCTTTTACATTATTAAAGACATTTAATGAAGAATGAATATCAAACTACTGAATATTGCAGCTTTAAGTTGAGTTGATGCAAATGTGTTCAATGGTTAGAAATATTCTTCACTGTTGCAGACGTTGTAGAATAAAATCATAACATCTACTTCTATCTAATCTGAGCTTTAGACCTAATCAGATGTTTTTTTAGTTCATAGTGATGCATAATTCTGCCACACATCTGTTTTTGTTTTTTGTTGCAGCGGAGTTATGAATTTAAAAATATGTCAGAGACCCTCTGATAGACCTGCACAGCATGCATAGGAATACTTAATGAAATTAACTCAGTGAAATTGAAATGCAGACGTGCTCTGTATACACTGGGAGGAATGCTGCATAGATTGTTTTCTACCATTAAAGGAATTACACAGGTACAAGAAAGACAGGCGGCATGTATAGCCAGTCAGTAGCACAAAGGTAAAACAAATGGAGGAGACTTGAAAACTGTTTTTTCATGTAAAATAATGTCTTAGAGTGAGAATGTCAGCAAATTCAACCTTTTGAACACCCCCTGGCTGTTCGGTTAAGTGTTTATTGGTAATGGCTGTTCGGTTAAGTGTTTATTGGTAATGCATAAGCATCATTGCCCTAATTGTCTTAATTAGTAGCACCTGTGAAGGCAAGGATAAAAGTCAAGTCGCTGCTTCCAGGGAAACGTACCACCTGTTTAGTGCTGAGACTTGTTGCGCTTGGTTAAACAGTCTGCATGTATTGTTACTTTTTAACCTTGTTTCAGCTCTACAAGCTGTTTTGCAAGGTGAATCTGACTCGCGTATTTTTAAAAAATACTCATAAAAAATTGGGATTGAACTGCCGACCTTTAAGTTCGGCTGCATTATCCAGTTGTTAATTTGTTTATTTTAGTTTAATAAAAAAAAAAACTTTTTTAAGTTTCGGTTCATTTTTATGTTTCCAGAGGCTCAGAACATTTGTCAGTGTACAATTTCAAGTACACAGATTTCACAAACACACGTCAGAGCTCAGCTAGCAGTGTTGCCAACTTAGCAACTTTGTTGCTATGTGTAGCGAGGTTTCAGACCCCTCAAGCGACTGGCGACATGGGAAAAGATGAAATGTTTACTCTTCTCAATGAGTGGCTACTGCCGGACGCTCCTTTTTGGTCCAGAACCACTCAAAAGCCTTGGCCCTCATCCAGCATCAGTTCCCAGCTGTCACACCAGGACATGTTCACATCTGATCTATATGAACAGACTGAAAGCTGCTGCCGGCTGATCCAGCTCTGGCTTACTGTCAGATATAAATGACTATTACTGAGGAGAGTGGATGAAAACATATAAAAAGTACTGTAACATGTTGCAGGTGCTTGATTAGAGAACAGCTGGAGTTGTTCTTAAAGTACTTAAAATTGTACTTTAACTTTAGGTCTGTTCAGTTTTATTTTGTATTTCGTTTTCTACTGTTTTGAATTGAAATGCAATTAAATACATTTTCCAGACATTACTAGAGCTTGAATCTGCAATATTAATGTCTGAGTCTATTATTTGATTCAGTTGTCCACTAAAATCCATTTAAATGAAAAAAATGTTGCTTTTTGAGGCAACCATTGTAGTGTGATTAAAATGTGATAAAGCAAGATTAATTACAAAGCCTTACATTAATTAGATTTTTTTTACTGAAGTCCTACCCATTTTATTCATATATATATATTTATATATATATATATATATTGTGTGTGTGTGTGTGTGTGTGTGTGTGTGTGTGTGTGTGTGAGAGAGAGTTTGTACATACCACAGCTAAAGTATATGGATTTCCCATATCTACATTTCCTCTTTTTTCCTTTTCCATGCTCCTCCAGGACCTCAACTAATCTTAAACACACACACCCTGCTGCATCTGAGGAGTTGAATGTAGCTTCCATTTCACGCAGCCTGAAGTACATTAGCTCCACTGCATATATGCCTTAATTCCTTTTGAAAAACTGAAACCAGTATTCTACTTTTATCTATTATTCTTATTATGCAAGATTTTTTATGTGTTTTCCTTTTGTCAGCCTGTGTATTTCCAACAATTAATGGATCAAACAAAGACAATGACATCTATGTTGAGGAAACGTAAACTGCGCACATTGGTATAGAAATATGAAAGAAAACCAGCATCTGCAGCAATAAGAAAAAAGTACATTAAATTACTGTGTGAAAGTAATTTGTGTTCTTTTTTTTCTTTTTCCCAAAGAAATGTGCAAAAACTATTTAAAAGATGATGGTTTCAGGCAGCATGATCACAATGGGGCCTGCTCGTGACCAAAGAGCAGGGGAACATGTCTGTTATTTGTGGCTATGTTATTTGAGGGTGTTTTTTGCTAGCATACTTTGGCTGCAGGATGTCTCTATTGTCTTTGACCACAAGTGTTAAAAGCCACATAATGAATTAACAAAGGTGAAAATGTTGGCCTGTCATCCAAGAGTAACTTTCATCTTGTGTTCATGATTCCACTGGGTCTATATATAACTGAGCACCCCTTCAAATAATGATATTTGAGAGAATCCTTAACTTGGGAATGTGATGGAGCACTGCCAATGTCCAAATAGGAAATTACCTAATATAGTGCATGAAAGACACAATCTAGCCATCTAAAAATTGCATCTTCTTTAAATAAATATATAGGTTTTTTTTGCTTTTTTTTTTTTTTAAATAAAATCATAATTGACTTGTAATCTGTAATGGAAAACAAGGTAGGCATGCGCTCGATGTGCCAGTCATCCGCATCCACAGCTTTGTTGAAGACAGCGATTTCAATTTGAAGGCCAAATCCAAACCCAACCGCATTCAAGACTTGGACATTGATTGAAATAAGTTGTGGACTTAATCAGTGACACGGTGGACGTGGCCAATCTTTTCTTTGTGGAAAATGTCATCCCAGCCAGGACAATGAGGTGTTGTAATGGTTTTGAAAACTATGACTTGTTTTGCCCTCTTGTGTACATATCTTAGGTCTGGAGTTGCATCAAGAGACTTTATTACCACGAAATTTAGTGAATAAGCTGTTTGAATTTCAAGGAAAGGCAGCACTCCCACAGTGGCCTGCTTCAACCACATAATAGCACATCACCGCTTGATATGTGTCTATATTGATGGAGCTCTACATATCATTGGTCTGGCTCATAGCCTCTACCCTCTGCACGACAGCCTTGACTGTGGTCTTATTCACCTCGTATCTATAGGACACAGTCTTATTTAGAATCCATCGAGATGGAAGAATATTTGACAAATCAAGCAATGCCACAAACTCCTTGAAGCCAAAATCATCCACAGTGGAAAAGGTTGTCTTTGTCACCACGTCCGTAACAGCTTCATCCAGCTCTCACTTCCAGCCCACTTATAAATGAAGACATAACAGAATGAATAGAATAAAATAAAATGAGGATTTATGTGGCAATTGAATTTAAGTGCTGCAGACCTATGAGTCATGAAACAGTCTTAACATATTGTGTTAGTGTTTGTAGTTAATAATATAGCCTGCTATGATTTGTGTTCCCCTGGTTACCCGCAGCTTCAGGCTTGACCGTGAAGCACCTAATCATGAGGAAAGTATTCCCATAATACTTCAGTTCAGTTGAACACACCAAACACTGGACGTGTAGAGAAAACCTTTTTTTTTATTATTATTATTATTATTATAAAATGATTTCTGAATAAAAATGCTATTTAAGTCTATAGAGCTATACACTGCACATGCTACAGAGCCTAATGGCAACACTAATTACCATTATACTGTAATGCTGCTTAATACAACTTGATATACAGTAGACCAAAGTTATAGTAGTCTACAGACAATTACTATTGCATAAGTAACTGTACTTTTCCAGTGTTACAGCTCAGCACATCTATCTGTGTTCTCACATGTCAGAGTGACATCTCTTTCTGGTTGGCTCCATAATGATCCAATACAGATGTAGCGTTACTAGCTTCTGAATATGGGAATATTAATATAAATATTAATATTAATATTATTATGCGAGATATTAATATCTATCCTAATATCCCAACCAAGTCGGGGCACCACCTTCTTCTTTCACCTGTGTTACAGGAAGGTAGAATCCGGAAAAACCTTAATTATTTAGCTACGAATTATGCTCAGTCTCATAATCTTAAAGGTACCAGAGTCCTACATATGAATTGACCAAAAGCTTGTCAGGAAACACTCAACAACGACCGATTAAATAAACCACAATTTATTAAATCAGCACACCGGAAAAGACAGACAGTTCACATATAGGTCAAATAGGTAGAGTGAGTGATCGTGATAATATAACCAGTGCAGTATGTCAGGGAGGTAGTAGAGTTGGGTTAGGAATAGAGTGAAATAGTTTGTCCTGAATTATGAAGGTAATATAATATATATATTCAACTTTAAGAGAACTTTGACTAATCTTTAGGTGTAAACTTTAACGCTTGCAAACACTCAGATTGGGCTTTACAGTAACATCAATTTTATCTCATTAACTTGTTATAAGACACTTCAGCTCATAGACTAGTAAACAGAGGAGGCCTCGATCCTACTTGGTCTGAGGAGTTTCTGAATAACGGCGGTGTATTCGAACAGGACTGGTGGAGACCCGGTACTTTCGTCTGAACCTCCTTTCGTCCTCGACGTCCGTTGTAGTTCGAGGAACCTACGCTCCGTTCTCCTAGGGAAGGCTGATGAAAGCTGATGTCCAAGGTAACTTTGACTTATAGGACAAACAAAGACACTCCAGGGTTTGTCAACACACAGGAGCGGAGAGCCTTTTTAACCTCCTTCTTTGTCCAAAACGACTCTAAATTCAATGTCTAAAAGTCTCAGAATGTTACTCTGAGGTGGGCGGAGCCACGAGCCTCTGGACCAATCACGTGTGAGGCGTTTGGCCCGGGATGGTCAAAGGAAGAATCAGGAGGGTTTTTTTTATGTTCTTATCCATTATTTTAAAGATTAAACTGTACCACTCTGTTCCTAAATTAACGGAATATTATATATGACTTCTTGTACTTCGAGACATTTGCATTTGACACAATCAGAGTAACCAAACAATCATTCTGTAACATGTCTGTTGAAATTAAGAAACATTGTTTTCAGGTCCATTAGCATACAGTAATGACTCTGTCTTCTCCCGGAGTAAGGGGGTAGAGATTGGTCAGTCTTAACTCCTGGGGTCTGTCTCCTTGCTAGATGGCCTTTGTAGGGAAAAGAGTTACACAGATGTAATACCAACAATTCAACAGCAACAAAGCACCTTTTTCAGCAACCCACAAACTATTGTTTAGAGCAGTTATGAAGTGGCGAGGCACTCAAATTCAACTGTCTCAACATGTCATCTGTCAGAATCGAGACAAAGCAGTGCCAGTGAATTGCCTGATTGGACCATGACCCAGTCAGGTGATTCATTTCGGACACTGAAGCAGAGCGTCTTACTCCCATCACTACTATGTAAGGAAAGCCCAGACAGTGCCAGTCCCAGGGTTCTGAAGGTGGAACAGCTCTGTGGGATTCAGCACCTCTTTCATCATCTGAGTCAGGAGAAAGTTCCAGTGCTGTTGAAGACATTTCATCTTGTTCTGTTACACTTGTATAAAAATCTCATCCTTCAGCTCTTCAGCTGCTACAGGCCAGCTAACCTGACCATCCCACTTCATGAAAGAAGAGGCTGTTATTTGCTCACCTGAGTAAGCAAGTGGGCGCCTTTTAAACCCCACAGTAGTTTGCTTATCATCTTGGGGTTGAAGTTGAAGATGTTATCTACTTGCTTCAGTGAGCCACTCTGATCAGGCCAAGGCAGGCAGCACTTTGTGTATCATCTTTGACTTTACCTGTGTTTGTAATAGGGTTGGTTGAGTCAATTATCCCAGTGAAAACACTGAACAAACTACTGGTGTAGAATTTTAAGCATTACTATTCTGCAGACAAAGCATGAAAAAAGGAAGGGAAAAAACTTGGAATATACCATATTAGAGTGATTTTGTCTAAATTATTCTGTTCGCTATATCCACTGTATTTACAATACAAACAGAAACCTGGAAAAATGTTATTTTTTCTGGGATTCCCTCTAATTCTGCAGAGGGGATCTTACTACTGTATATTTCGGCTCAAGGGTTTTTATTCAAACCAAAGATGGAGTTTGTATTAAATACATTTAAACAACATGAGATTTATGATACATCTTTCAATGATTTTAAAGATTTTTTTTTTCTTTTTTTGTGGGGGTAGTCATGACCGTAGAAAATGTCAACAAGACTCTATTGGACTTCCAGTGCTTCTCGGAATGTTATTTTCCTATAAACCTGATGACATTAAGCCAGATCAAACAGCAATTGGCAAGACTACTCAGCTTTCTTCAACTTTATCCTGAAATAAAAATATGCGGAAGGAAAAAAAATTTCCTAAATGGTCACTGCCCTCTGTTTTCTGGATGAATCACTGTACAAGATCACAATTAGTGTATTTACTGACGTGCTGAATTACGGAAGCGATGGCAACATTAATATTCACAATAAAAAATAATCACCACAATCTAATTTCTGTACTGCTGAGAGAGGCAAGTGTGAAATGTCGAGGGAGTCGGATCTCCCATTCCTATGAGTTTTATTTGATCTTAATTTATTCTATCTTGATCCTATTTTACTTCATTTCATAACATTTTATTTTATTTATTCATCTATTTTTAGCACATTATTCTATGGAATCATTTATATGTATTTTTATCATTGCTGCTCTTGTTCTTGCTTACAATTATTTTATTTTTATTTTAACTCCCGTGTTTTCCTTATGACATCCGCTTCAACACAGATAGCGGAAACATTTCAGTCCTGGTACTACTGGATCTCAGTGCTGCATTCGACACGGTCAACAATTACATCTTACTAGACCAGCTGAAAAACTGGGTAGGACTTTCTGGCACTGCAATTAACTGGTTTGAGTCCTTTCTAAAAGACAGGGACTATTTTG
>JAOXYM010000001.1:6704529-6718024 GCA_028567055.1 Leptatherina wallacei
AAACTCCCAGAAACCTGCAGGTCTGCTGAGACTCTCAGTAGTTTTAAATCAGGGTTAAAAACTTTTCTATTTGCAGCTTTTTATGATAACAAGTGATATATTTTTCAGTGGGTTTTCTTTCTTTATTCATTTTATTGTATATTTTTGTTAATTCAAATTAAATTCTTCTTAATGCTTTCTGCACCGCGCTGTAATGTTTCTAATGTTTGTATATAAAGCACCTTGAATTCTCATGTACATGAAATGTGCTATACAAAAAAAACTTGCCTTGCCTTATGGGGATCCTCCACACTGGGGGCTTTGCCTGCCCGGTCTGGTGGATGTTGCCGTGGTGATCACCCCTATCTGGGTGGTGGGGCGTTCAGCGCCGCACCCATAAGGGTGTGGCGTGGGTCCGGCCTGTGGGCCCGGTCGGCGTGGTTGCTGTGGCGGCGACCTCTCTGGACATGGGTGTACTGGCCCCTGGTGTGGAGGATCCTAAAGATATTGTTTCCTCACTGCAGCATCAAGTCAGATGTTTTGCTTTTATTCTGCTTATTAATTTTATCTTACTTTCTTTATTTTGGTGTGGGTGTGTGTATGACTGTGTGAAAAATGTGTTTCTCTTTGCTGCCTTACAAGACAGTTGCTCTTCTGGGGGACTGCTGGTGAAGATTCCTGAGTGGTTTTCACTGTGACCCATGGTCCACACTAACAAGTATTTTTTTTTTTTTTTGTGGTAAAGACTTTCTTTTCAAGAGTGTTTTGACTGCAGAGACCTCCACTCTTGCGGAAAAGATGGGGACACAGGTGCTAGCTCAGTGACACTACATTTTGATTTCTGCATTCTGATTTCATAGTAAGTCTATTTTTATTCTAAGTGCTGCACATATATGACTGATTATTAAGCCTGGGTGGTGGTTGTATCGCTCAGGAGGTAGAATGGTGATATTTCGATGTAAAGATTGTTGGTTCAGTCCTCGACTTCCAATTCAACAAAATATCTATTTATCTACATGCATTAAACATTACCAGTTGTTGGCCAGAGGGATTTGGAGATTTAGCTTTTGTGTATTGTTCTTGATGGTAGTCACAGTGCCTTTTTTTTTTATTTTTACTGGCTCTTCTGAAAACAAGACATCGTCTCATATTCGTTCTCAAAAATAATCAGAAAACTGCTTGGGGAGTCTCTGCAAGAAGCTTGAGATAAAATATTTTGGACATGTTTTTCTCATGCCATTTAACTGCTCTTAAAACCTGTATTAAAAACCACTATTACCATTAATCTTTCCATGGAATAATGATGATCAAAACCCAGTTTTGCTTGGCCTGACATAAATTAGTCATTTTTAATAATCTAACTATTTTGTAAGAATTCTCTATCTAGTCAATTGATTCTGCCACTCATAGCGTCGTACTATATATTGTACTATATATTGCTTATACTACCCGCTACCTCAGGTGGAGGAATTGTTGTAAATAATTGGCAAATATCTGTCATGTCTTTGCATCCCCTGACAGCTGTTGAATACATTTCCTTCTTCTGGATTATTAAATCCCACCCCTGAAGCCCCATATTCCATTTCCATCAATAGGAAACTGCATCAAATTGGCCAAATGAAGGACAACTTTGATTTTCACAATTCATTTGAGGTGGTGAAATCAAGCATCCACACACAGAATAGTAAGCATAAAGAAGATGTATTAACCTTTGAATATACTGTGGGGTAAATTGCATTTAAAAGGTCATTTTTATTAGTTGAGGGAGAGTCATTGGCACCATAACGGGTCAAAAGCATATCCTATAATCTTCCTGGTCACAAGCCACTGACATTTTAATTCAGTCATGTAATAACTCCCAACTCAGGAAGCTAAAAGCTCTTGTGGTGTGATGCTGAAAATGTCAAATCACCCACACATAGGACACAATTTTGAGCCTTTCTCTTTGGAAAACACATTTAGAAATACTAACAATGGAAAGCCACAAAGAAAGTGTTCTTTTCTTGATGCCAGTAGAGCTCCCCATGTACTGTCATTACAGCTTACTATGCTTTGTCAAGCCTGTGCTATACTGAAGGAAACTGTATTTGCCAGTGAGGTGTGATGGAGAAAAGTGGGCTTTTCTCCCTCATAATCATCCATGATTGATATCAAAGACAACCCAAAAGTAAAAAAAAAAATCTGTTCGTTCCACCTCAAACTTTGATGCTTTTGGAGGACAATACAGAATAAAAGAGCCACAAAAAAGTCTGAGTTCATGATGGCACAGATTGTGAAATGACTCTGTACGTATTATAAGCTATTTTTGGTGAGCTTGAAGTTATATCATCCCAAAATATGTGATTTCCTAATCAAGTTTTGTTTTTCTGTCTGATATGGATCTGTCATATAAGCAAAGTAATGTTTCCCGCCCTTTTATTTTATACATGTTCTGATGTAGAAAGGGTGTTACATTTATTTTAACCTTTATAATGTTTGAATACTAAAATACTGTACAGAAGTGCACAAATAAGGAAAGAAGTCAAGACAACAAGCATTTAATGGTTAAAATATCCTTGTTTCACAGTTCTTGTTGTCCATTGATTCAAAAATTAATAGGAGGTGATTTGATGAAACGGGACCAGTCAGTAAATGATGGATGCCATTATCGAATTTAAATCTGCCTGTAGTTATCAGAATTGGTCGATATCTAAAACGGCATGCTAACTGGAGTTTGTGGAGGGAAGGTCAACAGCAAATGATACTTTCCCATGCAAATATTCAGACATTGTCATGAAATTTGGTTTAAAAGGAAAAAATGGAAAAGGAAAAAACATCAATCTTGGACTCATATTGGTCTTGTGTGGAAAACAAAGTATCATAGAAAAACTAAATACTCCTCCTACTACATTCATCATCAGGCCAAATAACTGCACCAACAAATCTTGTGGTTGGTTAGTGAATAAAGTGTGAGTAGAATTTCTACTAAGGGTAGGAAAAGAAAGTGGGAATATAATTCCCAGTCATATTATTTAACCACAAGAGGCTTTCTCACTCCTCATGGAACCAGTCTGCTTCTGCTCTTGGATTGCGATCATCTTATTTCACAATTGAAATCTCTATTCCATCCATATCCCAGACATGTTGGCATTGAAACCTCCCTTGACAAATGCATTTCCCTGGTTATTTTAAATAGTGCCCACATTGTGCTTAAAGCTCAAAATCACGACTAGACGTGTCGCTTTTGACATCTTGATGGACAGAGTGCGGTTAAGGCTTGAGGACGGATGTCATTCATTCCTTTCCTCTTTTTTCACATGTCTTTTGAGATGTCTTCCAGGTATGTGAAATTATATTGCACTGCAGATTTGAAGGTAAGCTGTCAGACCTGGAAAAACAGGTTCATGTGACTGTCATTAATGGCTTTTATATCCCACAAACTACCATAGCTGTATGAAATCTATTCATCAATTGATTATTCAAATGAATGGGTCCACTTTTTAGACAGTAGTTGTGCAATTGAGCAGTGAACTAATTTTATAGCTTGAATTAAACTTTTATATTTAAACCTTTTCTGAGGAGCACTTGGTAAAAGTGAGGAGAATAAACTGCCTTTCAGCAGAAAGAAACCTCTGGCAATATTTTGCAAAGAAAGGGTGGCCAGCTGCCATGACCGGTTGGAGTGATGGGATAAAAACAGGGAAAAGTAGAGCGTAATAAAGAGACAAATGACAAAAAGGAAAAAAAGAAACCACTCTTCTAAAAATTTGCTTGTGTCTTTGGTAATCTACCAGGACACACACCCTGTTCAACCCCTTTACAAAATACCTCAAACATCTATGTTATATTTGATTGTGAACATCCCTTTCTCTTCTGTGTCTCTCTGTGTGTTAACAAGAATAATAATAATAATAATAATAATAATAATATACAGGGATTTTGTATTTCATTTTATTTCTATCAACTAGAGAAATTTAGAAAAACTTCTCACAAAAAAAAATCACAATTTAAAGGTTCAGTGCATGAATGGCAGGAGAAAGGGAATGTCAGTCAAGCTTTTCAGTGATCTAATCATTTGTACAACCATCTCTACTCAATCTACTCTTTCTTAAAAGTGCCTTTTGTGTCGGAATAAACTGAATGTTTTCCAAGGCGAGTTGTGTGGTTTGAAAATGTGTTATTGTTAATCAACCAAGTGCAGCTCGTACATTATTGCCAAGTTAAAATGTTCCAGTTGCTCTCTGAATGTCTTTCGATTTCATATTCTGCTTATGAAGTCACTTTGGGGTAGCAGTGGCTCAAGTGGTATGAGTGGGTCATTTGATAACCAGATGGTTCTGTCTGAACCCTGCTTCATGCCAGTCATGTTACCACTGTGTCCATGGGCAAGACATTTCACCTACCCTGCCTCCAGTGTTGGCTACTCTGGTGTATGAATGTCAGCGAATGAATATTAGGTGGATGGAAAGGCCATTGGTGTGGATTGGCAGCCATGTTTGCATCAGTCTGCCCCTGGACAACTGTGATACACATGTAGTTTCACACCAACTGTGTGTGAAAGTGGAATAAATGAACAATGGAGTCAATGTAAAGAACTTTGGGTTCTTTGTAAAGCACTATCTAAATTGTATCAGTTGTAAAATTACTGTTATGTATTTTGTCGAAGAAGGCTAATATGAAACTTTTTTAGACATTTTTGAACCAATGAAATACATACAGTCTCCATTAGAGCTCATTAAAATGTTCCATTTTGTATTTGCGCCATCAACATAAATGACTTAATTTAACTAGTGATGTCACAGTGCTTGCATGTGGAGAAATGACAAAGCAATTAATGTGTGAGAGTCTGAAGGGGCAACATAACTTAACACCTTACATATCACATCCCTGATGTCCACAACTCTGAGGCCTGTCTCTTAAATCCTGGATTCAGTCCAGTCAATGGAACCCCTAAGCATCAGTTTAGAATGTTAAACTCCTGGTACAGGTTTGCGCTACTTCTGCATGGAGGATTGTTTTAAAAATACACACCCCAGTAAAAACGTACACTGGAGAGATCAACAGAGAGGTTCATTCTGTCAAAGCCATTGAGGAAGCTACATATTAAAAGTGCAGATATATTGTTCTTGAACAGCATCTTTTTCTTTTTTTCCAAATGTGAACATGGCAGCTGTATTAAAGATAAACCTAATAACCAGAGTGCTCCTTATGTGAAGCCATGCTATGTTAATATAAGTGAAACACCAGAGTCAATATTCTTCTTTTCATCTAGTGTGTATTGAAAAGGAAAAGGAAACAGGATTGCATGATAAACCAACTGCACTGTTTGTAGTTTTTCTACTAACAAGGACTTGGAGCATAGAGGCATAAAGATCAGAGGAAAAGCTGAACCTTTATCAGAAAAAAAAAAAAAACATTCTGATAAACATTACGTTCTAACAAATATGCATCCCATGCATCCAGAGGGGGAAAAAAAATCCTGTTTGGCTTGAGAGTTTAAGTACATACAATAGATTTCTCACCAGAAATTGATCAGTCAGCACTAGATGCATTAAACACACCTGAGATCTACTGAAGCTTTCTGCAGCAAAGAACAGACATTAATGAAGTGGTTCAGGCACCAGCTTTGTCTTTTAGGATGATAGAGATGTGCCATAATCCAGGGTTGGTCAAGTCTCAATGGCAACAGCCCTGCAGGTTTTTACATATTTTTTTGTACTCTTTCACACATGCGTGTATGTAAGAGTACATGTCTTTGCAATTAGTCAATATTATAACAGGTTTTCTTTTTTTTTCTTTTTTTTTATGCACCTGTGAGGATGAGGATGCATTTTGTATCAATGATTTATTACTGTGTTTATAATTATGTTGATGGTCATATTTTCCTTCAAGGCTTTATGAAGCTGATGAATTAAAGCAGTGGATTTCTTCTCCTGTGTGATTTAAGAACATTTCTGTGATTTTGATGATTGCACCATAGTGCAAACTGCTTTCTTATTTGTAAAATATTGACGTGAAACAAATATGCCAACAGAATTCTTCAACTCATAAAATTACAGAAATCCTTTAGGTTATTAATCCTGCTTTCATTTTAGCCAAAAAAAACAAAACAAACAAAAAACAAAAAACCTATTGTCAATCACTGAAGAGAATATTTAGCATTTTTAACTTCTGCTTGTTTGGATGTCCCGTCCACTCAATGACATGATAGTAGAATTGAACATCTATCATCAGTGCGAAAAAACACTTGTCTTCCAGGGGTTTCTGTGGGGCACGTTTATACCAGAAAATGACAAAAAATCAAATCACTGTCCTTGCTTTTATACCTTATGCAAATTAAATTGATTTTCTCAAAAGCTTGTTCTACACAAGCCTGTTGATGACTATAATTTGAGCCAGGAGATTGCATGCAGGGAAATGTCTAAAACCTGCAGGGGAGCGACCCTCAAGGACCAGACTTGATGGAAAATCCCAAAATACTGTTTCTGCTGCACAGAACATCTGCACAGAACAGTTATTTATTCAAATTGATTAAATAAAAATGATAAAGATCTTTTTTGGCTGTTATTTTGTTGTTGTTTTTGTCACTGACACACCCAGAATTCAACCTTTATTTGAATTTACCGTTCTTATTGACAGAAATAGGCCTACGGCATGTTTGTAATGAACTCTGTTGCACTTACTTTGTTTTTCCCTTCACTGTTTATGTCTGCACTGCATTTGAGAGTTCTTTTACCTGATTTATTTCATATATATATATATATATATATATATGTTTTATTTATCTAGTTATCGATGAACATTGAAACTACCAAATTCATCCATTGTGAGAATCTTGTTTGTTTGAACCAGTGGTATAGTTTTGGGTGCTGAAACCATGAGGTAAAACCCCAGGAAGAAAAATGCTAATTAAGTGGCCATTTGGAGTGGAATATGTAAATTCTATCATTTTCAGAACATGCTAATTAAATGAGAGCTCTTTGTATGCTGGCGTGAAAACAATGTAAATATATGGATGATTTGTGTAAAACATACCAAATAGGGGTCTCCTTTTTTTTCCATGCATATTTTTAACAAACATAACAATTTGCTCAACCAGCATGGTATTTCCATGTATTTCATTTAGCTTTTAGTTGAAATGCCCACAGCATGCAGCTTTGTTCAAAACAAAGGTGACTTGTTGTTTTTCAAGAGGTGCTTTAAAAACAAAAGTCTTCTGTGGGTTTGCAGGTGAAGTGCAGTGAAGCTTTTCTATGTTGTAAACAGATTTTGCTCACAATCTCACAATAGCAAAACGTATAATATACTGTAAATAAATTTGATTTAATATTATTGCAAATGTATTTATTTAAAACATTCTGAAAATAACATGCCATTTTTTCAGATGTTTTTATCTGACTTTTAGTCTACAGCAACAGTCAAGAATATCCCAACAGATGCTGGTGTAGAAGTTTTCCAGTATAAGTGAAAACATAAAGCTTGTCATTTATGTTGTTGTAAAGTTCCAATTAGTTAGTTCACTTGAGATAAGAGGGGGATAAATACTGGGCTACTGTGTGGGCTGTCTGCATATTCTGTATTTACATAACAAGAAATGGGCTACGTGTGCTTCTACGGAGCAAAAAGCGTAAATTCATCATTTCTAGAGTGAAGGAATAAAAAATTGGACATGTGAAGAACTGAAGGTGTAATTTCAACAGGAGTATAGCATGACGTCACACATCGTCTCTCTGTGTCGATCTCCAGCCTTGTGTTTACCAGCCAGTCCGGTCGCATTCATGTGAATCCCCGCCGCCGCCTTCCTCTCTGAGCCCTCAGACCTCCCAATAAGCAATGGCAGCGCTTGCGCTTCATACTTTAAAATTAAATCCAGAAGAGTGCATTAAACCTTTACACCTTCTCATTTCACCTTCTACACCTGTGTGTTCTTATAAGTCAACTAAAAGTCCTTTCATTACTTTGTAATCCTCCAATAAATTTATAAAACCCCACGTTTCAGCTTTTTTTCCTTTCTGAATTTGCTTTGTATGGTTGACTTTTCGCTTTTTATTTCTACCGAGAGACATCGCTTTGTTCTAGGAAATTGAATAAATAAAATGGCGTCAGACTAACAAACTTCTACCTTGATGTAACATATGGTTGAATAGTCAAGAAAATGACCCCCTGTCATCTTTTCCTAAGCTCTTTTCCTTGACTTTATTGAAAAACCTCATGGGATTAAAAGAAGGTTGTAGGAAAAATTTTGAAGGGCTTAAAAAAAGAGTGAGCTGAAAATCAGACCACACTAACTTCAATGTGGGTCTACAACACAGAAACTACAGATGTTCAATGTGCCTTGCACGCTTCATTTAATACAATCTTACCTCAATGACTATATAAATCATTTTAATATGCAAAGATGTAATATAACACATAACTAAACAATCAAGGTTCAAAATTAAGAAAGGAAGAAATGGGCACGAAGGGAAAAATGTCACAAGCTGCTCACACACAAACACACCACTTAACTCATTCATCTTCACAAATCACAGCCCAACTGGATAAACCTTACACAGCATGACTTTAAAAGGTGCAACCGCAAGAAATTGTAGAAAGGAATGAATTCCTTTCTTTCATAAAGGATGCTCCAGTGTTTCATCTTGTGAAAGAGATATTAAAGGAAGCATGGGAGCTCTTTTCCTTGGTATTTTATAGAATAGGAACAGCTATGGCTGCCACTCAAATACCTATGGGTCATTTATCTCCGTTAGGAAGGTTCCTAAGTAGAATAGACTATTTAACCAGACCTTAGCTATTATGCACTTAACTCCTCACCATGTCAAATGAGATTCTCTTGTGAATCTAATTGAAAATGCACAATCCCGTTCTGAGAATGACTGTAGCAGGAGGACAGCCTGATCTGAACTGGTTCTGAGTGATAGAAAAGGGACAAACTTACACTCCGACAAATTCCTAATCCAATACAGCAAAGTCTAAATTATTTCCTTGAACCTATGAAAGTAGTAAATAAGATTTATTTCTGAATCATTAATCTACTTTTGCAGAATCCATAACTATAATTGGAACCTATCGTGTAATTGTTTCAGCAACATCTGTCTCTAATTATTCCTCCACTGTCTCCACCAGGCCCTGTTAGTATTTAGAAAGCATTTTCTGGCCATCACCAGTTTCCCTGGTTTTCATGCAAGAATTTATTTTTTCAAAATCTCATTCATGTTTATGACCATTAAACAAAGCTGTCAGGAGCAACAACCCAGTGATTAAAATAGACTCAAAACTGTTTCACAGAAGGTTTTATAATGTATATTTAATAATGCTTTGTTCCATAAAAACACGTTTATGCTGCAATTCAAAGGAATAATCTACACTATATTTATGATATTGGTTTGACAATTCAAGACATATTTGAAGTGACCTTGAAAAATAGGCATCATGGTAGTTTTGTATCATCTTTTTATTTGCTTTTATGTGGTTTGTCCAGTGTTATTGTTTCTGTGATTCATTAGTCGGATGAAAAAATTGTTGATCTTTCATCTGTTTTTCCCCTTGATTGCAAGACTTCTATCTTTAGTGAGTTCAGGAAAGAGTTAAACGTTTTAAAACAAGTTCAAAGAAGCCCTTTTTTGCCCAGCAAACTGTTCTTTTTTGTACAGAATAGTCCTTGTCTGTATAGCTTGCAGGTTTCAGTGATAAGCTGAATAGAGGTTGAATGGCACATTAGCTCATAGAATGGCAAGTAGTTTGTCAGTTAACATCTGACCTCTTTCCTCCATTTCAAAACCACAATCAGCTGTGCCTTCCTCCCTTTTATAGTCTCACACATCCTCCTTCTGTTACAATGTGCAACTCTGCTTTTGCTCTGCTTTTGCTGTTGCATTCATTTCTACCCCCATGCCTCCATGTACTAATAATTCCAGTGATAATTCCTGTTGGGCCTTTCAATTTTAAATCTAAAGATAAAAAAATAGTAATATCTATAAACAGGCACAAAAATGTGATAGGATGAGCAAAACCAAGAAGAAAGTTCATTTTGTTTGGCACAATTACTTGTTTCATGTGCATCCACCACCTCATTTATTCAAAACAGGGGGGGGGGGAAATGTCTTCGTTGGTAGCATGGTTTCTTAAAATCTGAATCAGTTTATCTTGAAACATAAAATTTTGATAAAACATGGCCAAAGCAATCAGACAAATCAATTAGTTGCTTGATAATGGAGGAGACAAAGATGTGTGTGCAGCTTTATGATATGTAAAATTTTTAAATTTTTCCCAAATGACTGAGAATCTGAACTAAAAAACAGTAGTCCAAGTTTGTTTTAAATGATCAGTACAAAGTTCAATCTCAATCAGTTGAGTTATCATTTAGGAAATACATTTTAAATAAAAAAAATGTTCAGGCTGAAGAGCCCAATCCTCTTTTGACAAGAAAAACTTTTGGCAGGAGGGCTTGTTGGAGCTACTTTGTATCAGTAACATAATTTCCTTTTAGAAATCATAGTGTGAGAAGCACATTTAGCTGAGCTGCTGCCTTGACACCTCTATTAATGTGTCTGTGCAAGAGGAAATCATATTCAGTGTAGAGCGTTGGTAGTAGTAGAAACCACAGGACAGTGAATTGACAACTCTAAGTGCACCTATAACATCTTAAATAATAAAATAAGTATGTGTGCTAGTTACAAACATAAATTGAAGCTTAAGTTTTAGATTACTGTAAAGACATGCAGAGATATTTACCATCAAAGTTTTAAAACTGCAGAACCTTTTCTGTTTTTTGCCTTTGACAAAAAACATTTGCTGAAAAACCTGCTAATATGTTGATGTTTCTATGGAAACTTGAAGAGTGGGAGGAAATCACAGCATTTATATAATCCATCATGCCACATTCCATTCAGAGCTCTGAGGACTATTCATTTTCAGTATTTGGTTATAAAGTCCTCAAGAACTTCCCCAAATGTCTTTATACATCACAGTGTGCAAAGATTCACCAGTCTCCTACTGAAGCCCACCTGTCACTCTCAACTCGTTGCTGAAAATCCTAATATAAAGTAACACCCTGTGTTTGGAGCTTCAATATTTGAAGAGATTGCATTTTGCTTTGCACTCATTTTGATGAAAATACAAAACCTTCTCAGTTCTTCGAGTCTTTCTCAACTGTTCAAAATTCATCATCTAGCGATGTTTTCACATACCCAAAATGAAGGGAATCAGCATGTATATTTCCATCAATACATCGATGTGGTACACAGCATGTCTCATTTTGAACAGAGGACAAAAGCTTCTGCAAACTGAAACCCTTTCATGAGGAAACCTGAACTGTCTCCTGTTCTTAAAAGGAGCTGGGAACATGCTGAGCACACAAACTGTAACATTCATTTCAGCAGGCTCATGAATCACTCTTCTATCATTCTTATTCATTAACAGACGTAGTCATGTCAAGTTCCAAGTTTTATGTCTTTAACAGATAAAAATCAGAAATATCAAAAGTGCAAAAAAAAAAAAAAAAAAAAAAAAAAAAGTTGCCATCTTTCCCACTAAAAAGCCACCAACACAGATTTCTCATTCATACCAAAAATACACGAGTCTTTCTATTCTGCTGAGGTTATTGGATGCACAATAACATAGCAGATCGCAATGGACATGGTACAAAATATAATATAACCATACAATTAAATAAATAGATAAAAGATTTAATAAAACCGGTAACACTTTACAACAAGGTACACTAAATTGTACTTACTAGTGAACCCCTCAAGGAACTAATGGGTAAATAACCAGTAACAATTTGTTCCTCGGTATGATGGTTTTTTCTTACTTTAGGGAACACAAAAACAGTAGGTAATGGTCAGTTTCTCATTTAGTAATGTTTAATTTATTAGTAACTTCTTGGTATGATGTCATGATGGTATGATGTTTACCAGTAAGTACTGGTTAACAATCCATTAGGTCCTGATTGGTTCCTAAGGCGTTCCCTAGAAACTACCCATTAGTTCCTGAGGCGTTTGCTTGTATTAGTTCCTGATTCTTCCCTCGTTCTTCCTGATACTTAACCAGTAGTTCCTGATTAATGCCTCTTTGCTTAACTTGATAACTAACCAGTAGTCCCCTAATAAGCCAGGGTTGGCATTCACCAGGAAGTACTGGTTAACTACCCATTAGTCCCTGATTCGTTCCCTAGAAGTTCACTAGTAACTAAGCACGATTTTGTGTAACTTATTGTAAAGTGTTACCTAAAAATCCTTTCCATCATAGAACCCAAATCGGCTTTAAATAGAGGGAATTTTTAGAACATAACACATCAAAGACTCAGAAACTTAAAACAGCACTTTACACACCAATCAGCCATGCTAGAACAAAAAATGGGTAATGCTATGACATTGATATGAAAAATCTCTTTGTACAATATAATCAAAAAAATAATCAATAACATGTTTCCATTGGCATCAGTAGCACTACAGGCACATCTCCAGACATTTTTGTGCTACTTTTCATGTTTGGCTAGCATCCAGGACTATGATTGGATTCAAGATTCATTTGATTTAGGAATCCTCACAGAAAACCTCAACATTAGAATAAAACAGGAGTGGATTAAGTTCTGTATGCACCACAAATATTAAACCATTACATGTCAGACATTGAAAGTTTGAAAACAGCACTAACATACACAGAAAAATATTAAAAAGCCAGGTAAAGCATACACTCTAGGATGCCAAATCCTCTATATTCAATTTATCATGAAGATTTGCCTGCCAGTGACCTTACATTTAATATAACTAAAGAGTCTTACAAGTATTATGTACCCTAATCAAGACTATTTGTAACATGACTTATTAGGTATCCTGTGGCTGAAAAGGAATTGATACAAAGTTGGATGCATTCATATGATTAGCTGATTTATGCAATTCTTGATTAGAGTATGACTATCTTTTCCTGGTACTGATCAATACAGGAATAAAGCTACAGGCATTCTGGGCCTAGGCTTCATCTCAGAGCAGTCATGTTTGGTCATTCTTGCAGCTTGGACCCAGACTGGTGGAGGAGGAAGAGGGTTGTGATGCTTCCTTGGATTTCCTCAAGATTTGTTTTTTTTTTCTTGTCTATTATCATTGGCTGAGGGAACAAGTTTTGTTTCCTCTAGCTGATTGGGTTCCTCTTGTGGTGGTGGTGATCCAGGGAGTAAAACAAATTGGAGGTAAATAATTTCTCAAAAAACTTATTTTTCAATGGTTTTGCTCCCAGAAAAAGATTAAATTCCCAATAAAATGTCCGTGGCTGCATCCTCCATGCCACCAGGACTCTCAACTTTGCAGCTCAGGTCAGATTGAGCAGCAGCAAGCACAATCATGATAAATTATATTTGATAAAATGCTGAGTTGCCTCTTTCCTGACATCTAAGACAAACAAATGCAGTTATTAATGCTTGTGTGGCAAGCGAGAGGTGATGTGGTTAGTTTAAAACCAGTAAAAGGGACAACGCCACCTTGGGAATTGCACCCAAGGAAATACTGTGTTAAAAAGGCACTTAGGTTCGTGACTTAAG
>JAOXYM010000001.1:6770908-6791040 GCA_028567055.1 Leptatherina wallacei
TCGTGACTTAGAACATTGTAAGAGACTATTCCAAGGACTTATAAAAGTGATTTTTGCATAATATGTCTCCTTTAAAAGGATATCTGGGAACTATAATATTGCTCAGGTTGCTGAAAAAAATTCACAAATGTAGCAGTCTACTGGATAAATGAAAATACTGAAAAATGCATCTTGTTTGTAAGCTTTGAGCGATGTTTAGTTGAAAATATGTTGTTTTAACACTGCAGATAAGCTAGAAAACATGGAAAACACATGCTATGGACCCTTTTGAATATATAAGGCACAGTGAATCAATAGTCTGTAACAAGGGATCATGCTAACGGATGTTGTTACCAGGCCATGATACGCTTCAGTCTCCTTGTTATATCAAAACCGAAGTCATTATATATTTACTTCACCTGTGTCTAGTTCTTCCTTACTGCCCCCAGTGAGCTGCACTAGTCTGCTGCTTTTAATGTGATGCCCCGAAGCAATGCTGATAGGGTGAAATGTGCTGTGAAATGCTTAGGAGAATTCCGACAACTCTTTCGATCAATGCCGTTCTTTCTACCCCTTGGAAATGCACACTGTGGGGAGTTATCTTAGGTGAATTTCAATATCACAACAAGCATCAGCATACTTTAGAACCTGTAGCAAGGAAATTATTTCTCACCCCACTTTAATCTACCCATCAATCCACAGGAACGGTGACACTGATCACTAATCAAATAAGAAAGAAATGAAAAGGATGCTCATATGACAGTGATTGAGATGGACTCACAGCCATGCTTGGTGGTTAGACATTCATATTTGCCCTTTCTCCCATAAAAGAAAAAGTCACCTATTTCTTTTTATACTCAAAAGCAGGTTATCTAAGATTTTTCAGGCTATATGAATGCAGAGAAAGTAATAAAGGGTACAGATTGATCATTTAGCTTTGAATTTCAATGTGTTTTGAAGACAGATATTTTTATGCTTTCAATGTCTAACACTCATTTGCCACTCATTTGGTTGAGTTTTAAATTCGTATCAAATAACAATTAGGATAGTAATCAAGCCTACATGCAATCAATCATTCGGAAAACCCAGGTCTAAAATTTGAGTAGGAGCAGGTTTGCATCAGGTGGAACTTTCTGAGTGATTGTTTTAAAGCATATCAGACCACATATCACAAGAATAAATAAACAAAATTGAGTAACATAATAGCACAGACAGATTATGCTTGCATGCAGAGATAAGGTTATAGCTTAATTAGACCATTTAATTGGACAACTATCCTTGGCCCAGAATAAAAACATGGGAAGTGAGTCAATTTATTGACCAACATATCTGCAAAAACACTACAAGAGGATGTGATATGTTTCCTTTGAGCTGGTGGTAATCAGCTTTTTTATTATATTAGGGAAAAAAAATCAAGTGACACTTCAGCTGGGAAGAGATTATCATGTGAAGTAGAGAATTTGACAACATTTTATGAATACTGTATATTTTTATAATGAAAATCAGTTATTATTTTTGGATGTTACCTTACCACAAACTGAGTTTTTACTTTATAACAAGCCAATTTCTTTCATTATGAAAAGGTATCAGATTTTAGATTGCCCATGATAATTACCTACTGTACCTGGTTATTACAAGATAATGAGCTTTGTTAGCTTGAGATCACAAAATGAGCAAGCTTGAAAATGAATGATCACCTTATTTAATTGGTAAATGTTGCAGTTGGTCAGAATTAATAACAATAAGTTAAGGCATGCCAGTATTACTTTATTTGCTAATTCCTAATTAAACTGTAACCTCAAGACAATCCTTGTCAGGATAACACCACAGTTAACTTATCTCCTTATTTCAAAATAATAATGTTAAAACTGTTTTTTTCAAGCATGCTGCTCTCAGCTTCTGTAGAAAATCTTTTTTGTTTATCAGCTTCTTCCTCTTCTTTTTTTTCTGGTTCAGAGCCTTGTACAGCAACTGTTGAGCTTGTTTAAGTACCCTGGCCAATTTGAACCAAACTGAAAGTCTGAGTAAATCAAAATTGATAAAGATAAACATCATACATCATTAAACATAAAAGTACTGATAGACCACATAACAGTAATTCTAAGAGACACAGAGACTGAACACGGCAGCCAAATGCAGGCATGTTAAACCAGTCTGTGTGTCAAGCTGAGCATCTGTTTAGCCAAACATTTATTAAAAGCACATTTTGCATTGGTGTCAGCAGTCTGTACATAAGATTGTACAAGAATAGTTGACACATTTCATGTCTTCACTGATTTGCTCTTTGACAATGTGTTAGGTTTTATCAATTGGGGCTAAAATTTGAGCATTTATTCCATTTTGCAAAGCATGCCAGTGGAAAGAAAGCGGTTAAGTTAAATGAACGACCTGGAAACATCTTATACTTTATGACATTACCTTGATTTTGTACCTCTGCGTTCCCGTGATGTATGTATGTGCATGGTTGGCAGAGAAACAACTATTTCTAGTGTGTGAAAGAGCCGATTGATACTCAACCAGACTAATTATTCTGTAAAAAAAAATATTGGTATATTTTTTCATGCAAACTTTAAATTTGATAGAAAATTGACCAATGATAGATATGATTTAAGGCATTATGTATCACACTATCAGCTGACTGTGCAAAAAATCCAATGATAACAGGAATACCTCTCTGTGTCAGCACTCCATTGCATGTTGGTGTTAAAAAAAAATTTAAATAAATTGATTAAAATGGTTGGATGAAGTATTTGTTATTGAAACCTTGAAATGGAATGAGTTTACATTCATCTTCACTAAAATATTTACCATTGTTTTGTTTAGAAATGATCAAACCATACCCGTCTGTGGTGTTATTTTATTCGTTCTGGTTTTACTCTGCTCAAACTTTTCCTTAAACAAGAGTTTATAGAGTTCCTTAATCTAATCCAGCCTTTCCAAAGAGTGCTTATTCTTAGTTAAAAAGCCACCCACCCATCCATAGTTAAAAAAAAAACATCTACTAAAAACAGATCATTTGTCGTGAAGAGGGACATCAGATCAGTTTACATTAAGTCACTGAACAAAATTAGATTAACATTTGTTAGTTTCTGACAGTATTGCTCATTCTACATGGGTTGCCATTATAACAAGACCAAAAATTGAAGGTGCTCTGCAGGAGTCAGTGAAGCCTGGATCAGAACTGAAAAGACATCCTGAGCCTGCAACACATAATTAAACTCTAGTGTATTCACCTCATAGCTGAATGTCCTTTAGCTGTTTCTGTGAATTCTTTGAAGGACTTTCCAGAACTCTCAGATGTGCAATTGGCACAGATATACAAATCTTCCTTGACAGTCTCCACATCCCTTTGAATTCTCCTTTGATTTCCTCACACGGCGGTCAACATTAAGATGACACATCTTTGTGTGTACATTACCATAATGGTCATATGGGTTGGTAAAGATGGAACTGCTGACCCTCTTCAGATTCAAAAGTGGGACATCTGCTTTAGAAAAACTCTTTCAGATTCCGCTCCATACTGTGGGAAACTTCCATTTCTCAAGAGCTGAGAATAGCTTCTACCATGCCAAATTCCTTATAGAGTCTGTCCATATCAATGTCTTTCAGGCTACTGGCTTGGACAGCATCACTGCCTTCTTCATGAGACAGCGCAGTTGTGAGGCCAAGCTCTGATATTTTGATGTTCTGACAGAAGTCAGACCTTTCTGCTCCTTTTGATAGAAAAAATCATATAATCTGCATCACATTTCTTAGCAGGGTTAAATAAGTCACTTAAGCTTGTAACTGACAAAAAAGCCAAGTTTCTGAAGATGGCCTTTGTTCACATCTTAGGAAATAAAGACCGGCAAGTTTTCAGCAGCATTATAGATTTTCTGACTCTGTATTTATTAATATACATTTATTAAACTGATTAAAACTTTATTTAATATATTTCCATAGATGATATGAATCTTTCTCACAAGTTCTCACTTTTAAGTCTGGTTTGCATGGAAGCTGTCTTGATGTGGTGATTGTGATAGGAAAAAGCCAAGGTCGTTACCTTCAACAACTCTTGAGTGTGTAAGATCTCACAAACATGTTTGGGTTAGTTTTTAAGAGACCAAAATTAGGCATTCATTCTATGCCATTAAAGAACAACTTTTAATTTACTTTTGACATGCTATGGATAGGTATTTTATGCAAAAAACTTCCAAAATGGGAAGGGGTTAATACAGAAGTAATAATAAGTAATTTGATGAGTGCTTCAGAGCAGTGTGGGAATTTCTCAAATTGTGTCTGATCACCCCCCCAAAATATTTCCACTAAATCTTGGAGCGTTATTCCTCCTGCAGACCTTAGGCAACAGTTTAAAAAAAAAATCAAATAAATAGCTGCAAAGAAAGCCACCTTGGGGCAACATGCCACAGAAGACTGTGCCCTCCACTTCCACCAACTTGCTGAATTTCTTCAACTGTAGTAGCTGAGGTGCTGAATTGGCTATAAACTTTAAGGAAGTGTTCAGTCTGAACAGCTGCAGGCTACCTATCTTATAGCATTATATGTGCTGAACACATTTTGCAGTGTTTCTAATACACATTTTGTGTTGTACTTGCGTCTATTTTTCACATCTTGACCAGTCATTTTCAGTTTAGTATGTAGTTGATTTGACAAAGTCACAATACCTCAGGTTGAGGCCTAAAAACCCCAAAAAGAAAACATTATAAAAACATTTCTATTTGAATCAGTCACTGAATAGTTTTGTTTCATTTTCTTTGATGTAACCCACATGTCTGGACAGAGTAGGATGTCTAGCCACACAAGGATATTTTCCCATAAAGCTTTGGTCTTTCCACAGGTCCACATTTACTGTAGATTTCATAATTGCAATTTACACTCTTCAAAGACTGATGATGCTTCACTGAATGGTAGAAATAGAATTTGATCATCTTGGGGCATCCTTTCTGCTTTTTATGAATAATCTTCATTGTCTTGACCACTGATTCATTCTGTAATTTCCCCAACTTTTGTTTTACAGCTACGGGCAGATTTCGTCAGAGCTTACAAGGCTGTGCAACTTTGCATCCAAGGTTGTTTTACATGTGTTCACGGTTCATGTGCTTTCTTGTGTTTTACTTGGCATAATGTCAACGTGAAGCTGTGCGGTGTCAAGCGGCAGGTTGCAGGATTGATTGAGACCCCTTTGTTTGCAATGATTATTTAGGCTGGTGGGTTCTGCTGCCTGTTGTAGAAATACCATAACAGCTTTTATGCTGCTGACTATCAGAAAAGAAGTACAGTAGTCTGAAGGACAAAGGAAGATAAGTCTGGAGAAGGTGGCTGACTGATGGAGTGGATTTGCAAGGAAGGTCTTAGACATAGTTTTAAACAATGTTCTATGAAAGTAATTGTTTTTACTTGTGTGGGTGATAATTTATGTTAGTGTTCATGTAGCTCCTGTCAAAAATGGTCTAAACAGTTTTTTATTTATTCAATATTTTTCAAAGGCAAAATGAGACAATATCATAATTTTTCTAGTGAGTCATAAGCCTATTGAAATTAAACATGAATATAATCACAATAATATAACATAATATAATCACAGCAATTGTTTTTGTTTTTTTTATTCAGTTGAACTTTGCCAGAAATAAATGAATGAATAACCAGATCTTGCAATACAGTATACATGGTTTGAAGCATTATGAACTCCTGCTTTGCCTTTGTTGGATGTTTTTATTGAAAAATTCTGACATAAACTGAATGATAACTCACAAGATGAACATCAACAATACCTCAATCAAATTACTTCAAACTTCAAAGAGCAGACAGCTGCATGCATTCAAGAAAAAAGAACATAACCAGAACAAAAGAAATTATTAAGCCCAAGGAACATAATTAGAAGGACAGTTTTATGTTATAAAAGAAGTTGTGGGGCCACATTTTTTTCAGTTCCAACCAAAGGTGATGTTATGGTCAGATGTATTATCTTTTCACTTTAGTGTAATTCAAACTCATTTGACAGATGTAGCTTTAAATGACAGGGCATTTACATCAATTGATATTTGTTTTTAAGTTGAATGAATTAAATCAAACCGAATCATGTATCGTTGTTGAAAAATGGGGAAAGAATATCCTAACATTCACTGCCAGGCCTCAAATGTCCATCCACAGTTACTTGGGGAAATGTACACAGAAGCTTGGTGCTTAGACGCTCTTCATAGAAACATGATTTTAATAGCAAAAGCATTTTAGAATATATTTCTCAACACATTAGGATCTGAATTATCCAGTTTTAGCTTTCAAAGCAAAAACAGAGCTTCTTCTTAATCTTTTTAAAAGGCTTGCTTTGTATCGGCTCAAGGCACAGTGGACAGACAGATACAAGGCTTTGATGTACTGACATCCGTAAATCAACAAACTATCTGTTCATTTTAATCAGATCACTTTCACATTCAGAAGTCATTCTCTATGTATTGTACAAAGTCCCAGGGCTGTGGAAGTGTTCTGTGAGTAATTACAATGCAGGAGATGCAATATTTACAGTGAGCAACATCTTAACCCTGCAGAAACAGAACACTCCAATCGACTCTGTGTATTGGTATTGAAAACAGATCTGCACATCATTTAGAAAATTATACACTCATGCTGATGTTCAAAAAGATCTGAAGTCTGTGTTCCTCTATAATTTCTCCCATGCTAAAGAGCATCAGATTTATAATAATGATTAAAAAAAATGTGCCTGCATTAAAACCTGCCAGATAATCGTTGGAAATGAATCACCCCTCAGTTTTTTCATTAGCCAAAGGCTTTTTTTCACAATTGCTGTGGTACATCAAGATGATAGGACAGCAAGTTCTATAGGGGTTCGCCCATTGTAATTTGGACCTAATCTCATTGGGACAATAAAAACCTATTACAAACAAGCCAAAGTGAAAAGAAGAGAAAAAAAATCCACATTAGAGATGATCTATCAAAGCAAATACTTATTTTAGACAACATTACATTGGTATTTTGTAGTGCTGTCAGGAATCTTGCAGTCATTTTGACAAAGATACCTCTTTTTCTACATATCAGTCAGGTGTTATTTACAGAATATTACCAGAATATTCTGCCCAAAATTATGCTTAAAAGTTTGTCCATCCATGCATCTAATCTCAGCGAGATTACTGCAATGTCATTTTCACTGTTTGCCCAAATTCTTTCCTTAAAATCTTTCAGTTTATCCAGATCACTGCAGCCGTAGGATGGACTAGCACAGCCAAGGTTTATCATAATTCTCCAGTTTTAGCTTCCCTTCAATAAATCCCTGCAAAATTGAGATTAGAATTTAAAATCCTTCCTATTACTAACAAAGCTCTGTGAAGCCACAGTTTAGCTTCTCCTTGTGCTTGCTAAAATTTCTAAGACCAAATTGGGAGGTAGAACCTTTAGTCACCAGGGCCCCTTGTTATGAAACCAGCTGCTGGTTTGTGTCCAAGACACAGAAACTCTCAAACAAGGCTTAAAACATATCTGTCTGAAAAAGCTTTCTGTTAATTTAATGCTTTTTGTGTGTTTTTTTTTATGTGATAAATTCCTGCTTTTATCAGGATTTATTTATATTAGTATTCATTGTTATTTGCAGATTTCCTTTAATATGAATGATGATGATGATGATGAAACAACAAAAGCAAACAAAATTAAAAGATCACACAAAAATAAAAATAAAAAAACAAAGAGAACAATCTAAACTTTGTTGTATGTTTGATGAAGCTTAGTTGAGTTTTGCTGAATGTTAGAATTGTCTCTACTTGTTTTCATGTAACGTTGTACCATGGATGGAACTAGAGCTGCAGAGAAACTATAAGAACAGCTGAAAAAAAACAGAGATAAGGTAAAGTTTGGCACAGGTATAAATGAGGCAGTGTGTACATGTGTGTTTATACCCTTTGTTTTCCTCAAAGCAATGTTATTCAGACTAATGTGTTAGATGAATGCTTGTTGTATTTCATCCTGTCTTCCCTGTGCATGCACCCCCCTTTATGAGTCAATCTTTTCAGGACCAGTGCTTGAGTGACCCACCTCATATCTGTACAGTGTGCATTACCTACAAGTGAGTAACAACAGAAGCCCATAAATCACACATAAAGGCTACTTGACTAGTCTGTAGTTTCACCGTGGAGTATACTGCTTTTTATAGTTGTTGAATGACCAAAGTATTACACGGCAAGAAGGTTGCTGGTTCGAGCCTCGGCTGGGGAGGGGTTTGTACAGTGGCCTTTCTGTGCAGAGTTTGCATGTTCTCCCCGTGTATGCATGGGTTCTCTCCGGGTACTCCGGCTTCCTCCCACAGCCCAAAGACATGCGTGATAGGTTAATTGGTCACTTTGAATTCTGCCTCGGAAGGAGTGAGTGTGTGTGCGTGAACGGTTGTTTGTCTCTCTGTGTCGGCCCTGCAACAGACCTGTCCAGAGTCCCACTGCCTCTCGCCTGCTAATTGCTGGGATAGGCTCCAGCCTCTCGAGATATAAGTGGTACAGAAAATGAATGAATGAACATTTAGAGTGAAAGGAACATATATTTTAGAACTTAAGTGCTGATAAAGGCACCTGTCAACGGACACATCATCATATCAGACCCCTTCTTTGTGCACCTAATAAAGCAATAAAACAATCAACATTCATGCAGAAGTGTACTTTCCAAACCCTTCAGGCAACATTTAAACTGAGAATGTTGCCTTTCATGTGAAGGTCTGGTGGTTGGTATATACGAGGACATTTAAAAGGGGACAGATCAAACCACACAGCCTCATTTCGGGTGTGACTGTGGTGTTCCTGGACAAGATTGGGGACATCAACAATGGTGCTTGAGCTGTCGACTGATGGAGATTAGCCTTGTTTTTTTGGGAGCAAAACATGGCTGACTTCTGGCCTAATAAAACTGTAATGAGGTCATAAAACTCCCAAAAATGACTCACATTGACTATTTATAGCTTGAAAATGTTGAGCAGTGGATTAAATCCCTCACCAATTTACTGTAGTATTATGTAGACCTTTGACAACATTGTAATATAATATCCTAAGTTGTATTGCCTTATTAATAAAGAAAAATGTGCTGAGTATGGCTTAATGGATGCAAGATGCGAGTGTCTAGAAATGGACCTACCATGTTATATGGGCATATGTCATTGCACCCACATTTTTCATGATGTAATTCCACTCATTTTACTAATTTCTCGATAAATAACACGTGTCATCACTTAGCACAAATATTCAACTATAAAATATGTCAAAGTTAATTTACTTGCTTTTGCGTTTGCTTTTGATGTTAACATATTTATGAAAATGGACCAGGCCACAAAAAATATCTGTCTTGGATTTTGAGAAATAAGAAAGGTCCATATGTTCTAGGCTTCTCTTGATTGGTCAAATGCCATGATGGGGGATTCTGTAACACGTTCTCTTCATTAATTATTTGGGTAAAAACCGCAAGTTTGAGACCACCCTTAAGTCGACACAGGGGCGCCCTTTGTAGTGTGTGAACCCTAACTTATGATCATGAGACCTAAAGTCAAGAAAACTTTTGGACAATTCCCTTTTCATATGATATCCTTGTTTTCTTTTACTACTTTACTCTCAGTTTCAATGTGTATTTAGTTCGGATTAAGTATTAAAACAACTTGACAGTTCAAAATTAGAGTGGAAATTACTTTGAAAGGTTTATATTTAAACTGAAAGGACACTCATACAAATAATTTTGCCAAACCTGCCAATGGATGTTGCAATGGATAAAAAGGCAGTCTCAAAGGGACAGTCCAGGTGAAAAGGACAAGTAGACACTGATATAGGCTGAATGCAGGAGGCTAAAAAGAAATGAGAGAAAGAAACACTCAGCATCTGGCAGGGAGCAGGTGGAAGTGCCAGAGGGGTGATTTGGGACTGAAGAGCAGGTGAGCATTGAATAGCACAAGTGGGAAAAATCTGAGGGCATCTGATGGTCAGATGGTGATTGGCAAAAGAAAAGCAATAGCATTTATCGTCTGAGTCCCAAGGGAAGTGAAAACAAGGGTGAAGGCAGAATAGACAGAACCATGATAACAGTTTTGCATAGAAAAAGTTCTCAGTTTTCTATAAAAAACATGTTCTATCTGAATTATTCAGTCATACGATGTGTATATACAGTACATACTGCATAGGGATTTTTTAAAATTCCAGCTGACCTTGAGTCCAAAATGTACTGGAATCTGACGAAGACTGCATAACTTGTTGAAACAATCAAATAAGTACATTTGTTGTTTTAACAGTCAAATAGTGTGAAACAATAACCGCCTCTGTTTCTTCTTTTTTTTCAGCTGAATCTTAAATGAAGTTCGACCCGTCTGCTTCCCAATGCAGCTTACTAATAACAACTAGAGATGTGCATCATTAATTCATGAGTGGTGGGGGTGGCAGTTGAGATATGTTGATGCCTCAGAGGAGGGTAATTAAACAGATAGAGCTGTTTTTGTGCAGTGAAGTACGCTTGCACTCCGGTGCCTTGGGAGGCGAGATGTGCCTGTTGATGCTCATGAGAGACCTTTAATTTATTCCAACGCTGAAACTCACATGTATGTTGATTCTGTGTATTCTGAGCTTCAAAGAGCAGATGAGCTGCTGGGGCAGGGGGTCAGACATGTTTTTCTCCCGGTGTTTTGACAGAAAACCTGATCTCAGCGTGTGTTTTTATATATGATCCTCTCGACGATGCTCGGCTTCCCCTGTTTGTTCAACACCAAAACATCAAGCGGTGCTTAGTCAAGTTTTTAATTCACTGACATACTTAAGTTAAGTTTTGAAGTAGCTACAGACATTGCCAGATTTGTGTGAGTAAGCCACCACTAAATAAGAAGGATGCTGCTGGCAATTTTCCCTGTTGGAAATTTCATACTTGTAACCTATAATGTGTGTTGGTTACATACATGGTAGTATGCACATGTAAAAAAAAACTATTCCAGTTAGAAATGCAGTGAGTCCCCAGCAGATAACTGGAGATGGCATTTTTTCCACTTGATGAGTTTGATTAGTGGTGATGTGCAGAGCAAGGCGCTCACAGACACACTATATAACTTTCTCACCTTGAAACTGCACGTTCCTGACTCATTTGATGGCACAGTGACATTTATTTTGCACATTTCTAGAGCCCGAGGCTAAGAACGTGACGCTGCGCGATGCTGCAGCTGAGATTTGCTTTACACACAATGTAAGCAGATATCAACACACCAGCCATTAATAAGAGTTAAGATAGGATTGCCTTTTACTGGCACAAAATTTCTAATAAGAAAAAAAGAAAAGAAAAGAACACTTGTTTACCTTAGTTCCCATGTAACCTGACGAGCTACCAGTCAGTGATTGGGTGACCACCGGAGCGGTCAATGAAATCGTAGGGATTGGCCATGACCCCACAACCCCCCCACCCCTTGTAATCCCCATTGATTGCATGCACAGTTCCTCACACACCTGCACAGCATTCCATTAGGTTTACAGTTAGAAATACCATGATCTGAAAAGTTTTTGCAGCTCAGAAACTTAAAGTTTTTTTGTATTTTTTTATTATCATTAGCACCAGCTGCCACTTTAACAGGCGACTCATTTAAGTCCAGCTGTCTACTTTATGAGACCTATCATGATTTCATAGTTTAATAGTTTTGGTTATCAAGTTGCAATTAGCCATGCATACAGTTACGCTCAATTGCTTCTGCTTTGGGAAAAACATACCTGTCTGTCAGGCCCATCCACACAGTGTAAAAGAATGTGTGTGTGTGTGTGTGTGTGTGTGTGTCTGTGTGGGTGGGTGGGTTCTCAGCTGAGCCCTGCAACTGGAGTCATCTCCAGCAATTAACAAATTCCTGCGTCCATGTTGTCATATCAACACAAATCGCTGTGATGGCAGACAGATGGTTGAAACAAGAAACTGTTGAAGTGAATAACAACTGCCATTCATTTGCCATAAATGTATTCCTTGCAAAACATTTGTCCTTGCATTTATGACATTTTGACACATAGTGCACTCTAGACATTTTAGCTAGACCTGTATCCACAGCAGTGACTCACATCAGATTTGTAAAGCGTGTGCACCTTTTTGCCACTGCTATATAAACAACAATGACAAGTCATTACTTTTCCCTGTCTGAGATTTTCCTTCTTTTTCCTTCTAACCTGTAATGACTTGCACTGGTTACATACTGTTATTGCTTTAAGTAGAAACCTGCACGATTGTCCCTTTACTGTTGTAAACAAACTCTTTGTGGATTGTCTTTGCTTTTACTGCAAGAACCGGACCACTCTTGTATGTGCTTTATTGAACAATCCAAATATTTGACGAAAAATGTTATTTCTATCAATTTCGGTTGCCAACGTGGAGGGCTGTCATTTACTGTTGTAAAGAGGATTTTGGAACAAAGATAAACACAAGTTTAGAGGGAAAATAATAATCCTTGAAGATGTAGCCTACTGATCCCATTCTAATCTGGATGAAACATGCAGCAGTCTGACGATCACATTCTCTGATTTCTTTTACATGTTTTAGGCCGCACTGCTATGTGAGAATATTCTGAAAACACAAGTGCTCGCCTCGACAGTTTCCAGCAGTAGTCTGTCACTGATATCTCAAACTGATGACTTGCTTGACTTTGACAGTCTTCCCATTTAATGTTAGCCCACTGATAGGACGGGATTCACTGGTGAGGAGGGAACATTGGAAATGAAAGTGGGAGTCTGATATTTTGAGAGTAATGTGGCTATTAGCCAGCTGCCAACTCTTACACATGCGAGGTTGTCAAATTCATGCAATTGGCACTTTTTGCATGATCTCACTCTACACGTCCGTTTTCTCATGCAGTGAAAATAGAATTCATATCTGATAACAGCATAAAGTCGAGGAGACAGACAGCACACGGATGGATGAGTCAGGGCAGCATAGCAGCAGCAGGTAAATAAGGATAATACAGATGAATTCAAAAATGCCCACAAATCTATGTTATATTAATTTATTTTCCTGCATGCTGTTCAGGCGAGTGGCTTTTGTGGCAGCAATACATCTCTCCCACCTCTTCTGTGTGGGTTCATATCACAACATTTCACTTATGGAGTGATTCATCTGCTTGGCTTTAAAAGTCCTGTTCATTTAGGCAAAATCAGATATGACTCTGGTATCTTAATTATCAGCCAATTACATACGCAACTTCTTAGGTTCCATACGTTGTCCTTTGGTGTTGCTTGCATTCCACTGACACGACTGTGGGACAGGAACTTAAGTAGAATCGAGTCTCTTTGTAACCACAGAAACTACGTGTCTATCTCTTTGAAATGTCACCTTCAAAGGCTGGCATTAAAATAATCCTTGATTTTTAATGCAGCCAAGGTTTTTCATTCCTGTGTGACATTATGACAATAGATAGTGGTGCCAGAGAAAACAGCTACCACTAGAAAAAACATGCGTAAAAACAAGACAGTTGGATTGGACGAGATTGGAGTTGGAACAATTTTATCCATAAGATTGTTGGAACTTTGTTGCAGTTGTTGAGCTTTATGGGCTAGTGTTAGGAGTATTATGGCAAGGCAAGTTCTTTTGTATAGCACATTTCATGTACAAGTATTTTCCAAGTGCTCTACACAAAACATTAAAAGAATCACAGCCAGGTGAAGAATAAGCATTGAAAAGTACATAAAAGAATATACTTAATAGACATAATTAAAAGGATGTGCAAAATCCTAATAAAATCATCTTACAATGATGTAAAATAACTAAATTAAAACAAATTGATTAAATGCAAGCAACAGTCTAGATAAGTGAAAAATACCCTGAAGATTTCATGCGTATGGCACATGAGAAAAGAAATGTTTTTAACCTGGATTTAGCAGTGTCTACTTTGGGTGAAAGTTTAATCTCTACTGGCAGATTGTTCCACTTCTTTGCAGCATAACAGCTAAAAGCTGCTTCTCCATGTTAAGTCTGGATTCTGGTCTGGACTAGCTGAGTCCTTGGATATAAGAGCTCTTGCAGGTTTATATTCTCTGAACATATTGACAAGAGAAATCTGTGGTGCCTTCTCACTATCATTTCCTGTTTTATTTATAAAATGTTGTCTTTGTGCACCTTACTTAGATTTGGTTGCTGTCTTTGAAATATATATATATATATATATATATATATATATCTGTGTGTTTGTGTTTATTTTAGTTAAAATTCCAGTGGAGTTTGTTTTTCTTTTCTTATTTTTTATTATTCAGAGATATATGGAGAGATATATGCCAAAGGCATGTTTTATTTCTTTTGCTGTTTTTCCCAAATGTATGAATAGAGCTTTCAGTTTGGCCTCAGAGTTTTACAGTTTTTGTGCAGTTACAGTTTTTTTTTTGTTTGTTGTTTTTTTAAATGGGAGCATTGGGGAGTAAGATGGACATGAACTGTGTTTTATAAAGAAGCACAGTAAATAATGTTTGTATGACATAATTAATGATCATAGAATAATAGATTTGTGTTTGAATTATTTCTTACAAGCTTCAGTTTCACAGTGCAACTTTGTCTAATGCATATGAAATCTTGCTAAAAAAAAGGCTTAACTTACCTCACAAGGAAACCGAATTGCTTTTACTTTGTTATTCAGCGACCTTGCTAGCTATAATTGTGTTTACTTGAACCCTTTCTCAACATACATTTGTATTTTTCAAGTATTTTGTGCTCCAATTGTATCTTGAACAGTTTGAATGAACAGCCATAGTCAAAGAAGAAACTCTCCCAAATAAGAATATGGAAGAGCTCCAGAAATGATTAATCTGGGAAATGATACATCCCCAATTACCAAAAAAGATTGGATGCCTTGTAAAATGTTATTTAAAACAAGATGTAATGATTTACAAATCTGATGAGACCATACTTTATTAACAACAGAACAAAGAAAACAATGTTGAAAGTAAACTTAATGAGAGCAACAAAAGGCTTGAAAAGTACATAGAAAGAAAATACTGAAAAGATTTGATTAATTTTTCTTACAGATGAAGTCAAAGCTCTGATCTCTTGGCACTGCTGCCAGGGAGGTCATGTGATTGATGCAGCATGGTTTTTTTTTCTGTTAACATGATTGATTTAAAACTTTTTCTAGATGAGGGCCACAGTCCAACTGACTATTGATTCAATTTGAATCTGTGTTTTGTTTTGAATTTATTCTTGGAACATAACCATACTCTCACATAGCTCTTGCTTAGTTTGGGGCGATTGTGATTGTTTCTGGCTTTAGATGCTAAAAAGTAGAAAAACTCATCCTATTTCTTCAGTGATTATGCCTCTTTTTCTTCAAAACTTTCAAGAATTGTGCGGATTTCTTGTTGTGTTGTGGATAATTAACTCTGAGAGCAAACATTATTTACATGGAAACAGGGTCATAAAGGCTGTCTGTTACCACACTGTGGTATTCAGCATCTTTAAAAACATGTTTCTGAATATACATTTTTATTAACTTCTGGTGTTATATTAATGCTTCAGAATTAAATGAGCTCTTCTTTTTCCTGAGCTTCAACTCTCCACCGTCTTTCATGAAATTCAGTTTTGTAGTTTAAGTAATCTTTCTTGGTGGAGGTAGTTGTGCACTTGTATAAAAGAATTAATGATCTATTAAGAATTATTTGTCATGTTGGTTGAATATAAACCAAACAGGTGCCAAGGTACAGAGTAGTCTGAAACTAAATCTTTATTGGTTTATTTGAAGCATAAATGTTACTAATATGCTGAACTGAAAGAAAATCGACAGGGTGAAGTAACTACTCTTGAACCTACTGAAGGCTTTTAGTCTTCTGCAGACTGATATTCGCTGAGGAAACCTGATAAAATTACATAAACACCAAAAAGAAAGAAAAGGTAGTAGAAGTGCCTTGATGAATTAGATGTGCCACAAAGCATTATTTTTCTGATGTGTTTCAAAGCAGTAGGTCCAGAGGCCCTTTGTCATTGCTGTCTTGCACTTAGAGAAGCTCGAAGGAAAATATTTTCTCAGTACATGGCTCCACAGATGTTATTCAGTAAATGGAACCCTAAACCTGAGGTAAATCTGTTGTTTTAGTACATCTAAATTCATTTCATGGCATTTTTATGACAAAATGATCTAATCAATATGCATACAGACAATAGTAAATGTAACCATGCCCTTTTCTGAGCTGTGATGTGCACATCTACAAATGAGATTGATAAGCAAATAAATAAATAAACAAGATGATGATTTAGTGGCAGTATGGTGCATATTATTAGAACATTAAAATAATTATTTCAGGAGTTTCTGTAGCTGTAGATTTATGACTTCCAACTGGCCTAAGATGGACAGATTCACAAGATAGTGAAATTCCTCAGGCTTAGACAAAGAAAATATTTAGTTTATTGGTGTCCCCTGAAATTATTTCTTGATTAGAATAAAAACTTATTTGAGTTCTTTTTTGATTAACCTCTATCTAAAGGGTCTAAGTGGATCTAACTGCCTAAACATAACACAATATAATGACTAACATGTAACTACTACTACAAGCATCCAATGGTTTTACAGTATCCATATTTTAAATGGATGCTAGTAGAAGTATAATGTCATATTTTCCTTTTCACTGATGGAACATGTAGGTGTTTTGTCACGACAGAAGAAAGGTGAGAACTGGGTGGGAACTCATCATGGAGTCCTCATGCATGCAATATGACACACACAATGAATTGATGCATTACTGGAGTGATGAGGAAATATTGTTAGTGGGCGGATGTGTAGAAGATCAGACTTTTTACTGTTTCCCATCACTTCTAATCATGGCTGGCCTTTTCATTAACTGTAACTATGACATTTAACAAACCAAGAGATAAGCTCAGTGAGATATGCATGAGGCTTAACAAGGGAGCAAAGCTTACTTTGTTTTTAAGAAAACAATCCATATGTACTGCAGGAAACAATTTTAACCCAATGTTCTGTTCTGAGGTAAAGGTTTTCTGTGCATGCAATTTATGGATCTCTTTAGAAAAATCACAAACAAGACTGTATGCTAGAATTGGGTGTAGCCATGAATTGCTGCTTTGGAGGTTTGAGTGTGGAATTTTGTTTGTCAACAATCTCTTCTTTCTTTAGCAACAAGCGGCCATGATTAGACGAGAGGTTGGAGCTAGTCTTAAAATATAAGTGACCAAAAGTATAATGAGACCCGATGATGATAATGAGGCCATCTAGATATGTATTCATGGATTTCCTTTTCAATAGGACGATCAACACACTGAGCAAAAAGAATGAATTTATCTAGTTGTATCAAAATGACTTCTTGGGGTAAAACATGTGATTTGGAAATATTGTCTTTACAAATTTCCACTGTGTGTTGCAAAGGTTGAATAAATAAAAAAAGAAAACAAAAACAATTTGGGACATTGTTCAAATTCTACATCCAAATACTATAGTTTTCATTTTTCGTGGATCCGTAATATTCCAGATGATCACAGTGAGATCATCAGAATGAACAAAATCAGCATTACAGTGATTTCTGGCAACTTTGAAAGGCTTTTATTACATATTCTTTAAGAAGTGCTAGTGATCTCCATCAGTACTGAAACTTGCTTACACCAGTGGCACTGTGGCTCAGCAACCTTTGTCATGTGACCTTTTTCTTGCATATTTCAACAGTCCCTGAAGAGCTAGTTATTTTGCTGGAGGAGAAAAAATAAGTAGCCCCTTCCTGCTGCCATTGGCTTCCTTGAGAAAGAGGAAAAAGTGTTTAGCCTGATAAACCCAAAGCTACCCTTATCAACATTATATATTTTCTGTCCATACCAGGAGTAAATGTTTTGAAAAATACTTGAATTCATAATAAAACACCTCTGTGTTGAATTATAAGACAGCACATACAGGGAGTGTGTTGCCAAAGAGACGACTGACTTGCCCCCTAATGGATCTATATTACATCATTGTCTAATCTTGGTTCCATGAGACTTGAAACTTTCCTAATGGAGTGAACTGTGCAGTGAGCCCTTTACTGTAGGTAACGTACACTCTTGCAGCCCAGTCTAATTCATCACAGTGGAATCGTGATGGGGGCTAGTGAAAGGAGCACGGCAAACCAGATTAGGTGGCATTAATGGGTTTTTAATTTAAGTCTTGGCTTATTAGATGTCAAACACAAAAGGGCTGAATGGATTTAAGAGATGAATTGGGTTAAGACGCTGTCAGTCGACCATGAGTACCTGCTCCATTGCCATTCCCATCAGCTGAGGTGCTGCAGATAATATGAAAACCTGGACTCTGATCAAAAGAAACACAAAGGTAGTGTCTCTAGCATAACTAGGGGGTGTGGTGGAAGCTCCAAATGCTGAAAATGAAGTATACATGCTGTACCTGACCCAGGTTCTAGTCCAATGGAAGGGTGTTTGCTGCCTACCATTTCTTCTCTGTCTCTCAACAAATGTGGGCTAGTGCTGGTGCGTCATGACACTTGGCTTTGTTATCCATTCAATCTCAAGGTTATTGGTCAGTTCATAGCTCTTTAAAAAGCTTGTTCATGCTCAATGTTCTCTGCCACAGCTCTCGAATAACAAATATACTACGAACTCAATTTAATGCCGGCACAATGCATATTTAAAGTGCATTGCGTGAGACAATTTCATGGCAGCTTGACAGTGCATACGGTTACTGGGAAAGAGCATGTCTGATGGCAGTCGGGCTGGACTAAAATGCGTGTGAGTATGTGAGACAGAGAGCATGAGAGAGTAGGGAGGCTGAGACGTGAACTATAAAAGAGATTATGTGATGAACAGGTTCTGCTTGCCCACTTCACTCCTCAGAAACACAGATGAACAACATTTGTCTGCATGGACATTCTGATAAAATGATAATGCGGTTAAACTGCAGTCATCAGTGACGATTAGTGATGACATTGGTGCAGTCTAATGAAGGTAGATAACTTCCGATATAAAGCATGAATGGAATAACCAATAGTATGTCAGTGCCTGAATGCAAAAACACATCAATAAAAGTTTGGGTGCTTTCTAAATAATCTGCAGGAAACAGTTTAAGTTGCATCTATCTCCTGGTTTTTTATTAGAATTCCTTTTTTTTTTGTCTTTTCTATAATATGAATCATATCTCCTACTTTTATTTGGATGAGCTCTCTCAAACTCACCAAAATCTAGGACATTATCCTTTGGTTTTGACACCATTTTTGTGCAGCAGTTTTCAAACCTAAAATCTAATTTACATAAAAAATTCTCCTCATTTGACCCGCTTTAGTTATGTTATGTTCCTTCTTTTGTTTTCTGCTTTCTGTGTTCCATTTCCACGTTCTCCTCTGTATTTTCCACAATTACAAATACAGCTAATCAGTTGGAACGAAAGGAAGAAGCCTGATGAATAAAATATACGGTGGCTACAAGTAGATTGGCAAATACAGCAGTTGCCCATGCAATCAGAGACCAAAGTGAGCTGATCCTCAGCTGCTGAAGTAAGCCATCCTGTAGAGAAGCCAGTTTTTCGTGAATGCGGGGGAGTAGAAGAAATCTTGTGCAGATGATCAGAAACCTGAATAATATAAGATTCACATTTACAGGGAAATGAAGATTTCTCAGAACTCGATGTGAAGTGTTATCCAAAGAATGATCAAAACCTGCATACCACAGTGCAAGGGAATGTGCTCCAACTCTTTAAAATGCCTTTATTTTCTGCAGTCTTAAGATCATGTGTGCAGTGAAACAAACAAGGCTTGCTTGCTCACTCTGCCCCTAAAAAATAAATATGTAAAGCATTTATCTGAAATGACATGTTGATCAAATAATAATGTATTTGCACCGAATTCATTTGCAGCAATTAGTGTTAGCCTTACATGAATTTAAATTTGCATCTTTTGAGTAATTGCTGACATGACAGATGAATATATTAGGCTGTCAACAGCATGTGTTGCCGTCTTTTCTCAATCCCAGTTTGTAATTTACTGACAGTGGGTCAGAAGCACATTGTGTCAGAAAATGTCAATGAGGAATATTTTTTTGATACTTAATAAATCAGCTTGAAAATTGCCTACCCATAAGGAAAGGAGTTTATCGCTTTAATAAAATAAATTTGATTACTTATGGAGTCATAGTAAAGAAATATTTGTTAAATTAAATTTAAGTTAAAGAACCCCCCCCCCAAAAAAAAAAGATAAAAATGAAAAAAATAT
>JAOXYM010000001.1:6806298-6818885 GCA_028567055.1 Leptatherina wallacei
CCAAGCTCAGCAGCACAGGCTTTAAGCAGCTTTGGTGACACCCTGTCAGGCCCAGCTGCTTTCCTGGCACAGAGTCTTTTCAGTTTTCTGCTGACCTGCTGGGGGGGGGGGGGTGGCTGTGTATGCATCTCTGACATTTGCATACAGCAGATCAATAGTCTGGTTTTTCTTGGTCGGGCAGTCCACAAACTGATGGAAGGCAGTGATAGTTTTATCCAGGGTTACATGATTAAAGTCCCCAAAAGATGACAACATATGCCTCTGGGTTTTAAGTCTGTAATCCTGCGATGGTTGAGTGGATAGACTCATAAACTGCCTTCTCATTGGCCCGGAGAGGAATGTAAACACACACAGCTATCACGTGTGTAAACTCTCTTGGGAGATATGGTCTACACTAACGGCTAAAAGTTTGAGATCACAGCAGCAAAGGGTTGTTTTAACCTTTATATAACCAGGACTGTACCATATGTTGTTTACCTACAGTATAAGTCCTCCACCTTTACTTTTTCCGCATGCCTTCATGTCCCTGTGGGCTCTCAAAGCTGTGAAACCCGGTAGCTCCACAGTAACATCCTGCGTGAGGCTGGTTAACCATGTCTCAGTCAGGACATATAAGCTGCTCTCTCTGTATCCTAACAGTCTTGATCAGCGCTGATATTTCATCCAGCTTGTTCGCCAACGAGTTGACGTTCCCCATCAGTACCGAGGGAATTGAGGGTTGAAATCTCCGCCTGACGTTGTGTGGTAGCCGAGCTTTTAGTTTAGCTTCAGCCCGACAACCTCGGTACGCCCACGTCAACTATGGAATATTGTGATGGATCCCGGTGTGAGCGTTTCCCCTGTGGGTCAAAATATCTTCCCTCGAGTAAACAAGAGGGATCCGACTTGTAATGTGATTATCCATCGTAAAGAGATAACCAACAAGTATAAAAATAAATGAATAAATAGACGTTGGCACAAAAACCAACAAAACACAAACAGGTTAAAAAAAAACTTCAAAAAACACTCAAGAAACACGGAGCTACTAAAAAGGCTGCCTGCTCGCTTCAGGCACCATGGCAACACAGATTGCTTTTGCTGTAAAATACCTGCAGATTAAATCCACTGGAGATTCAATTAATCAACTTTATAAAAAAGAATTACAACTTTTCATTACACAATGGTTTCTAATTTACCAACTAATCAGTTTTCTAGATGTAGCATTCTTCATGGAGCAATAACAGGATTTTTGACACCAACAGTATGTCTCTGATATGATCTCCTTTTACAGGTATGTTCCATGTATTAAAGGTAAAGTTGTCAGTGTCAGTTTCTCTACAAATCATCCCCTCTAAACTTTACTTATATCTCTGTCAAGTTATAATTCTAAATATTACATCTTTATTTTGGTCTATTGAGTTGGTTTAGTCATGTATTACTATTCTTGCCTTTAAAATACACATGTTCATCAGAAGAGTGTAGACCTCACCTAAATGATGAGACAAATAAATAAATACAGGTTATATGACTCCCCTACAAACCAGTTGCTACATCTCCATGGTTGCCAGTTCGGCTATATCATGTAAGATGGATCATTTTTCTGGATGCTTTGATAGTTTCAAATTATGAAGATGGAGTTCAATAATTTAACTGCATTAAAAGGTAAGTAGTCTTCACTGCTTTGCACCTCGTCTGTCTTACAAATACCATCCCATCCCTAAGGCCCTTTTCAAATTATTTATATTTACCTCGTCTAGATTATTCTATTGACATTTGAATTCACTCAACCATCATGGCATAAATGTCTGATTTGGCTGCTGCTGTAAGGGGCATTGATCTGACAATAGATATTATAATAAGTTTATATTTTCAGCTTCATTGATTTTATTATTTATGTAATTAATCTGTCATGTAACCAGATAAGTCTAATTGAAATTAATGTATTTTTCCAACAGTGTCATTGCCAAGGAAGCAGCATGTCAAGATGCATAGTAATGTATCCATGACCCAAAATATATGTGTAGGCTAAAATGTCTCCTTCAATTATAAAATTTATCATCAACCTTAGTTATCATATTTTGATAGGATTTAGACTAATTTTGTACTCATTAAAAGTGAAAGGGTATGACTTCAGCCCTTCAATGAGTTTTACAACTGATTCCAAGCAGATGGAGGTGCATGTATAAAACCTCTTCTTTCAATTTCAGTACAGGCTTTATGAGCAGATATTAGGAATAAGGCTGAGAGCTTAGGCAGTAACCTCTAGTCCTTTTCTAAAGGGTATCAATCCACAGATATGAAATAAGTGAGCCAAGATTAGACATATAAATTTTAAACAAATGATAATTGGGATGAAGGAGGTATTCTCATCCATTACCAGCAACAAAGGACTGCACACAAAGTCAAGAACAGATAAAAAGAATAGAGGACATTCCTGTGCTGGGACATGAATAGTCACTCTTATTTCTTTAAGTTTATTGTAAGGATGAAACTTTTTTGTTTAACTGGCAGAATGAAAGAACAAACACTGTAGACTTGAGAAACATCATGGTATTCAGGACAAGAATCTCTTAGGATGAACAAGGATGAGGCATGAGGATGAGGATTTTTTTTTCTTCAGTGTGATGTAGTCCCCCACATAAAGAGAGCTGCTTCATCTCAAAGAAGCAGGTCACAGGGTTAAAGACAACTGGATGTTTTCCACAAGATGCTTCATGTCTTTGATGCAGCTGTAGGCTACAGTGTTAGGATGTATTTTAAAGCCATTACACACTGAAACACACTTCATGTAATCCCAAGAGCAGGCTCACTTTACAGGCAGGTAAAGGAGACAGAGAGCCCAAAGCGGGTTTCTAGATAATAAATAGAAAGTCACATTTTATTTAGGCTCTGTGAAGACTCAGGGATGTGGCAATAAAAGAAACACAGGCAAAATTCCAAAGTTATGAACTGTAAATTATTTGAGATGAAGAAAAATGCTGGGAGTGAATTTAAAAAATAAGCTTTTTTCAATTTGTCAAGATAATAAGCAAATTATGCAATCACTGAAATAGAAATAGACAAAAAAAGAAGACATTTCTCTGAGCTATGCATTGAATTTAGCTTATTTGCCAAATGTATGTTATCTTAAATGAAAATAAAACACAACAGGATTTTTAATACACAGCATAAAATGGAAGTATTCTTGAAACCATTTTTTTATTAAATTTAAAGTAAACCACAAACTCCATGAAATGGTGCGTAATGTAGAAATATTTGTTTATTATTACAAATGACCAGATTTCAGAGGCTTACGTTTTTAAAATGGCAGCAACATATTAACTTAGATGCAGGCTTGCAATGTAAAATCACAGGCTGACAGTTTGTCAGTGATGAGGCTCAGAGAAGGGATTCATCCATTAAAAGGTGCATCGTTATAAACCTGAATACTATGGAGGACCAGGAGGGTCTTTGAAAAAGCAATACAGGATTTTGATGATGAATAATTAATTTTGAAATGAAAATATAGATTGATAAATACAATTTCAAATTCAACAATTAAATCATAGAAAAATCTATTTTATATTTTTTTATACATTTTATATTGAAGTATTAAAGAGGAATTGCATATTGAAATAACAATTCATTTATAAAGACTGATTTGTCAATGTATTTTCAAATTCTATTTCCAAAAGGAGAAATAAATGACCATGCATACATTTGATGATAAATACCTTTCCATTTCACACAATTAAAAATGCAATTCCCTTTTCTATTATTCTTTTTTTTTCCCTGCATTTTTAAATCCTTTTTACAATTGCATTTACTTAATGGATTACATTTTTCAATTAGCCTTTGCATGATACTTTGGGGTCTTGAGCAGTGAAAACCAAGTTAAACCAATCGCAGCTTTTACTCGAATGTAACCAGCTTTCTTATTGGTTAGAAAGCCACACTTAAGTCTCAACAGCTAGCTAACAGCTAGCTAACCACGTCGACAGCACTGATGCTAATAATGAAAATACTTTAAAAGAGATGCTGCAGATAAGGAGAAACTTTGAAGCCTCCATCCAGACGAGTTTCTCTGAAAGTTCAATGAGGTTGAGCATATTACTTTGCCAAATCGGTAAAGTAAGAAGCCAAAGATCCAAGACAGAGAAGCAAGTGTGGCTGTCTAACCAATGAAAGAGCTGGAGCAGCTTGAGGAGTAGCTGTGATTGGTTTAATTTGGTATTCACTTCCCCAAAAGTGTCATGCAAAAGCTAAATGGAAAACTATCAAGGAAACACAATTGCAAAAAGGGTTTAAAAAATGGAGGGGGGTAAAGAAAATGGAACAGGAAGTTACCTTTTTAAATGTATGAAGTTAAAAGGTATTTCAAACCGAATTTATGAATTGTGGGTTTTTTTCTCCTTTTAGAAACAACTTTTGAAAATACATTTACAAATCACAGTATTTAACTAGAAGCACTCATAGAGCACATAATAGAGCACATACCTCTGCCAAAGCCATAGGGTCAGTCACCTGAGAAAAAAACCCCAAAAGGCCAAACAACCCTCCCAGTACACCCATTGGAACTTTCTGGATCATCAGATCCAGAATATCAACATGATCCAGTCAAACAATGTTGGAATATAGCATCTACCGTGATGTTGTCTATCTTTTTGTTGTTGTGGTTCCCAGAGTCTCTAAGAGTCGAATGGGAGGCAGAGCCTTCAGCTATCAGGCCCCTCTCTTATGGAAGCAGCTCCCAGTTTGGGTTCGGGAGGTAGACACTCTCTCTACCTTCAAGATCAGGCTTAAAACCTTCCTTTTTGATAAATCCTATAGTTAGGGGTGATTAGCCATCCCTTAGTTATGCTGCCATAGGCTTAGACTGCTGAGGGATATCCCATGATGCACTGGGCTCTTACTCTTCATCTCTCTGCTCCTTATCTCTCATGTAGAAACATGTGACAGTATTAGCATACACATATTTATCCTCTCTCAGCAGATATCCCTGGATAAAAGCTGTGATGTCTGTTGATCTCTCTTTCTGTCCGCTCTCTTTCTGTCCTCTCCAACTCAACTGGTCCAGGCAGATGGCCGCCCTCCCTGAGCTGGGTTCTGCTGGAGGTCTTCCTTTCTGTTAAAAGGAGATTTTCCCTTCCACCGTCGCCTCTAGCATGTTCAGGATGGGGGATTGAATCAAAGTCAAGATTCAATGCGATCTGTTGGTTTCCTTCGCTAGGCTATTTGTTATGAATTGGCTTGTGCGAAAACTGATTGATGTCAACAGATCGACTCAAACTGATTGTAGTGCCTTGAGATGACATTGCCATGAATTGGCGCTATACAAATAAAGCTGAATTGAATTGAATTGAATGATTCTGGGTATTTTCTGTTGAATTAGAAACTGTAATGGCAAAATGGGGAGATCCCCATTTCCCCATTGTCAAGAATCTCTAAAAAGTTCTAGACGGTGATCTGGATCACCCCCACAATGTAATCACTCATTCCTTACATTTCTGGCATTTATGAAAATTTTATCAAAATCCATCCATAACTTTTTGAGCTATGTTGCCAACAGACGGACAGTCAGGCAGACAGGCAGGCAGGCAGGCAGGCAGGCAGGCAGGCAGGCAGGCAGGCAGGCAGGCAAGCAGGCAGGCAGGCAGGCAGGCAGGCAGAAAACATCATTTTGAAAAAATTAACAGAAGCAGAAGAATGAAGAATAGGCATCCTTGACAAGATTCTGAGGCACTATTCAAATGTGGAGTAACAAGAAGATGGCCTGTTGTGGTATTTGATAACATTTTGGACATGGCTGCACTGAATGCATGTGTCGTCTACCGGAGGACATGCATTCAGCTGCTTCACTTTACAGCTGAGTTTCACCTGTGACACGCCAGGAACTGGGCTGATTTTGTAAAGAAATCCAAGAGGACATTATCAGAGGAAAAGAGGAATAGAAAGGAACAGCAAGAGATAAGTCAACATCGACTGACTTTTACTCACTCACTCAGAGTACAGGTAGGATGCAAGATGGATGCTGAATTATTTGTTGCAAGGGGGCACCTCTCTGAGAAAATCTGCCAAAGTTCCATCATCCTTCTTTAAAGCATTTTTAAAGATGACAGTCTAGTTCATTGTTGTTCAATTGCAATCCAGTTAAAACAAATTTATTATGATCCACATTAGTCCAATGATAAGCCAATTCATACAAATATGATTGTCTATAAACCAACGGATTGCATCAAGCCATATCTTTGATTTAATCTCCCATCCTGAGCATGCAGAGGGAGGCTGAGGACAGTGGAGAAGAAATGTCCTTTTAACACAAAGGAAAAACCTCCAGCAGTAGCGGCCTCATGGGCAGTCTCTTACCTTGTCCAGTTGGGAGTGGATAGGACAGGGCATAGGGGTCAAGATGCATCATAACTCTAAGCCAGGGATACCATGATTATTTAAATTTTCCAATTCATTTCTAATACCCTATTTTTCCAATGCAGGGTCGCTGAAGATCAAATTTACCTTCAGGGGTTAATAACGTATTTTTTAATACAATCTTTCATTTCATTTTCACAACCTTTAGCTGAAGACATTTTTAAAACATGAAAGAATAAGACCAGAGTCAACACTGCTGTGATTTCTTTCCCCCCAAACACCTTCGATTAATTGATTAAAAATTCCAAGTTAGATTTTGGTCTGAGATGATTCTGCTCCACAGCACTATCCAGTGTCTCATATTGAATCTTTAATTTATCTGGGTAAAGTACAGGACTCTCCTACAGTTATTTGAATTTGAAGGTTTAAGAGGAAACGACAAGAAAAATATGTACACAGAAGTGCTTGTTGGCATGTATGATTTACACGTTTCACAGTCCACAGGATACGCAATTTATCAGTGATGCAAAAAGAATTTAGGTTCCCTCACGGGCAATCATAAAAGATTGGAGCAATTATTTTATGCTTCGCACCTTTGCTGACACAGTCGCATGGGAAAAAAAAAACATCCTTATAAAATCAGCTCTGCGTCAACTCAGCTGAATCAGCAAAGGAAATCAGTCATTTTTCTCCGTTGTGGACATCTCTTTGCCTCCTAGAGCCTGATTTATTTCCCATCATTCATGGTGTATCATGTGGAATCGGAGGAAGACTTTCAGTTGAAAATGACATAATTTAGGTGAATTTTTCATTAAAGCAAAGATGGATTTAATACTCCAGTGTCCCCCCTCATGGTTATTAAATCAGGCCTGTTTGAGATAATGGATCTTTAAAATTCTACAAGCAGCTCTCCCAGTCTCTTCTCACTCTCATCCCTTTCCTCCCGCTGGACTCAGTTTCCTCACACACACCATATTCATTACAGGATAACTCAGGTTTGGGGAAGAGGGAATGAGAGTGAGAGCGTGTGAAAGAGATTTCCAGTTGATAACATGTTTATAAAGAGCCTAGGAAAAGAAGATGGGTGCTAGAAAATCTGATGATTTCAAAGAGCAGAGAGTCAGGATCTGGGAAAGAATAGCAATTCCAATTCAACCTGAGTCGAAAATGTCAATAGTGGCTCACTAGGGTGAGGCTCTTAAGAGGAAAGTAAGGCAGCTGCACTCAAGTCAACTTTCTTCTCTGAGATCTAGGCAAAGTTGTTAAATCTATAGCTATGACATTTGATGTTAGTATTGATTCATCAGGCTGGCACACTGAAAAGACTGTCAGCTTCAAGGGATCTCACTGTTTAGCTATGCAAAGCTTGCTTTTAATCCCATAGCAGGTTTAGGCGCTTCCTGCTTTGTGTGCAGTCCTGGCTCTGCACAGCAGAGTAGCATAATGTCTAATGATTGGAGTATTGAGCTACACATGACTAGAAATAACAACAAAAATAAAACTTCTCTGAAGGAAACTCTGCAGGTTTGCATAAAGAATTATATATTTTAGCAAGAGGTAAATTGCAGCCATATTTGTTGTTAAATAATTTTTTTTAGAATAAGTGAGGAATAATTTATAGAAAGTAAAAGATGCAATAAGAAAGATGTAGTACATTTAGCTTATTAGAGGGACAATGTTTTGCTGCCTTATTTTAAAAAATGAAGAAGAAAATTTTCGGAAAAGCTTTGACTCCTTCAGTCATTTTCCTTTAAATCAGTTACACATTCATGGTACCAAATCATTTCTAAAATGACATGCCTCCATCAATATCTCTGTTTATAATAAATGTAGTGTTGTTTAGCATCTGACTCCAAATACCGTGTTTTCTTTCTACATCGTTCCAAACTGTGGGCCTCAAAGAAAAATTGCTTAATCACTGGAGTATCAGGCAACATTATGTTTAATTGTATGCATGAACACCCACTTTTACCCAGCAGCATAGTTTTACCTTCAGAATCCTGAGCACATGTCTCCAGTTGAGCTCCACATAATAACACTTTCCACTATTTTCCTCTTTTTTGTTTCATGACAGCTTTGTTTGCTGTAATGGAAATGTTGGCACCATGCTGGGTTGATTGTGCCAATCTGTGCTTTTTGTGATTTCATCCTATTTAAAAAAAAAAAAGCCATTGATATAAACAGTGATCTTTTTTCTTTGTTTTGTCCTCTTAAAATTAATTTCAGCTCCATGAAAAAAGTCTGAAAAGTTACATGAAATAGCTGCATGAAATGAACTTAAGCAAACACAGTTAACCAATGAAAGGCAGCAAGGATTGGTAAAATGTGGTCACTAACTTCTCTTTTGGAGGCCTTGCATCTTTGTACCCGAATGAAGTACTTTGCGGTAATTAAGTTAGTAAGAAATTAAGTTGTCTGCAGCTTCTTCCGGACATGCCCTGCTTTCCATTAATCCTGTGGTAGCTGAACATGTTGGTATTATTTGTGAAAAAGCAGCTTGATCCTGTTCTCTAACATTTACTTGATGGAGATCTTTGTGGGTTGGACGTGATAACATTTATGGATCACTTTCGATATGGCATGATTGTGAGCTACAGTAGTCAGATTAATGGTCAGGCACACACTGTGCTGGTGATTCAGTGGAGCCTTACATATTGGAATAAATTTAAAAAAAAAACAGAGCTAGAAACTTTTCTCATCCATATTTTTCTCTATAATTATTTTCAGCCCCACTGTTATTGAATCTGGGCCAAATAGACAAAAGAAAACTATATGCTTAAATAACTTTCTGCTCTCAGACTGACTACATTTTCAGCTGCTCCCATCCACAGTTTTTTTTTTGTAAGTTTGTTTGTTTTGATGTTGTTTAGTTTTTTAACACAATACAGAGTCTCTGTGGGTTTGATGTGATTCTTCATGGTCAACGAGATTTGTTTATAAGAAAACTTGTAGCGTGGGATAATTGTAAATGAACAAACAAAAGCCCTGTTTCCACCAAGGGGTCCAACTCCAGAGGGGACAGGATGGTTTTCTGAACCCTCATCTCTGTTGTGTCTCCACAGCAAACCGTGCCCTTACCTGATAGGTGGGGTAAAAGCCAGATAGACAGACAGAGACATCCAGCTGTTGGTGTTCCTTCTTCTTGGCATGCAGTTTTAAACAAAACATACAGGGTTTATTTAGACATTTAGGTACAAACTGAAAATATGAGTACAAAGTGTCTTTTTTTTTTGTCATATTAATGTAATATCTGAAAGACTGAATGCTATTGCTTGAGCAGACATCTCATGTCCAAACTGGAATTTAAGTTGTAGAAAATGCTCCACTTTAGTCACCTGAGATTAAAATCAGATGTAAGATTCCATCTAAGGCATTTATTTTCATGAAGGGTTTACTTTCCTTAACATATATAAATATTTATAAGTATGTCATTTTTATGATCAGAGAGGAGTTAGAAAGAGTGAGGAGTTTATGAGATTCAGGGATCTGATGATTACTTTAAAGGGAATACACAGTGGCGTGTATAATATTTACATTAGAGAAGCAAACAGTAGATTGAGATCAGTAAATAGCCATTAAACTTTCAGAAGCAACTGTCTGAAAACATTTTTAAGTGACCACATAAAAATTTGATGATTTAGAGTGCAACATTGCACCCCAGTTATTATATTATGGTTCATTTATTGGGCAGAAGTCAACATCAACCTCCTTGAATAAATTTTTGAAATGCTCCTAAATTCACTTTCTTTCATTGTAAAAGCTATTTTGAAAGTCCTCGAAATCAACTCGGCTGGCTATCGCAGGATTGATGGTTCTAATATGCTTTTCTAGCCTTATTGATTGTGTTCTTATAAACAGTGATCAAATATTTCATGAGGTGAGAAAGTCATTGCTTTTTCCCATTTCAGGACTGTCTCAGTAGGCAACATTGTCTCTTTAACTCTTTAACCCCACAGTCTTGTTGTCATGGAAATTGTAATGTTAAATGTAGTCCATACCTGTTTCAGAGAGACCAATTTCATGGTCATTTTGGTTGATAGAGTTTATAGTGCTGCTGAATTGTATTGTATTTACAAGGCTTATTTGGTGTGCACTTGTCTATGATAGACATGAAACTAGACACTCCTTTCACTCTAATACACAGTTGTCTTGCAATTGAACAAACAGGTTTTAAAACAGTCTCAACAAACACCCAACATGCTGTTCATGCAGTCGTGGCTCAGTGTATCCAATACATTTGCAACTGAATTTATAAATATACATATTAAAGATGCATCACTTGATTTTCAAACATCATTCTCTAATGAGCCATGATTGAGAGGAAATAAAAGGACCCAAATGCCGCTCTGCTAGCTGGAACCATGCAGGTAGATTTAATGAAGACTATTTTAAGAAATTAAAGGAGTTGCAATGGAAGGATTACCAAGTATTTAATCATGGCTAAATTACAAAACTTGTGACTGCAGACAAACTGACAAAGTGAAAACAGGAAGACATAAAGACAAATTGGGACAGGATAAAGGAGGGTAACAGCAGCTGAAGACTTGGAATGACATGAACAGTAAGGGAGCTTAACTGAATAGACAAAGGAGTAAACTCTACCAGTGAGCTGAGCAGTACGGGCTCAGGTGCCTGGAAGTTTGGTGGTTTGAATCCCACTCCCCCAGGTCATCTGTCAGTGTGTCCTTGGGCCAGACACTCCACCCTCCTTGTCTCCAATGTTGGCATCGCTGGTGTATGAACGTCTTGGTGGTGGTGGGAGAGGCTGTTGGTGCACATTGTCTGACATGTTTCCATCAGTCTGCTCAACGACATCTGTAGCGACACGTGTAGCTTACCAGCACCACGTATGACATATTTTTATTATATTAAAGATACATTTTTTTGTATATTAAAGTAAGTATTGCAAAGATGTATTTATGTCACCAGGCGATTTTTATAATGTTTCTTATTTTTATTTGCATTTTCTTTTGTCTTTACTTTTGGGCACTTTGCATTGGAACTTTTATAGAAAGAAAATGACTTTCAGTTTCTTGGTGAGCTAGTTGTTGATTAACAAATATGATATCAAAAAGTTTAACATATACTGTGCAAATATAAGGAAACAAGAGGAGGAAATGGGGAACTGTAGTCTTTTAAAGTGCTGAATGTGTTTTCCTAAATATTAAATAAGAGTTCTGCAGAAACTGGAAATGATTAAATAATTAAGACAATAGTGAAGAGAGAAGGTTAACACAAGGGAGTAGATTTTGACATATAGGGACATAAAATTGGTCCACAGAATCCCCTGGAACACAAGTGTTATCTTGCACTTATTATAGTTGTTTATTTGCAGAAAATGCATCATTATCCTTACAGCTGTAATCCTAAAGAAAATTGATATGTGGTCATTTTGATTAACTGTAATTGCAAAGAATTTGGGATATTAAAAGAAATTTTAGTTTTTACTTAATTATTATTTTCATTTTATTTGAAACCCATGTTAAAATGATTATTGCCCTTTTTTTGCAGGGATCTGTACCAAACAAAATGTGTTTTTCAGTCTATACAGCGCAATATTATGTAAAGGTCAGGTAAACAAATCAGGGTGACATATTATGACTTTGATTAAATTGTAATTATGTTGACCAAGTTACAACTCTTGAGTACTAAAGCGCACCTGTCTCAGCCTCTCATGCTCTCTCTGATCAAAATATCACATTATTCAAGCTGAGGAAATAAGTTTTTGACTGAGTGACTATCATTATTATCATTATTAATGACACAATGGCAGCTGGAAAAAAATTTCTTTTGACTGAAACTTTTATGTGACTCACTCTAAACGTTGGCACCGTCTCTGGAACTAGCTCGCACTAGCTCTTTGTAGAGTGACAACAGGGAGGGACAGCCAATCATGTAGCAAGACCCGCCGAGCCAATCAGAACAGTTTAACTTGTTTATAAGGCAGGGCTGCCAACAGGGAGCAGGATCTCTCAGCTGTTTTGTAGAACAGAAAATGGTAGGGACAACTCAGGAGTTGCTGGATACTGGTAGGGACACATCCCACACTGTCTAATTCTACACCCATGCTCATAGACCAGCAACATGATGGAGCAACTGCTGCAGGACTAATAAACAGGCCAAAGCCTTGTACAGTGAGAAGAATAGAATGAGTCATTGACTGGCATACGTTTTTGTTTGTGTTTTGGCTGACTGTGTGTGTGTGTGTGTGTGTGTGTGTGTGTGTGTGTGTGTGTGTGTGTGTGTGTGTGTGTGTGTGTGTG
>JAOXYM010000001.1:6824619-6835142 GCA_028567055.1 Leptatherina wallacei
TGCAAAACTTTCTTCATTCACGCCCAACAGCAGCAGTTCTCATACAAGAAACAGATAAGATTAATTAGCTAGTGGACATTGTAGAATAATACTTATCTCTTTAGCTCTCCAAGGCTGCAAACAGTTTATGTTTACATTTACAGTAATTTATATAGCTCAGTTGTGAAAAGCAACTTGGAAGTGATGCACATATTGGGAGCAGTGTGGTACAATATCTTGTCCAAGGACATTTGTCATTAGCGTACATTCCCTTTCACTGATTAAAACCTATTTGCCAATATTATATAGCATTCTTGCCATGAGATCATCAGTTATAGACCGGAGGTTGAAAAAAAATTAAAACATTTATCTTAGAGAGCGTATGGTTTAAAGGAAGGCAAAGGAATTTATTTATTTATTTTATGTATATGACGATTCAAGGTGCTTTACATTGCAGAAAAACAGAATAGAGAAAAAAAATCTAAAATCAAAATTAAGAAAGGACAACAAATTAGAAACATGATCAAGTTTAAAATTCCAGCTTAAAAGAAACGGTACAGATTTGAAGCAAAGAACAGGAGGGTCTTTAATCTGGATTTAAATAAACTGAGTGTTTTTGCTGATCTGGAAGGAAGGAGGGAAGCAGATAGCCCTCCAATATAGCTCAAGAGTAATATTTGGTAACAAATTGAGTAATAATTATACTTTTTTGCTCTTTCTGTCTAACTAAAACATCCCTCAAGCGTTGCTTCAAGTCTTTGAGTTTTTTACACAGAAAATGATCAAATACAGCCACGTTCATCACCGTCTCCAAGTATCACATCCAGCCAGGTTTTAATTTAGTTCAGCAGAGAGGCATGTAATTAATTTGCCATAAGCAGTAATGAGTTGCATTGTAATGTAGCATGTAATCACATGCTGTCTAAGGAAACATGCCCCTGGTGTTTGCCTGTATCTCCGGATACACCTGCCTTAAGACATTTTGTTCACCAAAATATATTCAGTCCCTTCATTTCCCACCTTGAAGCACATCAAAGACATTTCATTTCCCTTCTTTTGTTACAGACATGTGAATGTGTTTGAAAGAAAAATCAGCAAACAAGGTCGAGCAAGAGAAACTGGGAAAGTAATATCATCCACTTCATTGCAGGCCCCAAATGACTGAGTGTCCTCAGTGCAGTGGTGTGTGGCGGATTTTAATCAGCCCTTCACCTCAGCTACAGCATGATACGCACCGCAGGAGCAGTGGTGCCCAGAGACACACAACTGACACAGAGGAACTCCTAATGGCACTGAAAGTGGCCAATAACGCAGGACATCAATTATCAATAGAGGCTCAGCGTGAACAATGTGCACTGTGTGGCAACTCAAACAACAAGAGCATCTCAAAGTGACTGCACTCATTGCAGGGCAGATGATTGCAAAGGAAATTTTAAAGACTGATTACCAGCTGTCGCAGACACCAAATGATGTTTGTGATGCACTTTTCACGAGAAATCTGAGCTTTGTGGAGTCGACACGGCACACCCAAACATACGAACATGAATCTGTAACCGCACTTGCAAAATTCCTGCTCGAGAAAAAGTAGCGGCAATAAGGAGCCATCACGCTCATCTCATTGTGTCAGCAGTTGCTGCAGCAGCTGCTTTGCAGTCACCTCAGATTGTCGTCCATGCAGGCATTTCCCCACACAGTACCAGCTTTCAAATGATAAATGATGGTTGCCTTCTTTCATTCTCAGACATTTCTGCTGGAGTGTCAGCTAAGGAAACACAAAGCATCCCGGGCTGCGGATATGCAGGGAGTTGTGCATGTGCATGAGTTTGGCCTCATTTCGTAAGAAAATTAGGATTTTTCTATTTCCATAATAATGCTGTCGCCGTTTATTTAGCGTAGGTTTTTCCTTCGACTTGGAGCCACGTCCTGAAAAATATATTGTCTGTATCTACTAGAGTTTTTTTTTTCTTAACCAGATTGTTGCTAACTTTATACATTAATATAATAATCATCAATATAATGGGCAGTGTCTCCCATAGGAAACAGTAACATGTTGAATCAATTATGTTTTGTTGTTGAAATGCTGCATAACTTTATTCAGGGTTGACATTAATACATATGTATGTAGTTGCACTGGTTCAAACTTGTATGTTTAAGAAGGATCTTTTGTTTTTCTTCTGACAGTACACGGCTCTACCAAAAGGATGTTTGAGATACAGTGTCTTGCAAAAGAAAACTCCCCAAATAAGTCATAAGGGACAAAGTTATTGAGAAGTACAAGTCAGGTTAAGGTTATACAAAATATCCAAATCTTTGATGATCCCCAGGAGCACCATTAAATCCATCATAATCAAATGGAAAGAACATGGCACCACAACAAACCTGCGGAGAGAGGGCCGCCCACCAAAACTCACTGACCGGGCAAGGAGGGCATTAATCAGAGAGGCAGCACAGAGACCAAAGGTAACCCCGGAGGAGCTGCAGAGTTCCACAACAGAGGCTGGAGTGCCATTCCTTAGGACCACAATAAGCCGTACAGTCCGTAGAGCTGGGCTTTATGGAAGAGTGGCCAGAAGAATTATTTTCAGCTAAAAATAAGAAGGGACATTTTGGGTATGCAAAAAGGCACATGGTAGACTCTCAAAATGGATGGAGGCAGGTGCTCTGGTCAGAAGAGACTGAAATTCATCTTTTCAGCCATGAAGGAAAATGCTGTCTAGTGCACAGCCAACATATCTTATCACCCTAAGAACACCATCCCCACAGTGAAACATGGTGGTGGCAGCATTATGCTGTGGGGGTGTTTTACAGCAGCAGAGACTGGGAAACTGAGTTGAGGGAAAGATGGATGGTGCTAAATAGAGGTCTAGTCAAAGCCCAGATCTCAATCTAATTGAGAATCTGTGGTCAGACTTAAATATTGCTGTTCACAGGCACAATTCCTCAAGTTTTCCATTAAGGGATGGGCAAAAATCCAAGTGGCAGTTTGATGTGACAAACTCATGGAGACTTATAAGAAACTACTTGCAGCTGTGATTGCAGCAAAAGGTGACTCTACAAAGTTCAGATTTTAGGATTGTTTTTGTTATTTTGTCCTGTTTGTTGTTTGCTTCACAATAAAAAAAAAGAATCACATCTTCAAAGTTGTAGGCATGTTATGTGAATTATGCAAACCCTCAAATGATTCATTTTGATTCCAAGTTGTGAGGCAACGAAATGATGTGAAGTCTTATTCAAAGCACTGTACTCCTTGATGGAAATGAATGTCATGATAATGAACAAGTTATTAGTCACTACATGACCTTCAGCCTCCAGCATGTCCTTGTACATAAGGATAAGCAAATGAAATTCCCTCACCCACTTCTTTTATGCAAATTATTGTATCAGACCATCTATAAACAAACTATAAAGCTACTGTGTTGGGTGTTCATATGCCTAAGTTTGAAACCAAACAGTAACCATTTAATTTTGACATGTTTCCTTTGATAACTTCCCAGAGTGGTCTGATGCTGATGCAGCCTGAGGGATTATTTTCAGTTAATTAGCTTTAGCTGAAAAAAGTCTAAATATCTTAATCTTATGATTAGAAAATTACCTAACACAAAATAGAATTAGAAAAAAAAAAGAATTAAAAAAAAGCTTTGAGTTAGCTGGGAATGTGTGTGGGTTGTGAATTATTTGCTTTTACTAACCTTTTCTTCCAGGGGTCACTTTTGCACATTTTAGATAACATTGTGTGCTTTAATATCAAGTCCCTCTGTGTCTCCTCCACATGTTGCCACATTTAAATTCCCTTTATGTTGTAATAATAATGCTTTGAAAACATTTGAATACAAATAGATTCACAGATGCCTGTAGATTCATGCTGGCAGCCACCGAGTCGGTCACATAACAGCATCTTCAGGGAACAACATGTACTGTGCATTTTGGTGGCTGATGCTGTAGTTTTCTCTGCCAGAGCACTTTTGTAAAGCATTATTTCTTTTTTTAATGCCTGAACCCTGTGGATGATTGCTCTGGTGTGAATGCAAGCGTTTTGGATGATGATGGTGATAATGAAGCGGGAGTTTTCATACACTCAGCTGCAGTATACACTTGACTGCAGCAGACGGGCATAGAGATTATCATGTCTCCTCAACATTTGTTGACCTTGATTTGAGCCTTCCTGCAACTCATACATAATTAGTATTGGTTAATTTCTGTATTCCCTCTCAGTCAATCTAACTCAGGTGCCAAGTGGGAAGTGTCAAGTCCTTATCTGGCCTTTCTCAGTTATAGCAAGCTGAAGAGTGGGGTGTGCAGTCCACTACATTGTTGTTGAAGAGCTAGCTGGCTGGTGGCTGTCCCACTGACTCACTTAGCTGATCGATAGCTAATTCCCCTTAAATAATCAAGGGGGTTCTGCAATGGGAATGTGGTAGGAGGTGTGATAATTGATTACTTTTGCTTTACATTTTCCCCAGTGAGCTCACTCTGTACGATACTCTGCCGCTTTTTCATTGAGCTGTGGAAGAAGTTGCTGAGGCATGCACCTTCCTTGCATCACATTTGGTTGGGACAAATACGCAGAGGTAAATCTCTTTGCCAAGAAATTTATGTTTGACTTAATGTAGTAAGTGCATATCTGTTTACTTTCTTTATTATAGGATTTACATCTTCTCTTATCATTTTCAGTATCAGCGTCTGGCACACAACTTATAGTTTGAATATGATAGAGGGATCAGAAGAAAATAGAGGAGGATCTTTAATATATCCAAGTTCGTAATAAATCTGAATAAATTTAAGATTGTTTGGAGAGAAACTGGGTAATAAGTTGATTAAAATATTTTAAAAACATATACATTTTCCATTGGCTTACATGGGGGGGAATTCAGGATACTGCTGTGTTGCTCTGGAGAGGACTGGAGATGAAGAGGACTGGAGGCAAATTTTTTGCCTGCCTTGCAGTTTTCGTTCCTCAGATCTTCTTCGTGTCAGCCTGTTTGCGTGTGTTTGATTGTGTGTGTGAGGGTTTGTGTGCGAATTATTCCGCATCCGTGCTCGGAGGGGAAAAAATACAGTGTGAGAGCAGAGGAATAACATTTTACTGTTGAAGAGTTACTTTGAGTGGCACAAACCATCTGTTGTTTTATTATGTATGCCACTGGTTGTTTATCTGCCAAAACCACAAATGTTGTCAGGACGACCAGACATAAAAGACGAAAAGTGTGCAAGCACTGAGCCAGCAGCATGTCAGCACAACTGACAACTGCAATCTCACAAGTGAACTTGCATTGATTCATTTCAAGGTGTAAATTATTTGGTTGGAGACATTTTCCGTGGAGTGGGTGTGTTGGGATGCAGTCTCTATAGGAGCACATGTATAATAAGGAAGATTGCCTTCTTCCTAGTTATACATATTGAAACACAGATATGGTTTTCCAATCATTTGATAGAGTTAGTGATCGTATTTATGCATCTTTCAACACTAATAACAAATATCAAAATTAGCAATTTGAACCAAAAACAATAATATCACACAGATCTGTGATTATATATCATTCAAAGTGGAAAAAGTTTTTCCAATTATTCATTTTTTCTGTGATTGCTATAGTTCTGCCTGATATTTTCATTAAATTACCTTCTTGCTTTAGATTTCATCTCCTGGCTTAATCGATCTAACAGCCTCTGCTCTTGTGAAGCTAATGCGAAACCTGTGATTTTTTTTTTCCCCCACAAGCAAAGGAATATGCTGAATTCCAAAATGTCAAACTATTCCTTTGCGCACCTTTCTCTTACATTTTATTTTAAAGTTGAAAAACACCATCTGTTGATGCATTTTCACAACAGCTGCTACAGACAGAAATTAATAAGATAATAATAACTTCAGGTGAAAATTTGTCAGTGTCTGATTTTGAGGATAATGTAAAGTGTTTTCTTTTTGTTTGTTTGTTTTTTTTGGTGGGAGGAGGTGGCGGGTGGGGTATGAGCCAAATAATTAGCAAGAAATAAACAGTGTTCATCAGAATCTGAATTAATTTAGGATACAACACTTATAGATGAAATGAAATGAATGATGGTTGTCCATCTATCTGTCATTATATACAGATTTATTTACTATTTAGATTAAGTCTGATGCTAGACTAAAGATTTGCATTTACTCTTTGAGTCATTTGCTTTCTATTGATGTTTTCATTTCCAAAATGCATTTGGGTATTTAAGGTATACTCAAGACTTTTTACAAGATTTGATCTTAACTTGCTCTCTGAGGTTGTTTTTGTAACATTTGAACCGCGATACCTCTAAAACATTAGGCTTGTCTTCATTTAAAAACACAGTTATTCTGGTTGTCAACACAATTTATGCTAATAAATAGACTAATCTTTCCTTAATATCCATCTAATTATGTCCTGATTTTGATGTATTGCCTTTGTTCGGGAGTGTTTATAGTTGCAGACTTACTGACTCCATCATGATTAGACTCATACCTACAGTATTTGTCCCTGCTCAAATGGAGAAAAAAAAAGACAGAAAATACGGCCCCCACGTTAATCTAGGTATTTAATGTCAACTGTGTTTTATTTCCCAATTTAGAAAAATAACAAAAGGTTTTGGTAATCTGTATGAGATTTTGTGCATCAATTTTCTCTGACCTCTGCGTCTGTTTAGATCAATAAAAGGTAGAGCGAGCTAGATGATTATAAAAAGGATGATTTTACAGAGACCTCAGAGAAAACATACTTTGTCTGAGGTGAGTCGTCATTGTACAAGTACCAATCCTACCACCACACAGACCACTCCGGGATGTTTTCATGTCAGGCTACCTTCTATTTCCACAATTCTCCTTTCTAAAATTCTTCACAAACAGTCTTATGTCTTCCTCCAGCTTGTTGTTGGCAATTGAGCTAAGACTTTTATAAAGAAAAATCCAAGCAGCAAAACCCTTGGATTGTTGTTTGATGCACAAGCTGTTCAGGCTTCCCTTATCTGTGTTGCTACTGAAGGAGCTAGCTGTCATTTTCAGGTTGTCTGTATGTTTGTGGAAACATAAAAGTAATTTGAAAACCTATTAGCTATCAGTTGCTTATTTACAAATCCTGCATATGTGGAACCAAATTAGTATTAATTGTGTATCATGATTGTGGGGCCCTGGTAAATATATGTCCAATACTCTCTGATCTTTTAGCTGGTTTTTAGTCTCAACCAGCCTCTAAGGATGATATAAGTATCAGAATCAGATGCCAGACTAAGTGGAACTAGTTTTTGTATTGTAATGTTGAAATGCTTTGAATGTAATATTGTTGCTGTCAATAAATTTACTCGAAGACATCAGGAGAGAAGTGCCGGGAACATAGATATGGGTCTTGTTGAAAACATTTGCTGTGCTGCATCGTTTCTAAAGCTCCACAGTTCAAGAGGAAAAGAAAACCCTGTCTTATTGCCTTGAGAGCACACACTACATGTCGCCCCAGAATGCACTGCTCAAGTATAATGAAGGCGGCTTCTGTTGGTCGAAAACGTAGTAAACACACAATATTTTTGTAAAGAAATAAGGAATTTTTCCGTGTCACTAACAATGAATTTTGGTAGAACAGGACAATAACAACATTTTAAAGCCAAGTACTGATTGCCAATGTTCCTTTTTAAGATCTAATTTAGAGTTTTCTAGAGAGTCTTAGATTTCTGATAGGATTAATGTTAAGTCATGAATGAGCATGGACGATATTCAGAAACCTAAAGGCTCTCAGCTGACTTGTGAAAGTTTTCTCTTTGTGTTTTCACAGGCTGCATGTGAATCCGTCCACATCAGTTCATTTACCTCATGGGGACACGTATACCTCAAAGCAGCTAGTATGGAGCAATTTGAACCAGGATGAAACAACTGCGTTGCTGTATTCTTGAACCCTTCTTCAGCTAACCTTTGACTCCATTAAAATTATATTGTGGGAAATGTGATCCAACTTGTCCCGACAGCAGGTAAAACTAATGTAATGATGTTCCAGGAGACCAATATGAAAGCACATTTTCCCTCGAATCTGATTTTTATTCCTGATTGATTAAGGATTTGATGAAAGCATTATGACTTATCTTTGGCTGTTTGACATTGTTATAGGCCTTCCAGCTTTTTTACAGGATTGAAAGCAGAGTTATTACTGCAGCTTTTAAGCAAATGTTGGCTTCATCTTCAGTCTTTCTCTACTTGTAAAGCAGCCAATTGTTTACTTTTATTCAGCAGTCCATTCTTGGCCTTTTTTCTTCCACATCTTGGAATGCTAGATTCACAGGAACCATTCCCATCATCTGATTGGCTTACCACCATGCATACTGTAAATGGATAAGGGCTGTAAAAGTGCTTGAACAGTTGGCTCTTTAACTGGGTCGACACATGCCACTTGAAGAATTTAAAAACCTTAGCCTACTAACAGCTTTGGGGAAGACTTCTTTATGTAGTTGTTATGCTTTTCCTTGTCATGTATCTAAGCTTCACCCTGCCTCCTGAAAGCATTTACTTATGACATACCATGATATTTCTATGTTTTTCCCCCTCTTTCTGTATTTCAGAGACCAGTGGGTTCATTTCCCTCCCACCTGATGCAAAATCCTAACTTCCCTTTTGTTTACTTGTTACTTTTTAGAATCTAAGTAAATTCTATTTTCACTTCCTAAAAACATAAGCATCAAGCATTTGGTTATACCTCAGTTGCAGTACTGCAGTAGTAGGAATGATTACCCTTGTTTGCAAGGGGAAAATCAGTCAGACATGGTGGGGATATAAAAAGTGGGTCAATATATATTTAAAGAGAAACTATATTTCTATGAAATTTTAGTGAGTTGTCATGGTGTATATAGACTTCCAATGTCCATAGATGTGCATGCATTCAGAGACACAGCTGACTTATTGTCTTTAAAATAATGTAAGAAACAAAAGTCTTGGTGGAGCTACAGTAAGACTATGTCAGTCTGTTGTGGAAGTAACGTGTTCCTCTGAGGAATTAATTTGGGCTGTTTCATGAGCATGAGGTATCTATATTTGCATTTATTGTGAGTTTGTACATTTCTATCATGTGTTTGTGCATTTTTGTCCATTTAGATTAGTTTTCCATGATGCATGCAAAAGTTCTCTCACAGCTCCTTAGTTTCAGATCAGTAGGCAGCAAAGGGAGGAAAAAAAAATATTTTGGTGCATATAATGGCATTTTCAGTGTTTACAGTGATCAGTGTTGTGGTAGTTACTGAAAAAATGTAACTAGTTACAGTTACTTGTTACGTCATTAAAAAGTAACTCAGTTCCTTTGTTGATTAATTACACCAAAAAGTAATGCGTTACTATAAAATAACTATTTAGTTACTTTTTAAAAGGGATATTCTGAAAAATGCTCCAATTAATATCCTCATAATTTCATTCATTGTGGTCAGGAAATCAAATGATTTTGAAAATAAATGAATAAATAAATAAAATAACACATGAAGGCTTTGGGGATGAGGCAGCATGTTGCATGCAAGGCTCACCAAGTGTACTGATGCAGTTTCTCCTATTCTTTAAATATTTTCATTTTAAATATTTTCTTATTTATTCGTGGGCATTGTCACTGTCTCTCTGTCAAGTGAAGTTTTGAGCGTGTGGGTGGGTCGGTGCGGGCGAGCCGGTTCAGACGCGGCCGCGGTAACCAAGGAAACGGGGCTGTGGAGGAGACTTTTCCTGGGAGAAAGAAAAAAGGACTGTTGCGTTCACGTTTCCCGTTCTGCTTCCAGTGGACAGCTGTGAGAGAATCAGTCTTCACAGAGGGAGCAGAGGAAGCCTGAATACGCAACTACATGTAATAAAACAAGCTCCAAAACCCGCGACTGACAACATTGGTGACTTTCCAGAAAAACAAGCCCAAACAGGTGGAGGTTACCATGACGACCTGCAATGTATCACTGCTGTAAACGGGAAGAAGCTGCAGTTGCTGGTCAACATCAATGTAGCTAGTAACGCACCACAGAGTAACGGGTTGAGGGATAGAAAATGAAACTTAAACTTGCGGTTGCACACAGCTTGGCATGGCGTGCATCAGTGATGCATTCATTGCAGCTCGGAAATCACAACTCTAACTCTACTTCATGGAATGATAACTGCAATATTGAGAAATAATAAAATTAGGATTAATTAGAGTCTATGTGGGCTTCTTAACATTTTAAATATGTATTATAACAATATATAATTGTTATATCATTATTGTAATGATAAATATCTTGTTAAAATGGTAATAAGATAAAATAGATCAAATAAAATAACAAAAAAAGGATTTAAAAAATGTTTGAGATTGAAAAGCGATTTATCGCGAGTTAACTCAGGACACTCATGCGGTTAAAATTTTTAATTGACTGACAGCACTAATATATATATATATATATGTATATTCTTCTTTATTCTGAAGAATAATTGTCTGCTCCTCCATGGTGATGTACTCTACACAGCAAGGTTTCTCCTGGTTGATTGGTCCAACACAATGACTGTAAATGAATGGACAGACCATCCGGGAGGTTTGTGAAGAGCTGAAAAGAAGCTCATTGGGAGGTTCCAA
>JAOXYM010000001.1:6836067-6849143 GCA_028567055.1 Leptatherina wallacei
GGGAGTCAATGGGAATCTGCTCTGTTTTGCAGCCAGCACCTAGCGGAGGAGGGGGGAACTGCAATTTTTGGCACTTTCACATAGGCTTCCTTTTTTCGAACGGGAGGTTGCCCCTTGGTCCAACACTGCAGACACCACCTCTTTTATGTGAACACGCACTGATCAAGACAGAAAAACTTTTGGTTCAATTCCCGAGCTTGCTTATACAGATCCTGAATCTCTGGGTAAGTCAACCCGGGTAACTGAGAGATACCTGGGGTATGTTAATCACGCTTCAAAGAACAGACCTCTGGATTGGCTCCATGCTCTTGACTCCACTTCTTTGGTATCTGGTATTTTTCTGATGGTCTGGCCTTCATCCTTGTCTTACCAATCCTTGACAATGGTCAGCTATCCAATCCTCTTGTTACTGCAATAGTTGCAGCTGTCTTAATGTGAGCAGTTGACTACTATAGCTCTTGCTTTGTCATGTGTTTCTGGATTTATTGGCTGTTCCTGTGCTACTTACTTTTGGTCATGTTATTTACAACCATCTCAGAAAATTGTAACTATTTTTTTTTTTTACCAAATAATGGGGTTTCAGGAGCAGAGGAGTGAATTTAACATAAATCTGTATCTGTACATATAAAAGTAGTGCTGTGACTAAGTAGATTATAATAAATGTCTCTATAGTTAAGAGCAGTTGTTGTAAACTACTTGAAATTCCTACCTTGACATTTATTTCACTCAGTGTTATCAGACATAAATGCTCTATATTCTGTAGTTGTTGGTGTATTTCTATATAATGGAGGTTGATGAAGTAAAAGCTAACTGAAATTTAGACTCCTTTCTCTGCAACTCACATCTATGCCTTGAGGGTTTATTGTATGTTATCCAAAAATGTACTGTGCTTTGAATACCGCTGCAATTCTCCATAGGTTTACAGCTGTTTTGCTTTACATAGATGAAATAAAGCCCTGCCTGTTTTACATGCTGCTCTTCAGCATGCATTACCCATCTATGCAAATGTCACTCACTCAGTGTCATCTGTATTTGGAAGCATTTCATATTCATTTATCTGTCCTAGAATGTGCTCTGTCAGAGGAGGATGCTGACCTTTCAGATCCACCCCAGTGACCCAACAGCAGCAGCGACCAGTGTGGAAAGATCACTGACAGACAATACCCTGTTAGACACATGGGTAATGTACAAGCTGCCAAAAAAACAGCCAACCTGTGCCGCAAGATAGTGACAGGAGGAGAATGTTAACTTTCTGTCTGGCCTCGTTTCTCACATTCTGCGATAGGCTCTCGAGTGTGCTTTTAAAGACATCCCTGGAATCTACTGTTGTCATTATGGTCTTTGGATGTAATTTTAAAATGCAAAACAATATCTTCACACGTTTGCATGCACACAGTGTAGCATGTTAGTTTAGAATACCTTTGGGAATATTAGAGGCACTTAACTGATTCCCCTGTGGGCTTGTTCTAACCTAGTTTACACAATTAAAAAAGCATCCAGCTTCATAACATACTGAACACACCTGCACTGACAACAACTTAGCAAGTCACAGGACTCTGAAGATTATTCTATCAATCATTTGTGGTTTAACCACAGGGTTTTTTTTTTATTATTCAAAGAATGGAGGAGGACACAGTTAATATGAATCTTCAAAAGGGTTTAAGGATTATATTCCTGCTCAGGGTGCCATAAAACAATGACACATTTTCTTTTGAAGTTATAATGCAGGATCTCTAAGAAAAGAGTTATCTTTTCTTCTTTTTGTGTTTTATAATTTGGCCAAATATACAAGTAATGAATTTTATCATCACTTCATTTATCCTATATTTGCTGTTTAGTTTTGTTTTCATTTGCTCTTTCATTCACTGTTTGGTTGAGTTTACACACAACAAAAGGTAAGTTAGGTTTAGTGCAAGATAATGGTCTCTTCTCAGTGATGTTAACAGATATTTTGCATCTTCAAGGTTGTTGTCATGCAATGTAAATCAAATTTGATTAAAACAACTCTTTTAATTCCAGGTTGTAAGTCAACAAAACAGGAAAAATGCAGAAGGAGAGGAGATATTTTCCCAAACCAATGTAAATATTCCAATGAAAACTCGAAACCAAATATTTTCAGGTGAGTATTTAGTGCTATACAAATAGACCACATGTTAATAATATGAAGCAGCAGTTTTTAGTGATCCAAGCTATGACATAACAACACTCTATTGAGGACAGTATTTTTATTTTTATTTTACCTTTATTTAACCAGGTGAGTTCCATTGAGATTAACATCATTTTTACAAGGGAACCCTGGCCAGGATGGCAGCAACAAGAGTACTACAGTAATAAACACTTTCTGGACAAGAAAGATGGTTTGAGAGTGAAATGGAAATTTATTCCAGCCATGTAATACAGGGAAATGCCAACAGAGGATTCTTGCAATGCTACCTTGACTCTCATCCCATAGCCATTCACACCTTAAATCTTGCAAGAAAATACATTTTATATATTCATCAGGCAGAGAAGCAGCTGACAAGTACAAGTAAGTACAGTCCATAGAATGGTTGGATAGGTCAGAGGAACTCATGTGACCTCAATGACTCTGAACATGATTGTTCAAACAACAGTTAAAAAGTCTGGAACGACCCACAAGATGATAAACACTGAGAACAGAGAGGAAACGCTTTGAAGATCCTTGAAAAGTGTTCAGTTATCAGTTGGTTGATTGAGACTTTACACCACTCAATACAACTCTACTTCAAAGAAACAAAGGTATTGACTGGTTCCTTTATGTCCCTTTGCTTCAACACAGTTTTTCATTGTCTGTAAAAATGTGGAAATATTTCAGGATAACAAACAATTGATCTTCTACAGCGTTATAATCTGTACAAACCACTTCTCACGCACTAATAAATATGAAGAATTGTATTTTCAGGAGTCTGGAATTGTGTGGCGCTAAATTGTTAGCGAAGAAATACTGAAAGCACTCAAGAAAAATTTAATTTGAACCCTGCTTGTGTACAGCTCTGTTTAACAAGGTGAGGGATTATTGTTGAGTCTAAGAGGTCTTGCAGGTGGATTTTTTTTAATTTTGACAAGGGTTAAGTTAGTAGCTCACTCTGCTTTTGGTGTTTTATTCTGAGACAAGATGACTGACTACTCCAGTTTTCACTTACCAACATGCAAGTGTTATCAAGCTTTTATTCACATCTATGAATTAGAATATTTCCCAACTGATTATCAGATTACTGTTGTGATTTATGGTGAAGCAGTTTCAACAATTAGTGGTTTTGTTATGCTCTTTTTGAAAGTTTTTATTTAACCTAAATTAAGCTTTTATTAATTGAAATTACGGTATTGTACATTGTGAATAAAAACAAACCATTGTGGGTTAAATATGTAGTTGGTGTAAAGTTAAGCCAATATTTTTCTTTACTTTATTATTATACTATGACATTCTGTTTTCCAACCAAGCAGTATTCATGCCCATTCCCAGTGGTGAAGTTAAACTAAAAGTTTGAAGTAAATTTGAAAACAATTTGGAAATGTGAGTCATCCTGCAAGGACTGTAGCAGCAAACACGGCTGAGACTGACAGCAGGTACTGAAGCTGTTTGTGTCAGCTCAACAAAACAACTTGATATTGCTTAAAGGGATCAAATTTAACATAACTTCAAGTTCAAATTTTGTTTACTTTCTGCTTAACAAAATCACCTAATGAAGACATCACTATTTCCTGAGCCAACCAGGTGCTGAAGCTGCTCAGGTGTTTGTAGCCAAGCCAGCTCCCATGAATCCACAGGGACAAGTTCTAGTGAAAGAAAGAAACAACAGATTGACCTGCAGGTTGACAAACATTCAGAGGATGAAAAAGCAGATGAACATCAGCTTCCATATGCCACTACTTCTGCCTGGTTCTCAAAGTTACTAAAAGTAGGTGAGGAATTTGAGATCTAACAGGAAGTGCTTTAGACCAACAACTCACACAAACAACAGGCTTGAGTTCTGAAAAGAAAATGACACTTTTTTTTCTATTATTTGTGTCTTTGTTTGTTTAATGAGGGTGATGCAGGTTAATATACATTTGTACATAAAACTGAAGGACACAAACACACTGGATTGTAGCAAAAATGCTAATTTCCATACGTAGCCCCAAGGCAGGTAAGAAGACAATAAAACATTAGACCATGAAGCACAGATAAAACAACAGATTACATATCAAGATTCAACCAAAATGTGTGGAAAAACCTAAACACACGCTTAAATTAGTTAACACAAAAGAAAAAAATGATCATGGACTTGAATTTTTCTTCAACTATTGTTTAAGATGAGCCTTAATGAAGGAGCACGTTGAAAACTCTTCCAGTGGGACTCTCTTTTACTGACAGCCTGTCCAAACATAGCACTTCTAAAAAGGAAAATCTGTTATTAGATTGTTGTCCGAACATTTTTCTGTCTAAGAAATAGATAATACACATAAAAAAAGTTCCTGCAGCTTAAACAGAGCTGCAGAAAAACCACTGGGTGACACACTGAAACAGCAAACCGTCTGCCCATTATCTATCAAATGATCTGCCTTTATTCTTCAACAGAACCTGAGCTTTCTTAGACAAGCTTTCTTCTGATTTCTTTAGTCTTTAGGAGTAGTTCTTCAGGCTCCTTTAAGGACATTTCAATGTCAAGGTACTAACTCACTATGTCAATCGCGTTGATATCCAACACTATAGTATGTGCTCCATCGTGTCTTTTCTATCCAGAAATGCCTGTCTGTTTGGGATCGTCATCATTTTTCTGTTGGAAATGTATGCACTTTCTAATCAGATGCCTTTCAGATAGTATTGAACAATGGATTAAAATCTGACAGTACTTGTCTGCACTCATAATTCTATCAATTTGGACAAAATTTCCAACACTGCTTACTGGCATGCAGTCCCAAACCATGACAGGGCCTCTACAGTGTTTTCTACACACTGTTCAATAATTTGACAATGATTTGAAGCAGTTTGGATTTGGATTCATCACATGAGAACAGTTATCGCTGGTTTTCAGACTAGTTTTTGTGTCATTTGGCATACCTCAGCCTTTTCCTTGTTTCTCCTCATTAAGAATGGCTTCTTCAGCGCATTTTTTCTATGAAGGCCATTTCAGATGAGGCTTTAGCAAACAGTCAATGGATTAAGTGAAGGGCCACATGCATCTCTCAGGTACTGTGTCATCTCGGCTGGAATCTTTTCTATTTTTCAAGGACATCACCTTCAGATACAGTTCACGTACTTGAAATAGTAGTAGAGAAAACCTGCTATAAGAAATGACACACCCAATCTCATGCATGGAAGTTGGAATTGCTACTTTCTACTTAAATTTGCTTTATGTACACCAAACTCTCTTATATTAGTCATTAATAATCCACTTATTCTGCCTTTCAGGTTAAGATATAAAAACTCCCATGTGAATGTGCTTTTTTGTTTTGTTTTGTTGTGGAGTTTTTTAGTCTCAGTCATAGAGGACTCCTGTAGGTATTTTGAAGGACCAGGTACTATGATGCAAGACAGGGCTCTTCCGCTCTGGCCCTCGAGGACCAGAGTTGAAAAGCCCTGCTGTAAGACATCTTTGTTCTCTTCTGACTGATGTTTTGAAGAGATGTAGACATATTCCTTTGAAATCATTTGTCCCTTCACAACATTCAGATTAAAGAAAGGATTTCAGAGTATTAGATATATAATTCCTGTAAAGTGGAAAATAATACCAAGTCAAGCAGGCTTCCTACTCTCTGATTCTCTCTAGATTTTAGTTTTTATCCAAGCTACTTTCACACCAGCTGAGCCCATGATATCTACTCTCTCAGCTGTAATCCAGTTTTGTTCCAGGAAGATGGTTAAAATTACCAACAATCAAAACATCAGACATCTGTGTGTAGGCAGTACATTACCAGAAATAAGGAAGGAGACCAATGTTGCACTTTCAAGTGAGATAGCAGAAACTTAGGGTTTTCCCCTCCTCCTATGGCAAGCACAGAAATACTTACTCATGGATTAACAGATTAATTAAACAGAACTTGTTAAATAGCAGATGTAATTGCCTGTCAGATCATGTTTTTACATGAATCTTGTCAGATTCTTTATAAAACAACTGATGTGCCACAGGAAAAATGCCATAAATCAGATTATGGCTCCCTTTGTGGATGCTGACACATTGACTGACATCAAAGCATCACTGTGAAATTTGACTTCATGGAATTGTTGCACGTTTACTGCTTGGGGCTTTGGCCTCAAAAATAACTTGGAGATCTGAAATGTTTAATATTTGACTTGCTGGCAAAGCAGTGTGAGGAGCTCATCTTATTTAGTCAGCTGTGTGGCTGAAGATGCATACATCACAGACATATTCCACGAATCATATGTAAGACACTACCCGTTAGACTCCTATGTTGGCCTTGCAGCAGTCGGGTGGTGCAGGGGTTTCATCGGCATAACTTGCAAGGGTTTTTTCTCTTCTGTGGTTATAGTTTTGAAAAAGTAGATGAAAACAAATTGACACCAATACAAAATTAAAGGTGTGAGTAATAATTACAGACATCTAGAGTAAAGATGTGCATAGAAATTACATCAAATGCCAAGCACAGTTGTGAATGTACAGTGGCCATCAGTGGCCAAAATACTCCCAGACATAAACATGTTGTTAACTATAACTGGATCCAGTGGCCTCAGATGCAGTGATGACTGCGTACATGTGAACTGTTTTCTTCCTTAAGGCATTACTTAGCTCCAAATGGTGCTCTAGCACATATCAAACAAAGCTGGTACTGCAGTGTTAACCCTTTATTGGGCACTCACTGAAATAATTAGAAATTCTAAATTTCAGCCATAGAGAAGAGTGTTATTGTAATACTCAAGGATATTAAGTCTTTAAAACTTAGTTCCTTTTTTCCAAAATAATAGCAGTCCTACAGTAAGTGGTCAATACTAAATATTTATACTCATTTTATGTTGAAAGCTAATCTCAAATATCTGGAACATCGCCTGATCTTTGATGATTGGTGAAGAGAAGTTCATGTGGTTCTATGATTTCGTGGTGTTTCATGAAGGGGCATTTTGTATGTCCTATGAAGTGTCAAATTATGTCATTCGCCCAATGAAGCGTTAAAGCTCAGAGTTTTTTCTGTTATAATCTGTGGGTTTGGGTTTAGGGTTTAGTTTTTTCTGTTCCATCTGATTTGTCTTTCCTGTTTGTATTTTGTTTTCCCCTTGTTTCTTGCATTTGGTTTTACCTGGCCTCACACATCTCATCAGCCTGCTTTGGGTCCACATTCCACCTGCACCATGACATTTTCCCTTCAGTCGTTTGTCCATTCAGAGACACCGTAGTAAAAATGGGAGCACAAATATGGCAGTTGGCATATATATGGACCCATGGCAAGTAGATATAAATGGCTCACTCTGAGAGAATAAGAACCTGACAGGTATTACAATTAAAAAAGAAAAAGAAAGTTTTTTGATGATATAGCTATTATTTCTTTCTATCTCTGACATTTTGATTTTGTTACATGACGAACCTTTGATTAAAAAGTTTTGATTGGCTAACTAACTTCTATGTAAGACTACTAATTCTTTTTATATACAGTCTGCTATGAGCAAATATTTTCACCCGGTAACTGACTAAACATACAGCTTTGATATAGGGGGAAAAACTCATTTAGAGAAACTTTGATTCTGTCTTTCTGTCCCTTTAGTCAACGATGAGACTCAATGTTAATTAATAATCACAGGCTACTGCATAATGCCTTGCTGACCATTTTAGCTGTTGTAGATGTTCAGATAAAGATGCATGGCTTGTAGGTTAAACTCATTTCCAGGGAACTAGCTTGAGGAAAATGAATTGAAATTTAGCCAATAAAACTTGGACGTAGCTTCAATTTAGATAAAAATCATTTAATTCTATTTCAATTAACTTATGGCCAGCTGGAAGTGTGAACCTGCCAACACCCCCGAAAGGAATATTTACGTTCTTTATCAAGGACTTGGCATCAGTTAATTGATTTGAGCACAAAATCCCAATTTCTTGTAGTTAGTCAGTTTTGTGAATGAAACAAACCTTTAGATGAACATTTCATATACATATGGATGAAGAATTGTGAATACGTATTTCAATGTTTCAAATGTGTTTGAGAAACAAAAGAAAAAGTTTCCATTTAAATATCTTTGGATGAAACTTAAAATCACAACAACAAAGGAAAACATCTTTAAAGGAATTGGGTTGTTTACTCAGGCATCATCAAGATCTGTATCATTTTTACAAGCAGAGGTGTCAAAGTCTGTCATTTTCCATCCGTCCATTTATCACAGTGATTCTTTTAAGCAGCGACACACGGCGCTGATTGATATCAGAAATTAGAGGGAGGATGAAACAAGCTCACCTTGGCTGCTGCATCTAACTGCACCACAGAACATGTCCAACTTGTTGTTGGCTGTTTAATCCGAGCGGAGGCACATATCAATCATAATCACTGTGCGCATTGATTGAGTGAAGGCTTCACTTGGGAAATGATGAGTGAAAGGATGGAGGAAGCGAAAAGATTTATTTTCAAGGTGAATTTTCTTGACATATACAATGTAAAATGTGTTGATTCCTTTGTATCAATGAGCAAATAAGAAAAGAATTTAGGATTTTTTCCTTTAAAAAAGAAGATACGTAAGACAAAAACATGGTTAATCCCTGCATGTTATCATAAGAGATTATTTCCCTTCATAAGGTTCTCTTAAAGCAAAGTTAGAATTAAAAAAAGAAAGAATAATAATTGCTTTTATTTAACAATTGTGTCCTGGCTATGCAGCAAGTAAACACTAACTTCTCTAAAGTGCAAACTGGAGTTCAGAAGACTTGAGTATAACGGTGATATAGTTGTTGCTACTGAGTGGTGGGAAGACCAGATACACAACTTCCTTCCAGAATACCAAAATCTCAGTCTATGAATAACAAAGCAGCGAGCAGACTTCCTCCACCTGGAGAAAAAAAAAAACAAGTCTTTGGTTTTGACGGTTCAATTCTCAGTTTCTGGCTGAGGCTGCCAATTGTGGAATATCTCAAAGCGCAGATTCATTTTGGCTTGTTATTGCCTGCCTCATGCTGTAACAGCAGGTGATTGCCGATATGGATAATGTTATTGTTCACCATGGCTTCTGAATTTTGTTTCAAATGCCTCAATGGACCAGCTGTGTAATCTGTTATTACGACAGCGAGATAATGGCCTTTTTTTTTCTTTCTTTTTTTCACATAGGGACCACATTCTGAATGAGACAGATTCTAATGTTTTGTTTTGTTTTTTTTGCTTTAAAATAATTTTAGGGATTATTTTCACAAAAGTAATAACGATTAGTTGAAAAAATCAAACAAATATTCGTTTCTTCCCTTCCCTTGGTGACTCCAAAGGAAATTTTTCATTATGAAAGCCTTCATTTGATTCTCTTTGGCAACATACATAAATATTACATTTTGGCTGTCACAGTGCACTTCATGTTTCCTTCAGTAATCCCTCTATTTAAGTACAATAAATCTATAGAAATCTATACACTACATATTCTGCATGTGAAATATGAATTCTGGTAACTGACAACAGACCTGTAAAAAACCTTTTCCCATCCACAAATGTAGCTTTAAGACTTGTTAAGAAACAAAAGAGAATATTCTAAGATGCCTATCAAATGGCAGTACCAAAACTGGCCGACTTTTTTTCACAGAAGTTATGACTTTGTTCTTGGAAGTCTTAAATTTCAATGGTGTCACGGAAAGTTGGTCATTTGGATACTGTCCCCTTGGAGTCCTGGGTTGTAATAGGCTGAACCACCAAAGTTCAGGTCCAAGGGTTCGCTGTTGTCTAGTCTGAGAACTGTGAATTAGAAAGTTAGCATTAGATGTGAAAAGTTGCATCATGTATTATCCCAACCATTCATACTAGATTTCTATGGGAAGTTTAATGTTCTTTTCAAAAACATGTAAAAGAAAATTGAATGAGTTGGCGCTTGTTTTGGTCTTGATTTTGAGAACACATGACAGATTCAATTCAATTCAGCTTTATACAGCATCAATTCACAACAAAGTTATCGCAAGGTCCTTTACAGACAAAATCAATTCAAGCCAAGCCATTGTGGTCCAATCAATACAAATCCACATTTGTCCCATTTACAATATAGCTGTCCTCATACAAGCCAATTCTTAACAGATAATTGTGTAAGAAAAGCAACAGATTGCATCAGACCGGTTGAGGCAGATGGCCACCTCAACTGGTTTGGGTGGACAAGGATGAGAGATAAATAGCTCACTACCACAAAAAATCTAACACTGATGTATGATTGACAAATCCAGCCTCATACATAAATACATTTATCTACATGCCCAAAACATAGAAGGGTCGAACTTCAGGGTCAACATGCAACATATTTGTAGACTACTGGTTTATATGATTCATTACACTATTATCATTATTATACTTAATCATTTTGATAATACTTTATTCATTTCTGAATTCTAGTTATTTCTGTTTTATGAAGTTTTTGCCCTGCTTTTTTCCTAAAAAAGGAAACAATGGTTCTTGCACATCCCTGCTCTATAAACCACTTCAGCATAGTTCAGGATAGTTGCAAACCTAAAGCACATCTGGCAAAATGACCTGTCCCTGTCCTCAAATTTCTATAACAATGTGTTTGTGTGAGAGAGATTAAAGCTAAATTTTAATCTCCAACCTCATGTAAACACATGCAATTCAAATTCAATTGGAGCTTAACAGAAAGGTTAAGTATGAGGGGAACCGTGACACAAAATACTGTCTTATTCTTTGTTCCTGACGAGATGGAGACAAAGTGTTTGCTATGTACATGATCATATTTTGCATGGTGAGGTTACCTCATTATAGCAAGGTTACCTTATTAAATCAGGGTTAGTTGTGCACCTCCAGCAGCCAGTTACAATACAGCCAGAAGCAATAAAATAATTTGGCATGCTCTGTCATTAACAGGTGTTAATTCACCTTGTATCACAACGGCCACCTATTATATGGGAAATAGTAAATGACGGATGGTAAGTTTGCAAGAGAGAGTTAATGTATCTCATAATGAAGCGATAAGTAGGGCATCACATCTAGCACAGTTATATTTGAATATTACATTTACAATCTGTCCCCCACAAACAACCCAGACCATTTAAGCCAGAATGAATTGGCCAGATCAAGCTGGCAAACCTTATGTAATCCAAGCAATCTGTTGCTCTGCAGCAGGTGTGTAGGGGCTATCATACCTGGGTCTGAAGGGTACTCCTCCACCAGCTTCCTGTGAGTGAAACCCTTCTGGTGCTTCTTTTTCAGGATAATGTAGGCCACCGATCCCACACAGGCCACGGCTGCTGCAGTTCCCAGCACAGCTACCCACGCCACACTCCTTTTACTCCGGTAAAGATCTGATTCCAAATCTTCATTAGAGAAATGAGAGTTTGGGAGGGGGGTGGGAGACGGTTATAAATAATTTGTCAACAACAAAATTATTTATATTAACTGCAAATTTTGAGGGCTAATTGTCTCATAATTATGGCTGAAATTGTGCCTGTGGTAGCACACACTACTCATCCCAATTAGTCAGCACTATTGAATTTACACTGCGATAATTAATGCAATTAACATGCCAAAATCCTGATCATTTCTTGAATAAATTTGAATATCTTAAGGTGGCATGCTGTGTTTATCTTCTAAAAAAAGTGAACTGTGACTGAATACTTCTTGAGTGGCATAACAGATTCAATATCTCACTAAATCACTTAAATTCAGCAATTTTAGAAGCACTGAGCTAATTAGTTGCACAAATCTTTCTCTACTCTTCTGTTTTACTGACTGTGTTCAGGGAAAATGGCTTCAGTGTCCTCAATCTCCTTTGACACAGAAATGAAACATTCATATTTTATTTGGACTCAGACATAAATTATTCAGTTTCTCTGTTTATTTACAAATGGCTCAATTCATCCACTTGCTTGGATCAATTTGCCCCTAACCTGGGGCAAAGTGAAGCAAAACACGTGTTATTTTCCCCACTCTTTTTTTCGTCCTATCCTACAAGTAGACATAATAAAATGTGAGAGGAAGCATTTCATTGTCTGCAGTGCTTTAGCCTCACAGGTAGTGCAGATCTGTGGATGGTGATATCAGCCTGGCAAACCTTGAAAGAATGACCAAATCCAAATATTTTTACGGAGAGAAATTACGTTATTTTTCTTCTTTCCTTTTTTTGTTTTTTGTGTCATCCATCACACCTTTCAAACTACTTTGATTCAGTTGGGACTTGTTGTTCAAAGGTCCATTTTTGAGGAGGCATTAAGATTCAATATTTGATCAGCCAGAAATAATAGATTTTTATGCAGTTCTTTATGAAAATACAAGCATTAATGCAAGCCAGGCTCTCCAAAAACATGACTATTTCACAAACTGCATAGTGACTTTTGTTTTCAAAGTAGTACCTTTTGTGTCCAGATCACTTTTCATAAACTGTAAGGCTAAAGCCCTTTTTACACTGGTTAAAAAATTATAATCAACAAACAGCTGGCTTTTAACCTAATACTGCCAAATGTAGTATATTTGATACATACAGTTTCTGAGTAATTTTGCATCACTTTGTGGTAAAAACTTTTCTTATAACCCTGCTGTACACAATCTGGTACATGTCTTCTGCCCCCTAATGGATACCAGAAAGCAGAATACTACACTACAATCATTTTGACATAGCACACAGTAATACATGGCAAATATACAAAGAAAAAGTTGCTATTCTTTATTTCACATTTTGTTAAAGGGCTAAATAAACACTTCTGATTAAAAAAAATTAACTTTTCTCCATTTTTCATTGGGCCAGGCTTTAAAGGGTTAGGAGAAATGTTACAATGTTAAATCATCAGTAAGTCCTGAGGAATCAGTCTGCATTAGAAACAGGCTTTAATAGGTTCCAACCAATGACTGTAAATATATGGACAGACTATCCGGGAAGTTTCTGAAGAGCTGAAAAGAAGCTCATTGGGAGGTTCCCACCGTCGCCATCTTAGCAACGTAACGAGTCTCGTGAC
>JAOXYM010000001.1:6850846-6869359 GCA_028567055.1 Leptatherina wallacei
GCTCTGTTTTGCAGCCAGCACCTAGCGGAGGAGGGGGGAACTGCAATTTTTGGCACTTCCGCATAGGCTTCATTTTTCCAAACCGGAGGTTGCCCCTTGGTTCTAACACAACCAGGCATCAGTTGAAACATCATACCTGGCTGTACATGAATTTTCAACGAGAATACTTTGGTCAGGACAAAAAAAATACAGTTTTGTACATCTCACATTTTCTTTACAGCGACCTACTGTAATGTCTCAAATGGAGAAACTGGAACTGCCAGCAATGTTGTTCACTTTTCCTCTTATTGATTGTTATGATGTCATTGTTTTTTGCTGCTACTTCGGGCCAGTCTCAGAAATATGTGAAACAATCTGAGTGGTTTTTGTTGCTGTTGTTGGTCCTTTCTCTTTGTTCTGGTTGGTAAAGGGCATGATTCAAAGTAGAAAAATATCTTCTTTATGTTTAAAATAGGTGTTAAATGTGAAAGATTTTTCAGTGCAGCTGAGATTTTTACCTGTGTTTCTTGGATATCTCTTGTTTTTGGCATTTCATTGTATTTTGTTATGAAATTTGTGGTCAGCCCTTTCTGCTTCAAGCTAATGTTTAGCTAAGCCTCTATGCACTTTTCGCTTTAGGAGGAATATACATGTCAGCACTGGAAAAGAAATGTCTCAAGTCTTCTATGGGGACTGGGAGCAATGGTTGAAGGATAGCTCTGTGCAACCATGAACTGGCTTTTACTCTGGGGCTCTGTCACTGCTTGTGAGCTGCATTCACATATGCAGTATTGTCCCTCTGGTGAGCTAGGAGGGTTTGAACTGCATTAGAAAATATTCAGAGCACTCTGTCACTTTTAACTTGTTCTCAGGGAGATTATTGTACTTATAAATCAGCCCAAATCCCGGCACATTCATTGTATTCTAGTTATATGAATAGGGATTTTTCTCAAATGACACTTCGATGATAAAATCAGGATTTCATTAGAGCAGAGTTTAGGCCACTTTTAAGTTATAAATTCCAACATGTCTAACAGAAGAAAAAAGAGCAGCTCTATTGGAAACTTGGTTATCTAGAGTCTTGGTGATACGCAGCTACTCTGAAATTCGGTACAGATTAAGATGTTTTATTGAGATTTCTGAACAGCCTTGTGGTTTCTTTGTAATCACCTAATGGATTGTACATTTATGACATTTGAGCACAAGAAAAATTGTTATCATTCTTTATTTTGTCATCTTGTACCATGATAGCTGGCTTATCCAATAAATACATCTATGACCTTCAATACTCGTGACATGTCTGCCTGGTTTGTGCATCATCTCTTGCAAGGACAAAGTCAGCACAAAATTAACAAAATATTAAATGAAGACCATTTACGCAAGTCATGCTTTATAAAGTAACTGATGCTAGCATTTAGCTTGAAGCTTCAGAAGCGAGGTCAAGCGCTTGAGGTGAGTGTTTATTTCGATTTATTGATGCCAGAAAAAGGATAACTTGAATTTGGTGCTCACATTTATAGATCCTTTGTTTCTCTTCACACAACAGTGGGTGTCTTTGTTTGTTTGTTTTTTTAAACATGCTGTGCCTGTCATGGTAACTGTGGAGCCTTTTTTTTAATCTCTTGGGTTGTCCACAGATTCACAGCTGTTTTCCAACTGTTTATTGCCATCGTCTGTTAGTGTTATATCCTGCTGTCACAGCCGTCCGTGTGATGAGATTTTTATTTTAATCCCAACCCTGTGCCAGCTCTCTGCAGGCCTGTTTGTGGCCGCTGAGCTTGCCCCCATGTGTTTTGCAAGAAAAGTAGCTTTTCAAGTGGATACATACAAAGATTGAATTGCAAATTGATTTGCACAAGTGTGTATGTCAAGCAGCCTTTTCCACTCTAATCTCCCTGATCTTGAGGTCGACACCAAAAACTAGTCTCACGCTCCTGCACAGAAGCATGTATCTCTAAACCTCAGTCCCTTGCTGCCTCTTTCAGACCTTTTTTTTTCATGCCACTAAAACAGGGTTTCATTGTGCTGCTGAGAGGGTGGTTGTAATAGACCCCTTCACTCATAGTGGCCACATCGATAGAACCTGAAACCCAATCCAACTTTTGCCTTTGAAAGAGAGTGCATTTGTCCTTTGCCAGTGGGAAAATAGATGCAGGTAAATGTGGGTCAGGGAAAGGGCGGAAAAAGGCAATGTGTAAAGCATGCAACAGTGATAAATGTGCTCATGAGCAAGGAACATACTGTTACTGCAGAAGGTGATCCCTGGAGGATTTTGTGCTTATTCTGTTGATCTTAAAGGGATGTTAGGCTGATAGAAAGACACAGAAATCCATTTTCCAGACATGAAATTGTAACACTTGATTCTGCAGCGGTACCTTTTTCTGAGCTGCTTGCGCCTTTCCCGGTCTTGTTAGTCCTCTCAGGTGTGTTTGGAAGAGCAGTAGTTGTAGTCACGGTGCTCATTTCGGAGGTCTCAGAGGGCAACACTGTTGTAGATGAAGATGTGGTGGATGCCTCGTTTATCTCCGGGGCTGTTGTGGTTGTCACGGTAGTTGCGTTGGTAGAACCAGTTTGGTTTGTTAACCCTTTATCTGCATCTGGTGTTGTTGTGGATTCCTCTGTGGTAGTGTTCTCTGGAGCCAATGTTATCGAATGTAATTCAGTGTCATTGGAGAAAACTGGAAAGCTGGTGGAGTTCTCTGTTGTTGTCACTGTTGAATTTAAGTCCTCCTCAGCTTCTGTCATGTTTATTTGGCTCGAGTTTGAGGAAAGCGTAGTTGTGGTATTTGGAGGAATGGTGGAATCTAACATTTCCAGTTGCTTGGTGGTACCATTTTCAGATACTGGGTTGGGAGTTGTCGTGATAATATTAGAATCCTGAGATGTTTCATTTTTACTCTTATCTTGTCCAGCCAGATTCTCCTCTTCGTCAGTATTAAACGCCATAAAGCCGGATGCTATCCCATCATTGAAGTCGCTAGTAAACTGCGGATCCTCAGTCTCCTGAGTATTTTCACTTCCCTCTATAGGAAATGCAGCATTTTCACTATCAGGTGTATTTTGGGGTTTCTGACGGAGCCAGCTTTTATCAATTGTGCGTCCCGGGGAGTCGGTTGAATCTTGGAACAATGCCACGTGAAGCACTTGGACAAGCAGAAGGAGGACTGCTGTGATTTTTAAGTGTTTCATTTTCACTTTAGTTTCACCCTGAAACACAAGAGAGAGAAAAGCATTATCTTACTGCCTTAATTATGTGTTTTTGAAAAAAAAAAGAGAAGAGTAGTTTGAAAATTACATAGTGCTTTAAAAAAAGACATGTATGAAAGGTTTTTATCGTCCTCGTTAGTTGACAAGATTTGCTCCACTTTCATTGAATATTCCCACTTTCCCTGACTGCATCAGATGTCGGGACTTGTGTTGTCTTGAGGGGTTATTGTGCATCCTTCAACAATTATAGACAAAACAAAGAAAGCAAAAACTATTGCACTAAAATGATAATTACACAGCTAAATCATCCCACAGCAAGTAATTTACAGCTGTGTTAAGTTCATACCGAACTTTCAAAAGCTAAAATTCAAGGTATGTCCCTCTCAAAACGTTATTAATTTGAAGCTGAACTAGCCCATTGTGTGCCTAAACTGGCTTATAATGTAATGTAGTAAAAAAAGTTAAATGTTATACAAGCTGTGAGGTTGTTCTAGGACTTTTTAGCTCCATCAGTATGTAAAATCAAGAGAATCTTGAACCTGTATAACCGTGCAGGGCCCTTTTTTTTATTGGACAGAGGAGACCTTGACATCATCACAAGAACTCCTTGCATTCACACCACATTTGATTGGGTTGTCATATACGCTCCCACACTCAGAGAAGAAGGAAATCTGGAAATAGTGACACACCCAGATAGTAATCAGTATGCCTCTGAATCTGCAATGGCTGTCGCCAGAGGCAATAAGTCCTTCTTGTTTTCAGATATTTTCACCTTCAAAGAATTTCCCAATTTTGACAGAATAAAATCGACACGAACTTCCGGATGAAGATGTTAAAATGTAGCAGTTAACCAAACAGAGCACATTTTCCACCAAAATAAACAAACATGACAAATTTTCCCTTTAATTTTTTAAGATGAAATAATGAGGAGATGGTGTGTCATATCCTAGATGACAAAAGTCAATTTTGGCATCCTGATGAAATTTTTTTTTTAGCCATACCAGAACTCGAGAACATATGGAGATATGGAGCATAAACTGGAGCCTTACTGTTTAGTGGCCATGCATTTGCAAATCTATTTCTATTTAGTCAGTTTGTGAAATATTAAATACTCAATACTTGTGTTTTTTTATATGAAGATCAGTTGCTAGGACTGTATGTGAAATAAATGTTTTCTTTTCTCACAGTGGCAATAATTAATGTTTTCTAGCCCATTCATTTACTAAGATATTTTCTTAAAAATAGGCAAATTTGTAATAGACCTTCATTTGGATTTCATTTATGGGACAATAACCTAACCTGTATCATGTGAATCATCTTAAGATGACGAAAGTTGAGTTGAGGATGGTGAAATCTATTTGGTGAAATGACTATACATTACAGTATGTTGCTAGATGGCAACTACATTTATCTTTTTTTCTATTTATACTCACATACAGGATGTAAAGAGATTTGAAGCTGTAATTCAAATAAAGCTGAATGAAGCAGCTTCTTTTTATATTTTCTGTTTTCTGCTTTTCTTCCGCCATTGAAAAGTCTTTTTACCCCCTGCCAGGACTAACCACTATCTGGAGAGGTTCACAGGTGTTAAGCTTGTGTTTATCACAGCGTTCAAACTCACCCTGACTACAATAAAAGACTCGCATGGCAACACTTCTGCTTGCTCCTGTTTTTCACAAGTTAAAAAGCTTCTGGCTTTAATGGCGCAGGTCAGCTATTCTGACACGAGTCAAAAAGAAAAACCCTGAAGAGCTGATCCTGTCCCACCCCCTGATTTCCAGAGTCCCTTTCAGTGGATGTTTAACAGCATTGTGATTATGACATCCCAGGCTTCTGCATTGGGAGCTTTTCTTTGAATTCCTCTACAGTCACCCCTGCAGTATTACAGAGCTCAACAAAGTCAAAACAGTCTCCAGTGAGATGTGTGACTTATTGACGAGGTGAATTAGCACAAACGCTCTGTGAGCGATGTGTTCCCCCCTTGGCGTAACTCCGATACACAAATGACTGCAACTCCCTAAAGGGTATGCTTGCTGTAAGTCACTTTGTTGATCGGCTGCTTTGTTCCTTATCGCAATCAGCGTGAAAGGCTCCATCAGTGTGTAACGTTGCAGCCTGCAGGAACAGAGTGTATGTCAGAACATGCAAATCTGGGGATTCTATTTCTGGTTTTACCTGTTATATCACTGCCATATTTTCAGCTTAGCAATTCAACATGGACACTACTAACTAAAAAAAGAGACTGTGGACTAATTTTCTTTTATATGTGTCTCTAGTTGTTAATATCTATGCAGAAAAATGAATAAATACCTTTTGTGTTGTAGAAATAAATAAGGCAACTGATTGTAATTCTAAAAATGTGCAATGGAATTGATAAAATCCAATGAGCTAGAAACAGAAATCTATGGTCAGTTTCTCTGCATGCCTGTTTGTCATCCACACATGCTGTTTTCTGGGTGTTTCTTTTTCTAGTCTTTCAAAAATAAATGGAAAAGCTGTGAGTAGCTGGTGGCTTCCTCCTGCCTGCTGTGTGAATCAATCAAACCATCCACATTTGCTCATCATTTAGGAAAATGATTTCGTCCACTGGGATGAAGGAGTGGGAATGCATCTCAGCCACCACAAAAATGTTAGTACTTTTCACCCTTTTGGAAAAAGGAAACTTATTTCAGTCTGTTTAAAGAGCTTTGTGTCATCTCTTCCATCATCTTCCATCTTTTGTGGTCACTGATAGAGTAAGCATTGAAATAAAAAAAAATAATCAACAAGGGTGTTACAAGGGGCTTACACTTATTTAACAGTCAATGACTAAAACTGTGATACACAAAGGCAAAAATTCTCACAAAAGATAGCAAAAGGGATGCAGGAAATACGCTAGCAAACCTCTCCTTTATCTGCAACATAAAGCCTTTACAGTAGCCTTGTGGTGGGAGATTTAGGATACAAAAATATAGGCAGAGCATGGTGTGCTGGCTGTTTATTCAATGCAGGCCTAGAGCAGAGTCTGAGCCAATCCCAGAAAAGCTACATATGTTTTTTGTGTGTGTGCTTATAGTTTTTACACCTAGATGCTTGACTTCAGCAGTAAAGGTGAATCTAAAAATGGTAGCGTAGCTCTGGAGTCAAACTTGAGTCTCCGAGCTGAGCTGCGGCTCTGCATGCACTTACATGTTGCCTATAGACTGTTTGAATTATGGGCAAAGCCAGCTGAAAGGATGTGCTAGTCTTGATGGCTGCCTGGCACTGGGTCCACAACCTCTCTCTCAAGCTCTCTCATGTTGTGCTTAGTCAAAAAAAATGTTTAGATGTATACTTTCAATCAAATGCGCCCCTTTCCTGTAATCAGTTTTCACAGATCCCTCTCAAGCTCCGCCCTGTGGTGCCAGAAAGGTCAACAAGGCAAACTCAACAGTCCAGAGCAGCAGTTTTCTGGATGTCATGAAGGGTTTGTCCTTTGATAAAAACTAGGATGTTGCCAGACGTTCTACTGAGAAACATTGACATTTCGAGTGCAAGTGTCCCACCCATAAATATAAATGGAAACTTTTACTCTGCCAACTGAATTAGGAGCAACCAAGACTTTGTTACATCACAGCGGGATAAAGATCTGATTTCTCAGCTTCTCTTCATGGAGCATTTACAAAAGAGATTTAGCCCGAGGATTAAAACAAACAAAAACTTTTTTTTCTTTTTCTTTTTTACAGCCCTCTCTCCCCTCTTCTCCCCCTCATTTACTGCCTGTGTTTTGACAGTACTTCATCAAACTGAAGCAACAACTCTCAAAAATTAAATGAATGAATAAATGATTTTAATGAATTCCAGCATTTTGAACACTCAGTGGATAAAAGTCTAATTAAGCTGCAGGCATCTGAAAATCTAAATGAAGCAAGTTGATGTAGAACAAGTTTTACAGGCAGCTCAACAGAATAAGCACTTTGTTTTGATTTGCACTGTGCAAATGAACATGCCGTCACTGGGGAAATAATTCTGATTATGTAAAGACCATACTTCAAGTGATGGCTTCTAAACTGGTTTTCGAAATGTCCCAGGTCACCTGTGACCACTATTGTGAACTTGTGTTGCCCACATATGTGGGCTGTTGATTCCAAACAAGAGTCAACTCCTGTCTATCATACGATTGTTTACATCCTCTCACACACTCTGCACTGAAAGTGTATTTGAGCGTGGGCGTCCCACCAACGAGCCTTTGAGAGTCAGCGGGTCGAAAAGACAGGGAGACATGTTTACTCCTGACCCGTCACGCTCAGAGATGCCTTCTGTTGAAAAGAGTTCCCGATGTGCTGGTCTGTCAGAGTCTGCAGGAGCTCTCTCCTCAACAGCTCTGTCAGCCTTGACTTTCCAGAGATCCAAACCCACATAAACAAAGAAACAAAACATAGACAGAAAGAAAAAAAAAACATCCTTCAACCCACTCACCGACACTAATTATCGGATATTTATACCGTACAAAGTCTGCATATGTTACCATGTCTTAATATACTCTAATCTATGTTACATTTATTCAAGCAACCTGAGTTTTTTTGCGGCATTTCATAACACGAGGCGAAAGTTCAACTAATCATTCAAATAATATAAGGATAAAATGGTGACACATTCTGTTTAATTAGTATGCTTGCCTTTGGTGGCTGTGTTATTTTAACTGTACACAAATACATCATTTAAATAGCTCAGAATTCCTCTTTTTTTTGCTTGATGGCTCTTACTTTCCGTTTAGTTTCCCTATAAAACTAACAAACACTTGCATTTCCCCTTTTAAGCCTATAACATAAGCCTATAATCACACTAAAAATGAAAATGAAAATAATATCCTATTGTATATATGTCACTTGTGGTGTTACGGCACCAGGTGTCACATTTCAGGTGTAACTTATTCATAATATAGTCACCACCTGAAAACATTTCTTTCAAAGGTTAAACACCAAAATATTACTTTGGAAAAAAAAAGAAGTTCCTTGTGTTATTTCAGAACACCTCCTTCATGCAGTTTTAGTCTTACGTGCTTCCTGTGAAAAATCTAAATGAAAAAGATCAAATCTAGCCTCAGTGAATCCTTACCTTATTTTTTGGCTGTATCAGATGAGAACAGGTGGACAGGAAACAAAATCGCTTCACTGACCTGCCACTATGTGTGAGTGAATCAGCAGTCGTCCTGGTGAGAGGAGCAGGGACAGAGGGAGGAGGGCTTAACAGAGTGGCATTCAGGAAACAACCTGCTCAACCTGCTTCTACACCTGCCAGCGACAGCAACACACCCTGAATCGCATCCAGTTGCATGCTGTGAAAAGGCCACACAGAGAGGGGATGGATATGAATAAGAGAACAAAAGAAAAGGGAAGAGGCATACAGGATCTGAATGGTTTTTTTTGCACGTCATAGATGATAATATCAGATTTTGGTTGCCAGGTTAGATCTGTGAATTCCCCCAGTGGGCGGAGTCTTTAGCCAAATGTCCTTTGAGCCTTTTTTTTTTTTTTTTTTCTCACAAGGGACTGGAAACGACAGCTGTCGTCATGGTAACACAGAGGAGGCTGGCAAGCTCGAGTTTCATCCACGCCTTTGTCCCCGGTCTATATCAGGCTTCAATGCGTGACATGTGACTTTGTGAACTCACAGGTACTGTGCGTCAAATGAGCCGGGATTGTTTTTGTCTCATTCCTCGGTCAAGTGAGTCATGCAGCGGCTGAATTCATCTGAGCAGACGAGTGAGGCGGATGAAGTGGCACTTAAACCCGATGTGCTTTGCTGAGATAAGAACAAGGAGTGGCTGTACTGTTTTGTTAATGAAACCGAGAAGTTTCCATTTGAAAGTTAGATAACAAATCCAATCCCCAGAAGGAGAGAAAAAAAATGAACACAGTCAATTTAACCACAATTTTCCCTTTGCCTCAATACAGAATTATTGTAATAAATTTACATTAGCATCCACTACAGGTATTCTCCAATGAAATAGTGATGTAGAAAAGAAAGTAAACCCTGGGTTTTTACATATCAGGGCATTAAAATGAGATAAATACAACCTCAAATAAACAATAACACATGAAATATTACATTGTCCAAACACCTTTAGCAGCAAAAACCTGAATAATAATTTTCTGTATAATACTATCAGTGTCCTACGTTTATGTAGAGGAATCTCGGCCCATTCTGCAATACAATGTCACTTCAGTATGAGGTTTGCAGCTTTTGTTTATGCACAGCTCACTAATAGTCCAAACACAACCATTCAGCTTTTATTGATTTGCTGCTGTGGTTAGGATCTTTGGCCTGTAGCATGATCCAGTTTCAGCCAAGCTTTAGCTGTTGGAAAGGTGGTGTCACATTTAACTCTAGTTTGGTAATACAGAAGAGGTCATTGTGATTCAATGAGTGCAAAAAGATCTTGTGACTGCAATACAAGCCCAAATCATCACCCCTCCACCACTGTGCTGACAGCTGAGACGTTGCCCTTATAAAAGCTGTCAAGACATAGCTGAAGTTTTTCTTCTTTGCATTGTGTTAACATTAGGGCTGTCAAAGTTAACGCGTTAACTCAAAGTCCTTTTAACGCCAGTCATTTTTTTAACGAGCACTGTCGGCATAATTTCAGGGAGGGATGCAGAAAGCAGTTTGTGTTTTTGAAGCTGAAATGGACAGAGAATGGATCTTTTACACGGACAGTTTAGCGTTAAAGTTCTGCAAGATGGTTTTCTGGACAAGACTGAGGTATTTTATAACCCAAGTTCTCCAAATAACGCAGGAGAAGGCGACTCAAACCGGCCACCGGTCGAGGAATAGAAAATGAAACTTAAACTCACGGTGTGACACGGACTTCTGATGCATTCAATGCAAGTCGGAAATCACATATCTAACAGTCTAGCTTACACAATGACAACTACAATATCAAGAAATAAACAAACCAGGATTAATTGTGTGTTTAAAGTCTATGTGAGCTTCTTAACAGCTTAAATAAGTATTATAATAATAAATAATTGCAATATAATTGTTATGATATAAATATCCTGTTTAAAAATATCTTAAAATAAAATGATTAAATAATTAGAAAAATATATTTGAAAAATTCTGCGATTAAAATGCGATTAATCGGGAGTTAACTCAGGATGCTCATGCGATTAATCACTATTACAAATTTTAACCGACTGACAGCACTAGTTAATATACTCCTGAATGTTTTATACACTGCTTTTGTATTTTGCTTTCTTTATGTTAAATAAACTATGATACAGTGCAAGGAAAGACACAAAGAACAAGAAGTTGTGGTGTATTTAGTGGCTGCAGAGACCACCTTAGCCATGTTTGCTATCTCTGCACAATGCACCGCCCTCTGGGGGATGTACTGGCTAACCACCATGCCAAGGCAACATTTGAAATGGATCTACCTATTTACGTACGTAAAGGGAGCATAAATTAATCTTTAGGCTCATTTAATTTAATGCATCTGCCTCCAGACTCCAGTGTGAATGGTCTTCAGCCCTGAAATGACCTGCATACAGAGAGGAAATGTAGCTCGCTGTGTTTACAGAGGTAAATATAGATGCTACACGTTAGTATGACTGCATCATTTACTAAGTTGTGCAATTGCAGCCAAAAAAATGATGATGTAATATTGTTCCATCCTCTGTTTGCATTTGATCTTGCTGCGTCCCACGTTCTCCGTCTTAGAATAGTGATGTCTGTCTCACTTCAATGACATGAAAGTAGGATGAAATGCAGTGTGAACGTAGCCTTAATGTGCTTATTTAATTGGGTTTATTAGATTTCGGACAAATTAAATGTTTGACCTAATGAGGAGGGGGTCATCTTAAGCTTTTGATATTTAACAAATACATAAAGACATCAATAAAACAGGGTGGTGAAGGAGGGTTGTTTGTAAAATGGGTCACATGTTTATGGGAGCAATCAACAGACAATATTTCTTCGTCAGTCCAGGCAATCCTTGGAAAAATCTTCATTTCCACATTCTGTTTTATAAAGCAGTGACGCATGTCTTGGTGTTGTCATAACCAAATGAGCTATTTCAACGATGTTGTGAAAGCATCATTTTTTTAGAGCTCAAATGTTGATAAACTGCCATAAAGAGGTTTAACTCTGGCTCACTGTATTAAGAACCCTGAATTCCTCCCAGACAGCTTGTTGATGGCGCCTCGTGTAGCCTGCCAGCATTTGAAGTTAATGGGATCATAAAGCTTCATCAGGGACGTACAAAGAAATGTCATGAAAAGTATACAGGTAGAGCTTGATAACAAAGCTGGGATGTATTTATAAATCATTGGGATCTCAGTGAGAGACAGAAATATGACAACCAGTTTAGTCTTTGTTTTGTCTTTGGCAGTAACGCTGCACAACAACAGAACAACTGAAATCACAACAAGCATCAGAATTTTGAAAAATTGCCACGCAGCATGTCACACAATTTCTAATATTATCTTTTGTAAAATAAAAAATAGAGACAACTTAAGTTGTTCTGTTGTTTTTGCTTACTTTTTTTAACATTATTACATTTATGTGACAAATGTTAAAATATGGATGACATGCAACTTTTTACATTGTATCCATGAACAAAAATGTATTATATTTTTAATTTATGTCACCCTGTACAGTTATCAAAGCAGACTATATTTCAGTTGAATGTTTATTTAGTGAATGCACCACGTTTTATGCAGATGAGGAAAGAGTTTTCACCCTGGTAAGCAGCACAATTCAGGTTTTAAATGTTCAGTAGATGTCAGGAGAGGGTATATTGTAGTTTGTTTGCAGAGTTTTTACTTTAGATGCCAAAACTTAACCAAACAGCAACAAAAAGTGTCCTAAAAGAAAGAGAGAGAAAGTTGTGACAGTTTGTAAGTTAATAGACAACATTTGTGACAGTTTGATTTAACTTTTGTGAGACTTATACGACACAGTTGAACACGGAGCTATTAAACATTTGCCTCTTCCATTGCAAAACATGACTGGCTTGGGAATCTGTATGTCAATATCAACTCTGACGGAGAGCCAACACACATGGCTGCTGTTTCCTGTAGCATTGTACAATTTTTCTCTGAGGGCTTTTATACACCAAATCAACATCAAACAACAAAAGCCCCCCCACCGAGTCTCCCTGTGTCTCCTCTGGGCAAACAAACTCAACAGACTGCAATGACAGAATTCAACTGCCAGCTAGGATACAAAGATAAAAAGAAGAAGAAACCCCACTAAGTGGATAAACTGATGATTTCTCCAGATACAATTTTTCCAGCCAATCAAAATGATTTTTCTCTCTGTCAGAGCAGACACCAATTCATCATGTTGAATCTGCGGAAAATACATCAATAAGGTCGGACAAATAGAGAAAAGACATGATGCTCCAGATATTCCCAATGCCCGCTTGTCAACGTGGTGCATGTAAACTGAAAATGAGAATTTTAAGTTCAGTATAAGGTATTGATATCGGCCTATCTAGTCATTTATTATAGTTTGCTCTCTTTATTTGGTTCCAGTAAAAAGTATTCATTCAGATCAGGTTAGACAGCCTGCTGTACACGCCCAAGGCAAGGCAAGTTTATTTGTATAGCACATTTCATGTACAGGACAATTCAAAGTGCTTTACATACAAACATTAGAAACATTACAGCGGGGTGCAGAAAGCATTAAGAAGAATTTAAAAACAAAATGAATTAACAAAAATAGACAATAAAATGAAGAAAGAAAGAAAACCCTCAGAAAAAAATATCACTTGTTATCTTAAAAGGCAGTAAATAGAACATTCAGTGTACATTCAGAACAGGTTTGACAGCCTGTTGTACATTTCTTAAAGCTGTAAACACATTACCAATCCATCTCACTTGGACAAAAGATCAGTCACCTGTCTGTAAGTAGCTTCGAGCAATGCAGTGAAAAGGTTGTGGTTGCTAAAAGTTAAATGATTTGGAATTACACATTAGCATTAGAATTAATACGCAGTATTTAGCTCACTTGGTAGAGCAGCCACCCCATATACAAAGGCCATAACTCACCTTATTTAAGTCTGAATTGTGGATATATGTATTGGACTTGTGAACAAATATTTTTGTTTTACAGTTTCTCCCGAAACATGATTTAACATTAAAAAATAATATGATATCACAATTGAACCACTTTGTTATATTAACATGCACACATTAATGATGCACTGTCTGGGTATAGCATAAAGATGACAAGTTGATCCCAACTGTACGGCATAGCTGATCTTCTCTGACCTTATGAGTGCTGTATGACATAGAAAGATAAATGAATTTTTTGTAATTTTAATTGTTTTATTAAACTTTTAAACAAAATCCAACTACATTAAAAAATGTAAAACCTTTTGCATAGGCACTGGATACAACCATTTTGAAAATGACTCCTTGTGGCTCATGAACTTTTATACCAAACGAAGCCTAACTAGGCATCCATCTTGCATCCCGTCTCTTCTCTGAGTTCTCTCCAGCCAGTAAAAGTCAGTCTGATGTTGACTTTTCTCTTATTTCTTGCTATGTTTCTCTCTCTCTTTCTTTTTCTCACTTCCTCTGATAATGCCCTCAGACATGAATCAGAAGCACAGAGTTTTAAGATTGGAAACTTATGTAGAGTTGCTTTAACTGCATCACATCAATAAAATCACTGGAGGGTAGAAGACATGTATCAAAGAGTAAAAGGATTTTAAGGAACACTGTGATTACAGGAGTGGTACAGAGACATCAGAAACTTTAATCCATTGTCTAAACCTGCTTATTCCAATACAGGGTTACAGGGGAGCTGGAGCCTATCCCAGCTGCTATAAAATGAGGGGCAGGGGTACATCCTGGACAGGTCTCCAGTCCATTGCAGGGTCAACACAGAGAGACAAACAATTCACACTCACAAACACTCCTATGGAGAATTTGGAGACACCAATTAACCTAACATGCATGTTTTTGGACTGTGGGAGGAAGCTGGAGCACCCGGAGAGAACCCACGCATACAAATTCAGTAGCAGAAATCTGAGTATCACATACTGTATGATACATTTGGTGTTATAGGGCTTGACTTTGCAACCAGTGTTTCTGGTCTACCATTGCTTCATGCAGTCTTATATAATAACTGATAAGTTGTTTGATGAAATGGAGGTGCAAATGGTTGCATGCAGCAGCCTACACAACTGCAACTCCCACTATAGGTGAAGGCTAGGAAGTCAGCAAGAGTAATTCTTTTCAGCTGAATAATAGAAAGCCAAAAGCTCAGTTAAGCTCAAAGTTTAAAGCATAGGCATATTCAGCAATTATAGCTTAGTTCTTCTACTAAAAAGTCCTTAGATCTGAGCAACATTCTACTTGTCTGCAATAAGAAACACATATAATCTACCTGAGCTTCTTCGTTAATTCATAATGACATTAACATGTACAGAATTTTTTTCAGCTCATTTTATATTTTCATTTCTCTAAAATACAGTAAGTTAAAATGTTTTTTTTTCCAAACCAGATGATCAGCAGCACTGGATTGCAGCTCCTTTTTACTAAATGAAAATGTGTTTTCCTGGATTCTCTAAAATGCTGTGCACTGTAAAAAATTAATTCAGTAAGGAACCTCATTCATTAAAAAAAGAGAAGTCAAATGTATCTGCATAATAATGAAAATGAGGATGGGGGTAAAGGATTTATCCCTTTTGCCTTAATAAATCTGGTCTGTCCATCATTCATATGTATGTGAGCTCCATGTTCCAAAGCTCTGTAAGGATACTGAATAGTACTAAATTTAGTCATCCAGTCATGCGTGCATCTGTGCATACGTTTTTGTTCATGAATTCTATTCAGTGTTGAATAATAAAAGGCTCTAGTAATTGTCTCATTCTCATACATACTATATGGTTTACATATTTCTGGGTAGAATAAAGGAAAATGCATGTAAGATATTACTGTTTGTACAATATAATGACTCTTCTTTGTCACAAAAGTGGAATTGCGGATGGTGAATCTTTCCATTTTCAGACCCGAGACTGATAAAAACTCTGCCAACTAGATCAGAGGTATAAGTTTTAAACCTAATAAAAGCTTTCACTCAACAGCAGAGCTCCCTTTGAAAATTTAGAGAAAGAAATTTCCAACATATGATTAAGAGATGCTCACACTGTAATCTTGTGTATTAGCTGCAGCACTCTCAGGATGTGGAAGAGAATATGGCTAAAAATATGAACACGGGTGAGCTTGTTGAGAGGTCTGAGGCCACTTTGGTTTCAACAGCGAGATCCAGTTAGAAAAATTGTTGGAAAGACAGCATATAATAGCAAGAATGCCATAATGGGCCTGCACTTATCTTTTGAAGCATCCTTTGAGCTGCAGTAGTACAGTACTTTGGATTATTTCTACTCTGATAAGATGCAAACAGACAGAAAAAAAAACCTCTGCTACTATTCCTGGATTCAAATGAAGTATGTTTAAGGGGACCAATATGATCATAACCATGACCTTTCCATGCTTTTTTACTCATTTACAGCTGTTTCATTTTCAAAAATGATCATTTTGAGTAAAACATTTTATGTGTACAGTTTAAATGAGCATGTTTTTCATCACCAAGTCCTCCAAAATGGAGCTCTCAAATGAGCCTGTTGCACATTATATTTGATGAGTGTTTTCCCTGTATGTTAAAGATTCTGTGGCTCAGTCTGAACAGAAACACTTTGTAAATCTTTGGAGAGGCATAATGAAAAACCCAAACTGTGCCTGCTCTCACTTATTTCCTCAGTTGATCATAAAAAGGGCATAATTTCTACCAAGTCTAATCCTGTGCGCTTTCCCCAGGAGCTTTTAATGGTTTTTGACTCAGATTCAGTGAAAATGATATTTTGCAGTAAATGACCTCTTGAAGATAAATTTATCCGGGGTAGCAACATGGAGCCTAATTACAAAACATGCCTGGGACACTGGAATAACAGCTGCCTGCACTCACTTGCATACTGATGCAGTCGGCTCGACTTAGAAAAAGAAGGGAAATGTATAGTTTTAATGAGAGAACATGGCTTCAGTTTAGTGAATGTTTAAGTGAATGTTGTTCTTCCAGACCAAAACTTCATCCAGTTTTGTTTCTAGGCCTGATTACCACCCCCTGTTCAACTGCTCCATTGCTTTGAACTTACATAAAACATTAATGGTACCCTTTTAAACCCCACCACAACGAGCATGCGAGTGTGTGATTGTGGGTGTATTTCTGCAGCGCTGGCAGAGGATACTTCACTGTCAGTGTTGAATTATCTTCTTCAGGTTTGTGTCTGGCAGAAAGCAGCGAGACCCAGAAGGCAAAGAGAAAGCTGAATGGCCCTTCCTTTATATCTTTCAAGTTTAACCCTTAGATGCACGCTGTCTGTGCACAATCTGACAATTCCTGTTATAGCCTGGATGCCTTTATTCCTCTGTATTCTGAATCCAACACATGTCAGTCTCATTGTCATCTTAAAGGACACAGGCTGAAAATGCACTGGCAGCTTATTAACTTTTCATTGTGAATAGCCAATAAAAGCTTTATGAGCCTATTTCAATGCTTCCTGGACACGTTTTACCCCCTCATGGCTATTTTTAACACCAGAAATCCAGCTCAAAAGCTTTTTTGAATAGTTTAGACCTCAATAAAAGGATGCATAAGAGTCTGTGGGAAGTGGATTCCTTTAATGTGTGCCACATGTCTTTATGAGACCTGTGGTGAGTTGCCTGTTTGGACTCAACAATAATTCTTTAAATCATAAAATGGGCAGAGTATTTTGCTTCCTTCCTCTGGTGAAGTGTTGTATCTGCAGGCAGGTGCACACCTCAGGCAGCATAAAAATAATCTGATTTATTAATGAATGTTGAGAGACCTGGTTTCAGGGAGTTAAAGGTATATGTAAACAGCTTAACTGTGGTCTAGCCAGTAGAAAAGTTATTCCCTGCACAGAGGTAAGACAACTTTTCTAAGCTAAAATTACTATTTGCAGGGTTTTTGACACTTAGGACAGAAAGGTTCCTGACCATGTCGAAAATGAATGTTTCACATGTTATAGAATTCTATCATATTAAGGTATTGTGGCTGGGGTGTTTGTCAGCAGTTGTCTATCTTTACACATGCAGTCATTACAAAGACAAATCAGCATTTATTATGCCAAGCTTTGTATCTGTTGTTTGATCTTTTCCCATTTGCTGCCTCTGCTGTCATGTCTTTCCCACCTTCCCACTTTCCTACCAGTTGCATCAGCTGATCTTCAGCTCCTTTACAGTCACCCACTTCCACTCTTCTCATTACCTCCCCCAGTATGAACAGTACCACAGATTCACCACCCTTTCTCTGCTGGATTTTATTTTATTCCTGTATTTTCTCTTAACTTACAACTATCTCATTCCCTATGTTGTTGTTTCCCTTTCTATTCATCATTTTTTTCACCTTACAAATGAGTAACCTACCTCATTTTTAACCCCCCCTCTAACCGTCTCAGCCCTCTTGTCAGTGAAATTAACAAAAAAAAATCAGTTCCCTTTACCTGCCTGTTTCTTTTTGACGCTGGTGCATATTTAATTTGATTATCTGTGATAAATTTTGATTGGTGTATTAAATCACTTCAGTATAAGTCCATTCCCTCTCATATAAGATATGGTTTGTTTGGATTAGCTCCTGAAAGAAATTTCCCTGCTCTATGCATATAAGAGATAGATATGAATATTTTCTTCCTGATATGCCTTCAATCTCTAGTTTAGCACCTTATGTATCTAGAAATGATGTCCTTTTTGCGTATTGTGGTCACATTAAAGAAAATGGATGATCAAGCAGAACAGAGCTTGGCTACAGTGTGACTGACAAATCACTACCCTATAGGTACATTTAATTTCAGGTTTTAGATGAGCAAATGAAGACTGCCAAAACGTGAAGTTCTTGGCTTTGAAATATGAGTCCACAAACCAGTGAGTGACTTTATGATGGTTTTGTCCATACATTTTATACAGTGTGTATAGGATCACACTATGTGTTCAGCATAAGCTTCCTCTCAGAGGGTATGTGCAGAGGAGTACAAATAATTATGGTAAATACATCTTTGTATTACAATAAAACAATTCTTGATTGAATTCCTAATGAACCATGCATTTATTCATAAACCTAACTTCTTTTTTTTTTAATCTCTTACTCCTAATCTAATTTTATTGGTAACTAAACCTAAGCCCCTGTGATGGGATAGAGATGTATGTATGTACACTGCCTCTCACCTGATGCTAAGTGGGATGGTTTCCAGCCCCCCCATGACCCTGAATTGGATGAAGCAGGTATGAAAAATGGTTAGATGGATAAAACTAACCATGAACTGTATTTGTTATATAT
>JAOXYM010000001.1:6869459-6892708 GCA_028567055.1 Leptatherina wallacei
CTGTGAACCCTTACCTCATGTGTATATATAGTCCATGTCTCCCTTTGTCCTGTGCCAGTTCGTCTTAACTACTTTGTACCTCGTACCATTGTAGCTCTACCAGTGTTTAGGCCTTAGCCAAGTTTACCAAGGTGTATTCCCATACACAATAAAAGAACATATTTCTTTTGAAAATCTCTTCTTGTGAGTCGTGCTTTTGGGTCCAGTCCTTCGTTCCACCAGTCGTGACACCTTCCTAGGAAAAAGTGAGAAGGGTCAGGGTTAAGCTGGTGGAATAAAGGCCCGGCAGCACCACCATGGACAGGCTGAACGAAAGCCGTTATTAAAAGACATATTTTTGAGATAAATGGAGGCAGTGTGCCATTTGGTGGTGGACCTGGCAGGTTTGTTCAGGCTTTTTGTCACAGTACCACTGAGTCATGTTTTTGTCTTCCATCTGTCATTCCCTGCATCGTGCAAAAGCCCTTTGTCACCCAATTTCCACATCCACCTCACCTGCTCCCATTTCCCACACCAGCTACCATCATCCTCCCTGTCAGCTGTTTCCACTTCCTCACACAAGCTTGATCCTTGTACCAGTAATCCTGCTTCCTGTTGATTTCCGTTGACTGTTACCTGCCTCCTGCTTCCTGCTTATCAGTCAACCAAGCCCGTAAGCCTGTTTTTGAATTTTGACATAAAGCAGCAACACCATCCATGCATCCCTGGTTTTGTTTGCATATGGATCCTCATTCCTGCTTTTCAAAATCATCTGTGATGTAAAAAAAAAAAAGGGGAAGCATCCAGGGGCCATACACACAAACACATTTAGCTATTCAGCCCAATTTCTCTTGTTTTTTAACAACAAAGTTATTCACATTGATCCAAAGAACTGATGAAAGCCCATCAATAATTTAGTAAAAATACTACAGCAATGATCATGTAAACTGTCTTAATATCTGATTTATTATTTATGATTGTGTGTTGTTGTAAACACAACCTGAGTTCTCTCATCAGTGGATGCATGACAGGTGTGTGTGCCTTTGCCACTCTGAATATAAACATACATATGAATACATGCCACACATCGGAGGTGATTAATCAACTGACTGATAACGCTGACTCCTCTTGGCTGACGGCTTCCTGTACAAGAAGAACATAAGTCGGGCGAACTTGATTTTCTTTCTTCCAACCAGCCACATCTTTGTTCCAGCCTCAGTGTGTGTCAGATGTATTTCCCCTAAGGGGAAGGCTTTGTCTTTTCTAGGTTTGTAGGGCGACATTGTTAGCTTTGTGTTTTTCTTCATCGTGTTTCCTCTTATATTTTTCCGTGCTATGAAATAAAATCTGTTGATATTTGCAGCGTTGTCAACATGAGGACTCATGATTCTGTCCAACTGACAAGCATTCACTTTCTTTCTCACTGGTTTGACCTCTGCTAAGTCCAGAGAGGGAAACAAATCTGGTGCAAACTTCTTTTCTGTATTTGCTGAACTTCAAAATAAGAACTAGCAGTCCTTGTTTTTGTTTGTTTGTTTGTTTGTTTGTTGGTTTGTTTGTTTGTTTGTTTGTTTGTTTGTTTGTTTGTTTTGGATGATTAGTTGATTTAGTTTTTCTTTTTGGGTTTTTTTTTTTAGCTGAAAGCAGCCGGCTGTTGTTGCTGAGAGATTATTGTTTAGTGGATCAAGTTTATACCCCGAGTACATTTGCTGTAAAATAACAACAATACGTTTAAAGAGTTTAAAAGGTATCATAGAGGCACATCATTTGGCGATAAATCTTTGTCTATTACAAGTTACCCTCTTTGCATTGGTTCATTGTTAACAGAAAAAAACATGTGACAGCACAAAAGGGTTTTTTCTGCTTTCTGTTTCCTTTGTTAAGCAAACCCTGATCACACATGTGGCTGTGTTGGTTTAACAAACTCATAAGTCACAGTTCTTAATTACGAATAAAAACTACACACACTGGGTCAGAAGGGCTTTAAGATGTCATGTAATATTTGAATTATAAGTCAAATGAGGCTCTGGGTAACAGTAGCTTGAAGAACTTCCCTATATTCAGGTGGCAATTTATTATCCTTTAGTCTCTGTTGGTACACAACAGAGAATAAGATTAATATTTCAAAAACAAACATAATGATCACAAAAGTGCCAACTGCTAATTCCAAAGGCCCAACTCAATATATCCGGAGATTCTTCCCAAGCAGCTTGTTCTCTATTTTTTTAATGACTGTTTAGTGCAAACACATGTTGAATATTAAGTCCGAGCGGGAAATGATCAAGAGCACACCCAAGAGAATTAAAAGATTGATCTTTACAATGATTTTATGTTTAAGATCCCAAAACAATCTGCTGGCTTTTAGAAAAATGAAAATCTGAAACTCGTTTCTGTCACTTTTATGAGTTTTGATGTGACTTTTGAGTTTTTGATGTGACCTAAACATTGGCAACACATAGCAGGAACAAGTGGATTCCAGATCTTCTTGATCAATAACAAGGGGGAATCTGCAGATTTTAGTCATAAATCACTTCATTTACATTAAAATTTACTAACATATGATGGCTGTGATGAAAACAGTTTTATTTCCAGGATTGTACGATGGAGTTGGGGTAATGAATAAAGAATATAACGCAATCCTCTTTACAATACAACATGATAAGTATTTCTCTCAGTAGAGCAACTAACTATTGTGACAAACTGTAAGACAGCTGCCTGCACCTTTTATTTGAATGTGATTTTAATGATAAGATACGTATCTTATCGTAATGACACATTCAGAAAACTCTCCTATCTTCACTCAAAACAGAAGATGTTATTTATCCTCAGGGAGACTAGCAAGAACTGTAAATAATAAAATGACCATGAACAGTGTAAATTCATATGAGCCACAACTGTTTGCATGTATGAAGATGTCACCCTGTCTGAGGCAAATTTTCCTTGTTACTAACCTCTTTCTAAGAGGGCTAGGCCGAAATTAAAGAGTGCCTCAATATAGCTAATCTCATCTGTTAATTTATATTTATGTAAAATTACTTCTGATTGATTTCCCCTGCTGATGCACTTCTGACCACTAGATGTCAGCATCACCCAGCACCTTTACCTGTGATTGCAGAAGGTAGATATCCATCATGATGATGATGATGATGATGATGATGATGATGATGATGATGGTCATGACAGGATGAGCTTCTCAACTGAACGATAGGTGGTCAGGTTGTCTATCTAACAGACTCCTGAAATAGCATAAAATAATGACTAAAAATGTTTCCCAAGAGAGATGGAACCAACACAGCGACAGAGCTCCAACCCTACAAAGTACTAAGAATACATACAAAGTAAATTACTGCATGCAGTCTATGTATAGAAAGTACCATGGCTGAAATGAAAATGAAACAAAAAGGACTGCATAGATAGTTGAAGGATATTACTTTGTGTGAACATGCGGGTGCGCACGTGCTTCCAATGGGATTTGTAAAAGCATGTCAGAAAAAGTCAATGCAAAGCTGTTCGAACATAACGGATTTCCGTATAACCTTAGAATCACAAACTTTTGCTTAAAATCCGACTCTGGACAGAAACTTAGAAACAGATTCAAAAGTCTGGATTAAAACAGAAGCACCAAAGGCTCCAGAAAAAGCTTACCTGATGTCATGAGTGGATCTGCTTTAACTCCTTAATACCTAATGAATATTTACAACTACATAAAAACTAAATGAATACAGGGACAGAAGTCTGGAATGAAAGAAAATACAATTAAATATTAGATAAATTAATCAAACTTAATGAATAAAGATAAATGATAAATCATTATGTAGAAATAAATACATAAGTAAGAGTAAGTAGAAGCCAATAGATAGATAATATAGACTAATATATTATATATATATATATATATAAATATTATATTTGGTACAGCAAAAGGTGCAGATTAACGATGATGATGATGATGATGATGATGATGATGATGATGAGGATGATGATGATGAGGATGATGATGATGATGATGATGATAAAAATGAAGACAGGAACAAAATATTAATTTTCAATCTACATTGTGCAAATATATTTTTGCACTACTCTATATTTTTAGACGGTATATTCTATATTTGTATTGGCACTCATTTTATTTACAATGTCAAACATTCATTTTTATTTCTTTTTATTTCTGCTCAGTGTGTCCTGTACACAGCAGAACTGACAAATAAAGTTGACTTTGACTTTATAGAACAGACTTCCAAAAAATTTAAAAGAAAATTGCTATTCCAGCATTTCACAAAGAAAGACCTTAAAGTAAAAGATAAAAAGACTACTATGAATATTTGTTAGAATTTCAGGAAATAACAAAAGAGATAAAGGAAATATTGGATAAATCAAAACACAGTATTTCTAAAAAAGGCCTGTGTTCTCTTGTTTGCAGATTTTTTTACTTTTTTTGTTTGTTTGTTTGTTTGTTTGTTTGTGGGTTTTTTCTTCTATTTGAATTTTATCTTACACTCATGGTCATTAAATATAGCACATAAACGACCAAAAGGACAAACTTTAAAAGAATCAAACTATATTAAACGACCTTAGTGGTTAGTTGTCCCGCTCTTTTACAATAAACAATATGTTATACCATATGTTGGGAACAGATCCCACTGTAGCAGATTCAGTTTTTTTAAGGATTCCAGGCAACAAGGCAGCACAATCTGTACTGTATGACAAATGGGTCCGTTTCCCCTGTGCAGAGAGATGACGCAAATTCTGCAAAATTCCAGTTATGACTGCATTCAACCCCATCTTTTTTGCAGCAGCAGCTGCTGCCCTGCTTCACGCTTCTTCGTTCGAGTGCATGTCAACATTCCCGAAATGACTTCATGAAAATTACAGTGTATTTAGTGTACTCCAGTGATCTGCAAAGTGCCAGTTCCCAATCCAAAAAAGCACATCTTACAAGGTGGGACAGGATGTTTGCAGCATTCAGAATGACACTGCATGATTTGTGTATTTTATCCTGTATAAATTTATAAACTCTTTCTATTATATTGGAAAATATTTTTGGATAATCCCTGATAACTTATGCCATTAAAGCGTTGAATATGTTCTATTTTTAAAGCCAAGTCTAACTAAGTGATGCAGAGGGCCGTTCTGTGAAGACTTCTAGTAATAACTAGAACTTGAGTATACATCCTGTATCTTCAGTGTGGATACTTGGTCCTCTTTGGAACAGAAAACACAATTGAGGCCTCTTCTTCCCTATGACATCACCATCCAGTCATGTGCTGAAACATCTGCCGTCCTAGAAATCCAGACTCTCGGAGGCAATGAGACGAATAAAGGAAGCAGGCGCAGAAATAACGACGACACATCACAGAAATCTTGAGGAATTCATTCAGTTAAAAGCCATTTTTCCTCTCACATTTCCTGGATACTCACTGCTTCAAATCTGTGCTGGAAATGATTCATTTGGATGACGTCCCTGATGTAATCCATCAAGGGTTTTTCATCATCTTCCTTCGAATTGTTTTTATTTGTCTCTGTGCTGCAAAAAAATTATATACTTAAGCAGAATAAAACATTTCTCTTTCTATTGCCATGTAAATAAGTATATAAAAGCATGTGACAGAAGTAATGATTGCAATTCTTTGTGGCTTTAATCATCTTCATTACCCTTCTGTCAGTGTGTAGGTATTTTATTCCATGGGGATGAGATGGTTTATCTTGGGTACAACTACTTGGAATCAAATTTAGAACATCTGTTTGGTTTCCAAACAGGAGAAATTTGATGCACTGTGATACTACAGCACATTTATTCTGCTATTTGACTGTTATTAATACGAACCTAAGGCATAAATTAGTGTAACAGATGCACATGCATATCTGAAAAGATGTCCCAAATGCAATTGCTATCAGAGCAATTCCTAGTGATCCAATGCAAGTTTCAGAGTGACATGAGGATAAAGCTTCCCACACTTTGAAAACCTGTGTGCTACTTTAAGTGAGAGAAATTCATGATCAGAACATTGTGTGCAGGTAGAGAAGCATGAAATGTAGGTGTGATCAGGCTCAGCTAAACAAAACACAAGCCATCTGCATCACTGTCAGTGAGGTTAAACAATCCCACATTTGGTGAGTAGCAATGCTTGCAGCAATACACCAAATATCATTGAAAGTTGGCATCAATAACCCACAGTTAAATTTTAAAGGAACTTTAAAGGAAGTTGTTAAAAAATAAGCTACCTTGTTGCCCTCTCTGGCTGTAGTAGTTTCAAATCTAGTCGTAGATGATATTTAAATACAATCAACACTTCAATGTGTTTATTCAAACAAGTATAATACTAAAATGACATTGTTAAAGCTTTCCACGGTTCAGTAAATTTGCCCACAGCTAAATTTACAGCAGAAATATTAGGGGGAAAATGTGTCACTTCCTTCAAAGCAGCATTTTTGATGTCCAGGATTTTAGTGCATTTGAGCCTACATCAGCATTTAATAGGTGTTATAAACCAGAGAGGATTAACACTGTTGCCAGTTTTTGTAGATTTACTGTGATGTGGAATAAAAAGACCACTGGCTAACCTTGCCACTATCTTTGATCTTCCACTGTAGCACCTCAGTGTTCACTTCAAGCTGTATTTGCCCGTTGATTAGATCATTATCCATAAATGTCCTTTTGACTTGCCCAGCTATAACCTAATGTGCCCAGGAAATGTCTCAGAGGCCTGGTTTCATTTGAGAAATCTGGAGTCCTTCAGTGTTTCGGTGACAAATGGAAAGAATTACGTATGCAACACTTCTTCTACCTCGTTGCAGGAGAGCTGGATTGGAAACATTTTGTTTCATGACAGCATAACCACAATAATTAGCTCACATGCTCTTTTTTTATGGTTACCTTAGAAATCACAGTCCACATCTTTTAACTGTGTTGTGTGAAACTGTAAGGACTTTTGATTCTTAAAATGTGCTTACTATCATGTTTTGTTTTTGTTTTTTTTTAAATGAGGAATTTTTTAATGAGTTCTTTATGAAATACAGGAAATTGGCTCCCTAAATAATAAAACATTAATAAGCCAGAGTTTAGGAAATAATAAGATAAAGTGTGAAGTCAATAAAACAAAATGAAGAATGAAATAAGGAGCTTAAAATAAAACTCCTGAATAAGAAGGACTTTAATAGAAATGAAGGCACAGTAGCTACATTCTGAGAAAACTCTGGGAAGCTGCAACCCAGATGTTAAAGTTTAATATTCAATAACCTAATGCACAGATATAGAAAGAATATGAACGTACGGTTACAGCTTTACACAAGTATTTCTTTATCCCGCTTAAATCTCATCTAACTAAAGGCTGAAAATGTAAATGCTTCTCTAACTGCCTGCCAGACGTCCTTCCTGACCAGACACTGTCAAGTCAAAACTCAGAGGCAGTAAGAGAGACATCTGGCATTTAAAGAGGTTGAACGTAAGTTGTTTTTTTCCAGTCTTTCCTAAAACTATTGGCACAAAATACATTTACAGAGGCATTAAAATAAGCTGCTAAAATAACTCTATCAGGGTAACCAGCAAAGTGTTAGCAGCAGACAATGCTGAGAACATCCAAGGCCAAGGACCACTTCATTAAATGAACTTGCAGATACAATATATCCTCTTGATTGATATGCAGCATTGAAAACTACTACTTTAATCTATAAGGCATAATGCCTTTGTATCTTATGTTCCCCATCAGTGCTCTGGGATCCTCTGTTTGCACACTCTCATGTTCCCATGGTCATGTGTTGTATCATTTCAAGATTTATATAATACATAATGGAAACCTATAGGGGGAAAAATATAACATTGGCTTTGTGGTTAGTTTTAGAAAAAAAAAATCCATCCCAATGGCCCCTAAGTTATAACACCCAACTATACAGCAGAAATAGATGTGGTTTATTATACTGCTGAGGATTTTTGGTCAAAACTCTTCCATTTAACTTGAGCTAAGTTTTAAAGTTATACATAATTCAAAGTGCGGCAGCTTTTAGGGACAGAACTGTGCCATGTCCACTAATGTAGGAACGTCCTCTATGTCCTCAGGTTTTAAATTGGATCCCTTTCTTGCTGCACAGGCCAAAGAAACCTCTGAGTGATGTTAGAGAAACATTTTTTATCCTTTATATCCAGTCTGTGGTATATGTAACAAGGAAACATGATAAAAAAAAAGATGGATTTGTCGTAACTTCAGGGTTCCAATTGTTTTACATTCTGATGATGATTTAAACACATTTCAGACGAGTCCATAGACGAATCTCAGATCCAGTGAAAAGTAATGTGATTTTTATTCTAGTTCTGGAACAGTAAACTAGCTTTTTAACTCCCACAGATACTGGTGACTGGGGAGTTACCACTCGTGCTGGGTTATGTGGATTTGAAAAAGAATTACTACTGTGTCCCTCATTGACTCTTGTGGGGTTGGCCCAGGGAATGGGGGATCTGGGCCTTTTCCATGTAGGTCCCTGTATTACTGGAGCGAAGCTTTGCATTGCATTGCCAGTCAGACTTGTTTTTGGTGAGTGCTGAACCCTGCTGCTAGGACTGCCTTTCCTCACCAGTTCTGCTCATAACATTTATTAAATTTAAGAATTCCTAGGCAAAACCAAGGACTGGGGTCCTTCCAGTTTGGTATGCAGCTTTGAATTTTACAGATGATGCCATCCTGATTGCCTTACACTCTAAGAAAAATATCCACAGAAAAACAGATAATGTCAGAAATTATCATTCTGTTTATTACAAAGACAGAAAATTCGGTACTTCCACTGTATATGCCCAGCTGCATTCACAGAATAAAACTACACTGAAAAAAGAAAATAGTTGAACCAAATTAAATGATTTGCTTCAATTGATAACAAGTGATTGAATTAGGTTTATCCAAGAACCAATACTGTTCATATCCAGCATCATCTCTGCCCTGCTCCCCCACCCAACATATACGTTAGTGTTCTCCCCCTGTACTGTCCTCCACACTCATAATACCAACTTAACATTCAAACAGAGAAGAATACTCCAACAAAATGTTTAAATGTAAACGTAACACAAGCAGTGAATTGATAAAGTAGAAATCACAAAAGGTTAAATTCCTGCTGAATATGCATTTTCCATAAGCCTTTGCAGTCTTTGCACAATTGGTACTGTGGATCTTTTAATCCTGCTTGTCATGTCGTTGTATGTCATCAGGGTACTAATGCTATTTCAAACTTTATTGCTGACTTTGGGAGTAGAAATATAATCTCAGATGACAAACTGCTGAGCACTTAACTCCAGATACATTTAGTTTTGAGAAGAGCCCCGCCCCCTCTGACAGGAAATGAACATGCTCAGATACCTTTGCCAGTCATTATCATCACACTCCAGTGTTGAAAAGTGTTTGACACAACTTCTTTGGTTTATCTCTTCTTTTGTTTTACCTATTTAGTTTTCTTTTTTAGTTTACATTTATACAAAATATGAAATTATAATCAATCACTACAAAAAAGCTTATATTCAAATAAAATCCAGGTTTACAGTGACGGAGGAAGCTCCATTGCCTCAAAAATCCAAATGTAACAGAGCCTCGTGTCCAGCAACCCCTTGTGATGGTGTTTGTCCTCCTCAGTTTTCCTACTCCACTGAGGTTTTTGTTTCCAAGATGCAAAGGGCTTGAATGAAAGAATACAGGTACAACTACTGTAAAAAGTTGCAACACAAAATCCCCTCACATTTTCATGGTACATTTGGCCCTATTTTACAGACTTTCCTCAAAATGTACTGATTGAACAGTTCCAACAGTTATTGGGGCAGTTTGCAGCTGAAAGGGATACAGCTGGGATAAGGACAACCACTAACAAGTCAGAGGCCATTGGTCATTGGTCAGAAAAGGGTGAATTGCAAGTCTTGATTTGAAGTGTGTTGTTGCCTCAAATGAAGAAGTTAAATTTTGATGTTAGTGTTGTCTTTTTCAAGAGTGAGGGTAAAAGGGTGGGCTGAAGCAGCATCTTCAGTAATGAAGACACTGCACCAGCCTGTTGTGGTGAAAAGAAGGCTGAGCCAAAAGGCAAAGCTGCTTATTCACCATCTATGTTCCAGCCCTGGCCTGTGGTCAAGTGATTTGGCTAGTCACCAAAAGCAAGAGATTGAGAATACAAGTAGCCGTGAGGAGCTTCTTCAAAAGGTGTCTAAGTTTATTAAGGGTGGGTGAGGATCTCCATCATTTAGGGTTCAATGTACAGTCGCTGTTCTGCTGTACCACAATAAGCCACTTTAAGTGGTTTGGGAATCTGATCAGGATGCCTTTTCCTTGGGGTGGTGTTTCGACCATTTCCCACTTGGAGGAGGATGACCCAGGACCTGCTCAACAGATGACATCTCTCAGCTGGCCTGAAAACACCCTGGAGTCCCTCTGGAAGGGCTGGAACAGGATGAGAAGCTTTGGGTCTCAGAATCTCCACTCAGATTGTTGCCTCAGTGACATGGCCATATTTAAAAGAAAATGGATAGATGCATGTTTTTAAACAGTCTTAAAGAATTAGGCTAAACTTCACACATACAGTATACATTGCTAGCCTAATTTGATCACTAGATAGCTGTTAATCTTTGAATTGATTTATTTGAGCTAACTAAATCCATCTTTGCTACAGCAAGATGCAAAGCCTCTGTTTGCCCATTTTTTCCCAAGATCAAAGAATTGTAGTTTCAGAATTTATTTAGAGCTTTTGGTTGTTCATACAAACTTCATGTGGCATTCATGAGGCATGCGCACAGAAGGGAACCAAAAGTGATGATGGCATTTTAGAAACACCACTTAGAATAAGGCCTTCATGTGAAGTGGAACCACCCTCCCTTGTAAATTAGCCAATTAACAAGTACTGCATAAAAAGAGGTACTATGAGGGCATTAACAGTGTCATTCACAAGCAGGCAGCAGTTGGGGATGGGTTCATTCCTGTGGCCTGGCACTCAGACGCACAGTCAAGATACTCACAGAGCCTCAGCCACCATTCATGTAGCAGCAAGATCCAGATATTACCGCACTGTTTCAGCTGTCCTGCCAACTACCACACAAATTACTTACAGCATGTGGAAAGCATGCACCCACACTAAAGTAATAGACCATGTGGTAAAGTTTGAATCACTCAACAACTCCATTGTACTGTTTGAAAGGACGTTTTAAACAGTATCCACAGGATGAACAGCTCAAATCAAAGGGTTTTAGTGGCTGCAGTGTTTTATTTGTAGCTCTTTCATTATTCCACTCACACCTGGTGTCATTTACCTTAAAGAGCCCCTGTCCCCAAGCATCATAAAGATATTCTCAGCCTAAAAGCTAGCTTATTTTATCTTGTATGTAGCTCTTTCAAATCACACAGTTTATGATTTATGGAATCATCTCAATTAGCAATGCGAGCTGCAAATGTACGCTGTCAGGTCAGAGGCGTAACAGTTAAGTTTAAGCTCTTGCACCATCTATGACCTTTTCCTGGGGCTTATAAGTGTTTTTCTGTAATTACATACTGCAAACCCCTGTGCCTCGGCAATAAAGGCACAAGCTTCATTAAAGGGCAGTCATGGTTCTTTTTAAGACTTTCAGCACTAACTTGCTTCTTCCTTCCAATAATACTACCTACACAATGATTGCTTTGACTGTATCCTGAGCTGCAAACAGCATTGCAGCAAATTCCTCAACCTGGAATTCATGACAGCAGGACCTCAAGTTGTGTAGATTGATCCCACCGGGGGATTTTAAACTAATTCTAAGCACACTGGGGGGAAAGAAAAAAAAAAGAAAAGAATATTGAGGTGTTTTTCCTGTTTTGAATAACTTTAAAACCCATTTTATTTAGCACTTCTATGAGAATGTAATATGTCTGCGCTGTGCTGTATGTTTGTAACTACTTGTATGTATTTGTAGATAGGTCCTTCTTGGAAATGAGACCCTGTGTCTTAAGTTCAACCTGCATAGATAAAGGTAAAATTAAAAAACTATATAAATATGTCAGTGCTCAGTATGATGAAAGATTAAGTTATATTCTTAAGGAATTCAGAAAAGGTAAAGCCTTTTATTACTTGACTTTACAATGGCACCATGTAACTTTCTGACCTTATCTGCATTTCTGACCTGTATCACATTGCAGCAGTTACAACTGGCAACTGGATATCAACACACATGCTGCTTTTAACACACACCGTGGCTGATTCAGCTAAAGGACATTATTGGAGGAAAAAAGAGAGAAGGAGAAAGAGATAAGACAAGAATCAACATCAGACTGACTTTTACTGGCTGGAGAGAGCTCAGAGTACAGGTAGGATGTAAGTTTGTGGGAGGCTCACTGAAAAATCTGCCAAAGTTCCAGTGTGCTTCTTTAAGATATGCAAGTATTTTCATTAGTTTCATAGTCACTGGTGGGCTAGATAAGCTTTTTTAACAAAAACTAAGCACTATTACAACAACTTAGTGTGTATTATCATTGCTACATTTTTAATTTAATGGTTGTTATCTGTATTTCTAAGCTCTGTCAGTGCTACTTAATGACAAGAATGCTTTTAATCTTTTTCTGTCCAAAAATAACAATACTGCTGTGAGTGAAGTAAATGAAATGATAAAGCTGTGCACATAATGGTAACAACAGCAACTCCTGAAGCTGGGCTTACTCTTCAGCATCTGTTGACCCCTTCAACCCACAGCAAGGCAGTACATAGCCCATTAAATCTAAACTGTGACACTGTTCTGTGGGTTCACCGCCTCAAATGGGAAGGACAGAGTCGGGTACAATCCCTGTCAGAGTAGGGCAAGTTCAAGCATTGATTGAGCATGGAAAATAACCTCTCTGAGGTAAAAGAAACCATGCACAGTTCATGAGGTTGCAAAATACCAGCTTGACATTCTTCAGTCCATTCTCTATGTAAGTTTACAGGAGACTTCCTGACACAGCCTTAGGTAATGATGAGCAATTCACAAAGGTGTGCTACAGGGAAGCGGTGTTATTGATCAGACGCATCGCTACTGGAGTTTTAGTGGTCAAGATAAATTGTCCATGGGACAAATGTTCCTTTGTGTGTGTACAACTAGAACTGCTGAAGCAAATGTTGAACAGTTAGTGCTTTTGTTTGGATTGAAAATACACGGTTTCAGGTGGAAAAACTCAGTTTTAGCAGGAAGAAAATTTGGGCAGAGCCAGACTGAGGGTGGGCAACTGTCTGCTTCAACTGGCTGGCCACTTGTTTAGACATCTTTTTTTTTTTCCTTTAGACTCCTTTGCTAAATAAGACGTGACACAGATGCTTGTGTAGAAATAAAGATGTGCTTGTAATAACATGAGAAGGAGGAAGATATTTGCACTTTTCTTTTTATTTGACTGCACCATTTTTTTGAGGAGCTGAACATCCCATTTTGAAAAGGAAACAAGGGACCACCAACATTTCAGAGAATAAACTTCACATGTTGATCATTAACAACTTGGGAATTCCTCATGGGACCTACTAATTAAAGTAAGAACATATTAATTAATACTGAAAAATTATAACACAGACAACACAGTGCAAGGAGAATAAGTCCTAAACAAACATAATAAAATGCATAGTGGCAGGATTCAGAAAAATTAGAAGAGAAGCTGCATGAAAAAGTTAATTTTAGCATTGAATTTAAAAGAAGACACTTCCATGTTTCCTTGCTAAAAAGCTTTCCATAGCCCCAGGGCTGTTGTTTGAAAAGCTCTGTCCATTTTAGTATTTATCCAAGAGAATGGAACAGATAGAAAGCCTCTGTCTGGCTATTTTATTAAGCAAGTAGAGATGCACATGATAAAAGAGCAGAGTTATACTGAGGAGTCAGACCATATAGCAGCTTCTAATGAATTAAAGGATCTTTTAAAATGGTTCAGAAGCATATATGTTTGTAAGGATGGTATTATCAACCTGTTGACTCTGGTTAGCCTTGCAGCTGTGGTTTTCACCATGAAGGACCCACCACACTTGTTATTTTATCTATAATGAGGCATGTAGAAAGGCTGTGATGATATATATATACATATATATATATATATATATATATATATATATATGTAGGAAGAAGTATAAACTTATTAACTCCTACCCCCTTTTCACCCTATGATTCATCACCATATAACATGTCCCTACATATGATAGATGTAACAAACAATATGCAATCATTTATCATTTAACTGCACTAGTACACAGCATACAATTATACCACAACAATCATCAACTTGGTCATAAATATGCAGTAAATATGCATTACAACAGTACATTACATAAATATATGTATAGGCCTTCATACACGTGTATTAATAACTATTGAATTTAATATACAGTATAAAATAATATATAACAATCTGTAGTCACCCTCATTACAATATCTGTGGTGTTACTGCTAATTAAACAACAGCAAATAAGCCATGGAGGTACACCACAGCAATAGATATATTTACAAGATTTATATAATATGATAAATAATAATCAACATGTGCAAGTCATTTCACCCATATATAATCTTCTTAAGCAGGTGAGGGCTTAAACGTTGCAGTAATTCTGGCAATGTTCAGATTTCAAAACATGCCCAATTCGTGTTTGCTCACACCAACTGATCAAATGTGAAGTACAACACATTCTACAAAGCTCTAATTCAATCTTCAGAACTTGTTGTTAACTCGTTTGTGGTTATGCCTGTTTTTATTGGTTAGGGCATCATTAACTTCTATTTATAGCAGTTGCTGTGGAAACAGCTTGAGTGAGCACAGTAAAGAGATAAATAAACATAAACAAAAGGGCAAGCTACAGGCTAAAGTTTAGATGAACGTCTAGCACTTGAAATCAATGTCCGTTTAGTCACAGTGTTCTACCCCTCACATCAAGCAGAATCAATTGTAACAGAGTCTGATATGCAGCCATGCTTTATGCATGCTGCGACATGCAAGGACAAATTGTGGCATTCCTGCACCTTTTTGATGAAAAAGGTTTTTTTTTTGTTTGTTTGTTTTTACTCATCTGGTTTGGATGTACTTTACAAAGCAAACAAAAGCAACCAAAAAAATAAAAGAAATTCATGTGAGCCTTTAAACTCACAATGCAACAGACTAGATTTGTTTTGCCACTCTGGACACAGTGTTGGTTTATAGACTTTCACGCCTGTCCCTATCACAGAGAATGATTTACGCACAATCTTCAACAACATAGGGTGACTTTTTTCTGTATATGTCCAAGTGATTCTGTGCTTCATATCAACTCTCCCAACACATTGCCAAAGTGATTTAGTATGGCTCAATGAATCAGCTAAACCAATTCTTTCTCCATTCTTCTCTTTGAAATGCTGCATGCCGTGGCGTCTGACTCATCTCTTCATTTTCACCCAAAATATTATGAAAAATGTCCATCTGCCTGACGCTCAGGAGGAATCTTATTGACTGCAAAGATGGTTGAGAGTTGCTCATAAACAGGACATTGTGTGTGTCATGCAAATGTGCATAACACGTTTGAATTTACCCGAAATCACTACCTCAGTATGTATTTATTGTCTTTGTCTTCTTCATGCTGCAAGAACACAGCGCTTAATTTTCTGCGATGTGCTGTCAGCAGCTCCGCATATTCCAAATCTCTTGAAACTAATTGTCTGAGTTTTGTTATTGTTTAAATGACGACACACAACACTACTCTGTTTTTACCCGTATTCCTCCCAATCTGGAGCAGGCAACTCCCTGAGCGCTGCAGTCTTTGCTGCTCCCATCTCCCACACAGAGAAGCACAGGGCACAGTGGAAAACTCATTTTACCAGTTATACTAAGTTTGGTTTTGTTGTTTTCTTCCCTTTTTTTGTCATAGTTTCTCTTTATAGCATTCTCGTTCTTTTGCTTAGTTCCTTGCCCATTTTTAGAGCAATCTGTTGGGGAAATGCAGTGAATAATTTGGGGTTACCCAAATTTTGAATAATACATGATACAAGTCTTTTATAAGATGTAACATAACTACTGGAAAAGTTTTTTTATCATTTTATTTTTCTACTGTTAAATATGCATATTCGTCAAAGAACTCTGAGGTACTGCAAAAATTCATCTTTTGCCACCCACCCTGCTGCCCACGCTCGCCCCTGATGCCTTGTTTTGATTCCAGCGACATATATATTTGCAATTTATGATATTACCACAAACCAACTGACCCACCAAGCACCTTTGAGGTCCTGGAGGTTTTTTAATTGACTCCTTGCAAGTTGGCTAAGCCCAAAAGAACTGAATCAGTTATATTATTTTTGCCAAAGAACATCACATTATGATGATCAATGCAGATACCAGAACCAAGTCATGTCAAAACAAATCTCTGGTTAACTAAAATCAGAAACTATTCTTTAAGCCCTCTGCATTTTAGTAAACTATCAAATTTACTACCTCAAACCATATGGACATGAAGTAATCTATTTATCCTTTAAAGTCCAATCACCGGTTCAAACTTTAAACTTGTTGTGGTTACTTGAGGAAATACTAATGAATGGGTTTCTGTTTTTCATTATTTCTTGGATCAAAAAAGAACAAAAAGAGCACTTGATGTGCAGTGATGTACTCTGTAAACCTTGCAAATCTACTCTATTTAAACCATGTTTTTTTATATTGATGTCTTACAATGTCATACGGAAAACTGCAATGCATTCTGGGTTTCTAAAAATCTGATAGCATGGAAATGATGTAGTAACGTGTAGGAATTTGCAGTTGTTTACAGAGAGTTGTTTGCTTCAGCAGCTTCGATCTTGTTTATATAAACCTGAGAAAGCGTGTTGTGGTTTGCATAGTGTGACGAGCAAGTTGGAACCTGCTGCTCTTTCTGTGGAGTTACCATGTTTACCCCATGCCTGGATGGGCCTATCTTCAAGTTTTCAAGTGTCCCTCCATCACAGAAAGATATGCACATTTGATAAACAATTCCAAACCACCTGTATTCAAGTGCAAGCATGCATGCTTGTCAGCTTCATTGTGTTATTGTGATTATGGTAATTATTATACATTACTAACTGTCCTAATAATTGCAGTAATATTAAAGTATTATTAAAGATATCTACAATAGGACTGAAGACATACAAAAGTAGTGTTATTCCAGTACATAGCTTCACAACTGATTTTGAAAGTTCAAAACCTATACGAGTGACAGTAAGTATTGACTTACTAAAAAAAAACTAAAAAGTAAGTATTGACTTACTAAAAAAAAAACTAAAAAAAAAAGACACGCATGCATCATTTTAAACTGTCACAAAATATTTTATTTCTTCTGGCAGGTGGCATTTATTGCCACGGGGAAAAAAACTGAATTTGAGCCCCATCTGACCAAACATTTTTCCAAATTCTTTTTACTTGCAACCTGTTTAGGTGACAGTGACATGTTCTGCTTTGAATATCTCTATCCTGGCATTCAGGCGCAGGCTATTTTAAAATTCATCACATACCCATTATATGGCAGCAGCTGTCCCCTACAGTAGCTAGCCTGCCAAAAATGACTAAAATAATACTACAGACAGTCTGAGATCATCATGTGGCCTCCAAACTCAACAAACGTCAATCCAGTCGGATCTTATGGGTTCTGTGGGGAAGCAAGACCCATGCATAAAGACACCAAATCTCCAACCTACAGGATGTGCCAGTACCAGATACTCCAGGACAACCTCATATTCTTTGTCCGCACCGTGAGTGCAGAGCTGTTCTTGATGGTAGAGGAGTAGTGTTCATGGGGTGGTCATGATTTTATACCCCATGCAATTACAGTTTGTTCTGTATATTTGCAGGATAAGACTAAAGAGTAATTTGACAGCGAAGGTGTTTGGTAACAGAGTATTAAGTTATAAATCCCAACTGTTTTTATAGGCTTCAATAAATTATCAAAAATAAAGCGTTTCGCTGTATGAATCTGTTGCCTCTAAATTTCTGCAACTGTAGTCAGAAGACCTAAAATTTCCTCATTTTCTTGTCAGTGCAAACAGCATCTTTCAATAAATGTATGTCATTCAGGATCTCAAAGATTGGTAAACAGTTTCAGCATTGCCTGAATGGTAAATGGGTGAATAATGTTTGAAATATTTCAGCACCAGTACCTTGAAGCCTTGTCATTTTGTAAATACTTCAAAAATGTAAATTGACTGAACTCTTTTATTGGCAGCCTTTTCACTTTGAAAGACACCTGTCAGAGAAACCCTGCTGCCGGATGTGAGACCCAGTGAATGCAGCCAACCTAAACAACACATAAAGTAGGCCTACACCACTAACTGCCTGCATTAGAGATGCTTATTTCCATGCCATCTTCCAGGTGGCCTCGTTTTCCACTTTGTGCTCACGTGTCTCTTGTTTGCTATCCTACAATAGATGAAATTGCCATGTTGCTGAATTTTTCAGTGAATGTTTTTAAGAACTAAAAAACATGTTTAATATCTGGGACTTCAATGCTCTGCTGGAGCTACAGATCCTGACCCTCTGAAAGCTCTAGATGGACATGTACGAAGCGCAAGTATTTATCATTGATGACTTGTATTACTCTTTGATAAGCAATCAAATCCCATGACACCACCAAACAAAGACAAGAACATGTATATGCTTTCATTTCAAACTCGGTGACTTCAACAGTAAGCTAAACCCAACTCCTTTTAGCAGAGCCGGCATTGGCATTGACCAGGGGGGCCACCTGCTAGAGGACGTGTTCCTATGAACCGTCAAAAGTAATAGCAACAATTTACAGCCCCAATTGGATACTTTTCCCTAATACTTTGTCTTGAGAATATAAGATTGGCAAACACAGAAAAAAAAGACAATCCAACTCCCGTCATTATTTGATTGACCTGGCCCAGAACCTGTCCTGCACTGTGCACCATGGGAGAGGGGGAGTTGTTGACAGACGTCAACAACTTGTCATATAATCTTTCATACTGTCATTATGAAAACCCTCGGGTGCAGCTTTGACAAAGTGTAGAAAAGAGGATGAAGAGATCCCAGTGTCGAAGTATGTCGTTTTTCTATCATCAGAAATGCTGGAGGCTAGCTAAGTTGTAATAAAGCAAAGTTGCATAATAATCCTGCTGTAGATCCAGTAGCTGCTGTGCAACTATTCAACAGTAGTGCAGACTCTTACTTCAGCAATGCATAATCACAGCTGGATGATTATTTATGTTGTATAACCAGGGTGCAATTTGTGAAAAAAAAAAACAGAGGGGGGGATAATTTTGAGAAACATTTTTTATTCAGAAAAATGACAAAAACAGCTATAACAGGCTATGAAAATTGTTGTATCTCATGTAAACTTCACTTAGGCTATAGGCTGTTCAACCAAGACGAAGGTGGTAGGTCATCTTCTTTTTTTTTAAACTCGAATTGAAGCCCTGCATTTGCAGAAATATGTGCTCATATATTGAACTTTAAAATAGCCAGATGAAAAAAATTAAAGGAATTTCTCTTTTTAAAAAGTCCCTATATCAAAAATACGTTAGACTTGCATGTGTTTATACATGAGGCAGACAGTAAAGTGGAGTATTATAGTCAAATTAATTTCCCTTGACATTTCACTGAAGGAAATCACTGAAAGAATCTTTAAGTAAAACAAATTAGTGGGAGGCAACCTGAAATAATGGTTGTGATGCTACAAATTACATTACATCATTAGGAACACTTTATAATTCTGTATGCCATGTACACCACAGAGCCAGGTCCAAGATCATCTTCAAATTTGTCAGAGAAAAGAGGGGACATGGAGGAAGAGATGGAAGAGGGTACAGATTCAGAGGATCCACCAAGAGAGTGTGTAGGAAGACACAGAGACAGCAGAGAGAGAGGACATGGAAAATCAAGCTGTAGATGCTACAAGAGATTCAGATGAGGGGGATAGGTTTTGAACATATCAGTCTTGTAGCAATCAACTGAATCTAAATTAACTTCATTGTATTTTTAGTGCTTCCCCTAGTAAGTAGTACCAAGTCATTTTTTTCTTTTTAAATATGTGAATAATGGTCAAAAATATAATTAAAATCTACCGTGAGGAGGTTTCCAAGCGGCAAACGTAGAACAGCTGCGTTGTGTATTTTAGAGAAGCGGAAAGCGACGGTGCTTCTGTAATGCTTCAGAAACGCTGCTCAGCGCAACCGGTGGGACCGCTGGCGGGATTTGAGTGGTTGCAATCATCGGCAAAGCCTCTACCTGCACAGATTTTATCCCCACCGAGGGCAACAATAATTCAGCAGAGGGTAGGATGTAAAAACCAGAGGGGGGGGGTATCCCCACCATCCCCTACGGCAAATCACACCCCTGTGTATAACACATGAAGTTTTGGTCTGTCTGCCACACATTCTGCTTGCACTATACAGTGAAAGGTAAATCTACTCCATATCTGCTCAAATTCACTGAGTTTGTAGTTGCAAAGGCCTCTAGAAGCTGCTGCAGAGGAGCCTTCACTCATATCTTCACCCTTCGCTGAAGAATGGAAGTTTAGCCTTATCTGTTGTCTCTGATATTACTGCTATGGATGAAGTCATTCATTTGAACAAATAGTAATCCCGAGGAGGGTACCAAAGTGGCTCTGCCTTTTAGTTAGTTCTGTAAAGCTAAACTCATGAATCCTGCTGGTGAACATTAAAACAACAGTCAGCAAGTTTGGCTCTCAAGGCTTTATTGTAACTGTTTTCATCAGCACTGCATCACAAAGTGGAGTTGTGCAGAATTAAGCGTCTGGCTCTCTGTGTTTATTTTTCTATATTTCTTGTGTCATGAAGAAATGGCGCATTATTTATGCCTCCCAAGTTCATATACCTCACAATCCCAGAAGTCATTATCTCCTGAATGAAACGCTGAGTGAGACGTAGTGAATGACGCCAGCCTGACTGCATATGCAAGATATTATCATTTTATGATTATAGTTCTCGTCATGATGTAGATGGTGGGTTTGAGATGGAAAGAGGTCACGTCTCAATCCCATCTATACTCCTTGATGATATATTCTTACATCCTTCGGAGTACAGCACAGCTTTGCCTTTGGTTTATTCTTGGTAACACATTTGTTTGTGTGACTGCATTGATGATGTGCTCTATATTTGCAATGAGAACCCCAGCGTATCAGTGGCTTCTACAATAACAGGAATCATTAGACAAATGGAGAATATTATGCTACGCAATGAACTCTATTAGAATTAAGACATCCGTTTTCACTACCAAGGATTTATTGCTAAACTATTAACGGTTTCACTTTAGAGGTTTTCTCATAGAAAAGTGTCTCTAAAGGTCATTTTGGTCATTGTTATGTGGTTTATTGCAGTAACTGTGTCATTAAATTGCTGAAGTCACCACTGGACAGAGTACAAGGATCATTATATCGGATCTCTGAGAGGAAGCCGAGTGACCCAGGATTGCTTTGACTGCTGCCAAGTTTCAAAATCGCTTAATCGAGAGCTTTGTGAGGTTTCTGCACTGAAATGGTACTTCTGCCACAGCTCTGTCATTTAACTAGCTTTTATTAAGTTGTCTTTTTGAATTTGCATTGCAGTTCATTGAGCACTGCTGCAGCTATCAAAGTGTAACTGGTTTTCACTCAGTTTGCTCCCCAGTCAATTTCGGTATAGATTTTTTTTCTACATACATCATAAGAAAGCAGCCCAATGTCACCCACAGATAAAACTGCAGCTCTGCTGAAGTGTGGCTCTGGGATATAATGAGAATGCAAATGACATTCATTATTTTGTAATAATTGTAAGTAATGTTACTGGAGATAAGTAAATTCTACGTTATGTCTTGTAATTGGTTTTAAATTGGTTTTGTTTTTAGGCTTGGAAACTGAGTCAGTGGCAGTGGAACATAATACATCGTGAAAAACAATATCATCTGATAACAGAGATAAAGATTTCACGGTTGTTACAGAGAATTTTATAAGAAGTGGAGGAGACACTGATTGTCGACTCTTGTCAAAGCAGTTCCTCAGAATTTAGAAATGCAAGCTCATCGCAGAAGTAAAATAGACAAATGCAGTTTCCCTCTGTAATATGCTCTAATATACTGACACAGGGAGCAACCCAGTCTCATGACAGAACTTGCAGAAATTGCATTAGCCCACAGCATAAAACATGACCACAAGATCTTTGGGTTCAGCTCAGTTTTTGAATTAGTTCTAGCTCTTTTTCTGGTATTGTTTTTTTCCCTACTGTGTCCTAGTGATGGGATTAATCAATCCTTTTTACTGACTTCAGTTTGTATGAGTCACGCACCGTAGAGAATCAGGTTTTTGAGTTATTTGAGTTACTGAGCCAGAGTGCGGAAATCCATATGAGTACACGAGTTCCTCTCACTCCCAGTTCCCACTGATTCATACCACTAATACCTTTGCTTTGAAACTACTACTACCGAATATCTTTGCAAGGCAGATGGCCACCCTCCCAGCCGAGTTCTGTCAGAGGTTTCTCCTTCATGTTAAAAGGGAGTTCTTCTCACTTCACCCATGGGCTGTGACAGTTTCACAAAAAGACTCCAAAATGGTAATATTGCTGCATTTTCTCCACTCTGTCTATGCAGACACTGCATAAGTAATGCTGCATGCGTTTTATGTCTACTTTATGACATTTTTTGGGGGAGTGTGCAGTATTGCAAGTGGTGTAACCAAAGAGAAAAGTTTGGGATGAAAATTATATTATTTTAAAGTTGTGCGAATGGAATGCCCCAGGAAAAACAAAATGCAGGGTCCCTCCTGTTTGACAAACAGACGCAAGTGACAGTTAAAATAATATTTTATTGGCGTACAAAACTAGTTAAAAGGGAATCCAAGCAGATAAAATACTATTCAAGTCTAATAGTGCGTTCAGACCAAACACGATGTCGGCGTCAGGAGTGTCAGGTTTACATGCAAAGTCTATGGCCGCCGCACGTCAAGGAGTGGCGAGCCTTCCAGCAGTGCGTTTTGAGCGTCAAGTGGGGTGCGTTTTGAGATTTTGAGCGTCCACCGCCTTGGACGTGCCGGAGTTGGAAAATCTGAACTTTTGCCGCTCGACATGGGGCGTCAACCAATCCGAGTGACTCAGCGTCATGACGCATGCATGCATTTTCTGCAAAGGAAAACATCCGGGTCCTGCAGACGCACATCTCTGACGTCAAGAACGTATTTGATGCTGGATTTCAAGCGTCTGATTTATCAGCGTCAAGCGTCCAACTTTGAGCATCAAGAGCTTTTTTGACGCCGACATCACGTTTGGTCTGGACGCACCATAAGAGTTAAATAAACACTAAATAACTACACCAATGTAACTAGATCAGCTGGGACCACCAGTGGAAGGC
>JAOXYM010000001.1:6896836-6915011 GCA_028567055.1 Leptatherina wallacei
AAAATATCCCTCTCACCATTACACTACGTCCAGCCTGAACCACTGACACAAGGTAGGATGGATCCATGCTTTGATGCTGTTCATGCCAGATTCTGACCCTACCGTCTGAATCTCGCCGCTGAAATTGAGACTCATCAGACCAGGCAACATTTTTCCGTCTTCTATTGTCCAATTTTGGTGAGTCTGTGTGAATTGTAGCCTCAGTTTCCTGATCTTAGCTGACACGGGTGGCACCAACTGTGGTCTTCTGCTGTTGTGTGTGATCAGCAGTTTCTGAAATACTCAGACCAGCCCCATCTGGCACCAACAATCATGTCACATTCATAGTCATTTAAATCTCCTTTCTTTATTATTCTGATGATCAGTTTGAACTTCAACAAGTCGTCTTTACCATTTCTGCCTAATTGCACTGAGTTGTTGCCATATGATTGACTGATTAGATATTTATGTTAACAAACAATCAAACAGCTGTAACTTATAAAATGCCTTGCAAGTGTACATAGATTAGTGTTGTATGTACTCTGTGTTTACAGCTGCAGACATCAGCTGCCTCTGTTGGAACAATAATCGTGAAAGAAAAAAAAGAGTCGACTCATTTGTTTAATTGAAAACAAAAGATTATGACATGCTGTGCTGATTACACATACATGATCTTGGTATGCAGAGTGGGCTATGTCTAAATATACATAAAAATCTGGAATGGCCAAAAAGTGTTTCAGCTGAGAACCAAAAGCACATTATGCTTGAATGAAGTTGCTTTTTGTCACCAGAGCAGAGAGACATTTTTTAATACATATAATGACAGAACTGTCAACTCTGCAGATACAAGGGACCTTTGACCTCGCAGATACATTGTTTGAGGCTCCACGGACAAGGCAATGCATCTTCAGCCTTGGCTCTGTCCCTGCTGTACTATCTAAAGTCTCCTTTCCCCGCAATATGTCAGAAAATACAATGGATTCGCTGACTCGCAGAAGCATCTGATAATGAAAGAGAGAATAAAAATGACCATTGGAATCTTTCTTTATGTAATATTTTACAGAGTCTGAGTTGCTGCACAAACAGACTCTTAAAAGTCCATATTATGTATGATGTCATTTCCACCATCCTGTCATCATCACTCTATGCTGTAATTTCTTCAGCTTATGGCTGCGTAGCACTCTACCACATGGTTTTTGGGAGAGCATTTCAAAGCATAGTGTCTGGATACAATTTAAAGCAAACTGTGACATAAGGGCTCAAAGTAAAGTAAGTTGTAAGATGTGAAGCCAAAAGCAATTTCATGGGAGATTTCCAGAGTTTCTAACTTAAGGGGACTAAATTGGATTTTGTTGCAGCATTGTGCAGAATTTTCAAACAAGTCAACTCAAGTCAATATACAAACCTTTTCTGCATGTATGTTGATATTCTAGGAGCATGGAAGCAATGCCAATATTAATTCAATTAGCAGATTTATCATTGCCGGCACAAAAATTCACCCAGGAACGTGACGGATGCCAAACTTCACTAAAGGATTTTTCTTTAAAATGATTTTCTAATCACAAGATACAGGAAAGAAAGTGGAAGCTTTGAATGGAGGTCAGTTCAAACATCTGAATTGGAAAGATATGGCACATGCATTCATCATCCCAGCAGTTACATAGTCTTAGTAATGAATCACAGGGTTTTAACTTACTGAATAAATCTGATCAGACTTTTGACTCACTTCTTTTTCTCAGGGCCAACATCTTGCTGGCATCTTGTATACAACATACAGATTACTGTATATCAGCTGGGAGCCTGTTGTACATGTAAATAAACATCTGAAAAATATGTGCATAGATATGTGACGTTTTTGTTTTCATTAACTTGTGTTTTTCTCTTTTTCTTTCTTTTTTAATACTGCTTTTAATCTGATAGCCTTTCTTCCTCCCCTCTGCACCCCGCTGTAATGCTTTTAATGTTCCATGTAAAGCACTTTGAATTGTCTTGTACATGAAATGTGCTATACAAATAAACTTGCCTTGCCTTTCTTTTTTTCTTTCTTACTTTCTGCCCCTGGCCCAGAGTTATATTGCTTATTGACCCCTCTTTCCTGTCCTCTCAACCTCCCAACTGGTCAAGGCAAGTTGGCCGACCCTATTTCTCAACAGCGTTGAGGTAAGCGGATGATGGTGGCCACATCGGGAGTTTTTCTCTCTTTATAGCCGTAGTATCCAAAGATTCAATGGTATTTTTGGCAGCGTGGGTTGGTGCACTGTCTTGCATGAAAAAGATTTTTCCTGCAGAAGTCAGGAGTTCTTCCTTTTATAGCATAGTAGGAAATGGTATTTTGCAGAGGTCGTTTTGATACCCTAGGCACCCTAAAGAGGCCTATTATCTCATTCATTCATTCATCCATTTTCTGTACCGCTTGGTCCAATTCAGTGTCGCAGGGCGCTGGAACCTATCCCAGCAAATTAGCAGGCCAGAGACAGGGTACAGCCTGGACAGGTCACCAGTCTATCTACCATCTCACTCCCCATTATTCCAAATGCGACCGTTGCAGAGACATGTTAGTTGCCATCCACCAACCACGCAGAACTTCATCCATCTGGACCATCCAGTGTAGAGCAGCACTGATCAGTGAATAAAACTAATTGATAATTAGTCTTTATGTATTTCTGAGCCCACTGCAAATATTTTTCTTTGTGAGAATTGGTCAAGAGTGGCCAAAGTTCAGCTTTATGCACAACTGCAGTCTCTCTGGAGAACCCTGCTTAGAGGTTCTCGGGATTCCAGTGACACCAGCAACTTCAAACATCAGTGGCTTTTTTGACAGCTGCTCTCTTAATATGATGCATTTGCCTGATGGAGACTTTCCTTGATATGCCTTTATCTGAACAATCCTGTTTGCTCTCTGAATCACACGCTATTTTTTTAACAAGATGATGATCTCACTTGTGTTTTCATTAAATGTTCAGTTTTTCATTCCTTTTGCAAGGCATTGCACTGTTTCACCCTTTCCATTAGCATGAAGATCTTTCTTTTACTCCATGGAAACAGGAACTTGCTTCATAATAATCCACCTTGGAAAGCGAATATCAAAACCTGCCTTCTTTGTTTATATGTTTTTACTCTTCTTTTAAATGCTTTTTTGTCAGTATAGGCAAAAAGTACTTTGTTAGGCTTGAGCAAATACTGTATATTAGGGTTGAGAAAAAACCTGGCTTCCATGGCCCAGGGGAAACAACAGTGCAGCCTAATTTCTTCTATTTGCCGAATTAATCCATCTCCAACTCTTCCATCACACTTAGGTTGCTGGTTTTACTGACAGATGAGCATGACCTCTTAACACATTATGGTTAACGAAGGAGAAGTTTGTTGCACCAGCACACTTAGTAATAATGCATACCAAAGTCTGCCTTCAAACTTAATTCAGGGTCAGGAAAAAATTATCAAAATAGTTAAATGAAAGTAAGAATCTCTCGAACTTCAGACATATTTGGCGTAAAAAAAAAGTCACTGACATTCTCTAAAATGAAGGATTTAGAAAATGAATGCAGAAGATGGACTCAGCAACACAATCCCCAAACACCGTTTGATTTCATACAGCATCTACCTGAAGTAAGGTGGCTTGCAAGACTTTTTGACCCATTTAAAACTCAACTGACTCCATTTTCACAACTTAAATTCAGACCTTGGTGAGTATGGCTGCAATCCTGGCTGTCACCCACTGCTTTGTTACTCAACAGGAGGATCTGTAATTTTAGTAATGGTGTCAAGTCACAGGGGAACATGACTGTACAGCAACTTGGAGAAGTTGTGGATGCTATCACCATTTCAAATTATTGTAAAGCCAAGTTCTCATTGCTCATGTCAGTAGCTGCAATATGAAGCTGTGCACAGAGAAAGAGAAAGAGCATGAACTGTGGAAGGGAGTACACGACTCAATATGCAGACTACAGACATGCATAAGCAGAGAACGAATAAATGGAATACCTCAGAAAAGTGCTAAACAGCAACACATGCAAGCTGTTGCTACTCGTTGCAGCTCTGCATGTGAATTTTGCCATTTCAGGGTAATAAAAAAACACTGAACCTTACAGCAGACCTTTGGAAACCACATGTGATTTATTTCATTACTTGCAGCGGGGAGAAATGATTTGACTATTGAAATGTGTGCCATTTGTCCTGCCTTTCACTGACACTGACACATCAGCAGCCTCGCTGTCCCCCTGTGTATGAGCAGGTGCTTAATTGGCAGAACTAGAGACAGGTGGGTGTGAGGAGAGGTTCAGCTTAGAGTGGCCAGATCTCCTCCTGCACATCTGGACTCATCACTCATCAACCTCTGGAGTATACAGTATATAACTCAGCCAGGCTGTCAGTTAACACTTGAGGTTCTAAAACACGGACACTTAATCCAGCTCAGTATTGTTCCTTGTTTATGTGACGGCAGCCCAACGTCTGTGTGTTTTGACATTGTCCTTCTCTCCCTGTTTCTACTTAATATGTCCCAGGAAATATTCACTCTTTCAGCTCTTTCCCCAGGCCAGGATTCATCCACACTGCCTTAACCTGAACTAAAAAACTGTCAGTAAATTTGAGTTAAATTAGACCCACTCTGTTTTCATTTTGTGTTAGAAAAAGTAAAATTTGCTCATTTTAAGTGAGTGAGTTTTGTTCCTATGCATGTAGGAATTCAATTCAAAGGAACACCCTTATGCAGGTCAGTGATGAATTTTGTGTTTGTTCCATATTTCATGGGATGTTAATTCAATTCTTCATGAATAATTCTCTAAATGGTCCACTTCCTAGGATATCTGATTTATCATGGACTTCTTTACCTCGTGGCTTTCTCAATTGAGCTTTGTAGATTTTTCAATACTACAATCTGCTCAGCTTTGATCATGAAAGTGACAAAGCTGGATAGTTCCTAATTAAGTCCTGATAGGTCTGGATTAGTTTTTTAGATGCAATCGCTTAATATTAGCAATTGCAAGGAGCATTTTCAATTCAATTCAATGCAACTTTATTTCTCCCTGACGGGCAATTTAGTTTTGCAGTATTTCTATTAAAAGAAGATTAAAACAATCAAATAACCACAAACAGAATTCAGACATTAAGGACGAGTCAGTGCAACCAATCAGGCCACAGGAGCAGATTTGCAGGTCACCAATGATTTAAAAAAAAACCAAGAACATCAGGAAGACCATGGCATTAATAGATAAGAATAAATAAATAAATAGAATAATAGAATAAACTGTCATAGTGACTAGGTAGGATGTGATAATCATCAAATGCCATCCGCAGCATTTAAAAGCCTGATGGCAGAAGGAATAAAAGAGTTAAACTATCTTTTTATTCTCCTAGGTGGGGCAAGATAGAGCTGTCCAGAGGGCGTTAAGCAGGACTCAGACAGAATGTGGTCAGATGGATAAATGATACTTTTAGCTTTCTGGACTACCCATTTCTTCCAGAATCTGTTAGCTAAACCCTACTGATTTTGGAACAGATCTTCACAATGTTATTAAGGCTATTCTTGCTCCTCACATAGGCAAGGCATAAAACATTAAAAGCATTACAACGGGGTGCAGAGGTCATTTTAAAATCAAACCCCCATAACCCATAAAATAAAATAGAATGTCAAGACTTTCATTAAAGGAATTACGAAAGTTACGTAAAATAGTTTCAGATACATTAAAAGAATTTAGCTTAAGTGGATGATTTGTTGAGCTGGGCTTTGGGTGATCCCAATTCTTTCCAAAATCTTCATGTTGATGGGTGGGTTTGCGCTTGCTTGTTCGTTGTTCAAAGTAAATTCAATGTTCAAGGACACATCATACTCCAGAAGGACCATTTATAGAAACCTAATTTATCCATATTTTGTAAAGATTTGCGACTTATTCTTCAGGCCAATTATAAGATATTATTGATGCTTGCCACTTTTAACCAGCTCCCTCATTTTGCTGCTAGCCTGTTCAATCCAGTCCATAATTATCCAATCATTACAAGCACACCTTCTGTCCTTCTCCTAATAAGGCTTTTAGTATGTACAGTATACACAGTACACGAGCCCTGTGCCAGATTGTTCATTGAAGCTTTATGTTTTAGCCATCTGTTCCTGCTCTGCCTGCTTGTAAGTTCTGATCTCTGCCTGTTTTTTTTTTTTGTTTGTTTGTTTTTTTTTTGTTTCTGCCAGCCTGCTCCTTTTTGGACTTTTGCCTTTGCTGACTGTTCTGAACCTGGTCCAAGTAAACTTCTCTGTCATTGTACTCTACTAGATCTGACAAAAAGTGCACTCATAAGCGATCATGATGTCCTAAATATATAGATCATGAGTGTACTTACAAGGTTTTCAGGAGCGTAATACAGTTTAGTCTCCAGTTTTCAAATTTGGATGCCAAAATTTGAAAAAAAACCTCTGTTCTGCATTCAGGAGCTCCTTGAGTTTAACTGCTGAATCAGTTTAATTAAGCCAATTTTGGGAAACAGTCTTCCAAGATAGGATTTAATCTCAAATTGGTCCATTTAACTCAAAGTTGGAGGGATTTTTACCACAAATAAGGTAGTTAAATGCTGCTATGTTCTGTTAAATTCAAATTTCATGCAACTCTCAGACTTCAGCAGAAAATGGCTGGCTTGTGTTTTGCAAACTTACTTTAGTGGTAAAAGGAGATCACTCACAATTCCCTGTTGGGCTTTTTTATGGTACTGTCTTATGTGAACAGGTGGAGCTCTTCTTTTATTGGAAATGATTTCATGAAAATGCTAGCATGCAACCAAATGCTTCGAATCAAGACAGTGTAGCTCCCTAAGAAACCCATATTTTTTAACATTCTGACACCAAATTAAAATTCCTTCTGCAGCATAATGTCAAAGACATCCACTCCTGGCTTGATTGTATTCTTCTTTCTGTGGCGTCAGCAGTGCAGATTTCTAATAATGGAAGTGCAAGGAATAAAAGAAGAAGCTGCCATTTCTTTTTTTTCAATTAGTTTTTTTTTACACCTAAAACTAAACCAGCAGTCGGAAAGTCAAAGAAGGTTTTTGCTTTTATGTGAAACTATTTTCACGTCAAACAAAGCAAAAGCAGTGGATGATGAGTACGTGAGAGCAAGACAGACAACTTCCAGACAATGTGACCAAAGGACACCAAGTGAGACGACTTTCTGCCTGCAGAAAACATATCAGAGACAGAGACTGTGACAACTTTACAATATGTCTTACTGCTGCAGGTAAAAGCTAAGTTGGTGAATCTACAAAACAAAACAAAAACAATATTTATTCCGAGGGAAAAGACAGAGTGAGAGAAAACATCAAATTTTATTCTTTTAGTTTCTCATGCGATTGAGGTTAAATGCCGACAGGACAGGATGAGAAATGAGGTATGTGGAATTTCTCCACATCATAAATCACAATGATACACATTGCAGCCTTTGTTTATGTGAGTGTTATATAACATAGTCATGCACTTTCCATTATGAAATACCATCGAGCTTCCAAAAACAAGTTTCAATGCAAGATAGATAATGATGCAATTTCTATTAAAGATTTGAACCCTACAATTAATTGAATTGAAAATACAGGGAAAGCGCTTAAAGCAGTAAAACTAAGGAATTTAGTTGATTTTCTAAAAACTGTTGCAGGTTTAATATTTTACGGCAATTTTTTTTTAGATGTTGGGATAGGGGCATATTTAATACCATGTTTCACCTTTTCCAATTGAAGTGGTTTAGAAATACTAACTGTTTTCCTGTTGTTGCACAATAATTAGACACATTAAACAGGCCTTATCTTATTCAGTGTTTTTAATCAAAGGCATTGCTCTCAGTAAATTCAAATACTAATGAAACTTTCATATGTAACAAAGGAAAATAATTATGCAATATACAGGCTCACTTGTTTATCTATAGGCCCAATTCATAGAGTAACTGTTAAAAATTGATAACACTTGTTATCAAGAGTCATCCAAATGTTTTTTTACCGATAAAACCTTTGAAAACCTGACTTCAGGTCTTTTTTTGCCACAATCTTGATGATACAACTTGTAAATCATATTCAGTGATGTTAAAAACTTCACTTGTTTAAGTTTCATTTCATCTCCCGAAATGTTTTTAGTGGGTGACAAACCTGGACTGCAGGCCTGTTTGCTGATCAGGCTTTTGTACAACAGAGCCTGCAGATCCTGAAGGATGGGTTGTGGGATTGCTTTGCTGACAGAAGCAAGGCCTTCCCTGAAAAGGATGTCTAACGGGCAGCATGTAACATATAAATGTGCATTATCGTAATAGATATGTTTTGTGCACTATAGCATCACACATGCTGGCTTTTGGACTCAAAGTCCATCTTCTCTAAAGGGCTGAAACTCTTTACATACAAATGTATACTTCAGATGAATATGAAAGGTCGGTAGATGGTTATAGGAAAAGAGAAAAAGGAGAAATTTTCCTATAGAGAGTAAAAAAAGTTTACTCCAGATTCTCAAACTGTAGAATTGTCTACACCTGTGTTTTTATGCTAATAAATTCCATGTCCTCATAAACTGAAAGTGTGGGCCATTTGTTCCTAATTAGCCCCACTAGTCACAATAAAAAGGGCTTGAGACTAGGGCCGTGTGAATAGAAATCCAAAAGCTGAGAATAAAGTTGGTCTCAATAATATCCAAGAAAATAATATGAGTAGAAATATTCTCAAAAGTCCTGATGATTGATTTTTTTTTAATTATCTGTTTTTGTTCAAATGAATCAGAAACCCTGGTTAATCACAATGTAAAATTGTGTCTAATAAGACTTTACTGATTGATAATCTCTAATCCTAATCACTAACATTTACCAATGAGCTGCCTCTCTGTTTCTATCTCTGGAAAAGTGGGTGTTTCTGGGAACATCAGTTGTGAGAGGGATGCAGTTATAATGGTGACAGATCTGGCAGGAGGCTTAATGTGCATATATGTGCCCAGTCCTTGGCACTGATAGTGCTGAAACAGTAAAAAGCTGTGGCGCCAGTAAACCTGCTTGGGCTTTACAAATGGCCTGATCAATCCCTGAGAATTGGATGGCATGACTCCCATTTTACATAAATAAAATAAATTAAAGAGTCAGTGTAATTTTCCTATGTCAAAAGATAATCAAAACAATGAAAATAACTATTTATTTGCTGACGCTGAATGACTTGAAGATCTACTAAAATGAAACCACGCAAGACATTCAGAGAAAAAAATCCCCAGTTTGTGGAGATTTTAACGTCTGAAATGTGACCCGGACTGCAGGCTGCTGTTTAAAAGATGTCACAAGCAAAAGGTTTGGAGGCCAGTGGTTTATTTTTGAATAATGTGTTGTATTTTAATAGCTTGTTATTTTATCCGTCATGTTGAATCTTTATTTTAAAGTCTCAAACTAAAGCTGTTGGAGGAGATTAAAAAAGTGCTGGAGTTTGGCCCGGTTTCCTGCGCGCAGAGATTTCTTATTTGTCTCCTGTACGTTGAATCCACAAATCCTTAACCTGATTTCCCAGTCTTTCACAAAGCCACAACCCCTCCTCATATTTAATTCTGGGAGACTCACCCTCTCTTTTTTCTTTTTTTTTCTTTTTCTACTGACTTGTTGCCATTAAACTTGATTTATTGTGTGGTGTTCCACTCGGTGTTTTTTTTTTTTAGCTTCATACAACTCCTCCGTTCTTCTGCTGCCCCTTTCCCAACTTAAACAAATTACTGATATCAAACTGAAAATGAGCAAAAGAATTTCCCCCAAAAGAGCAATCCAATTTCCAATTTGTAACATATAATATGTTATACTGTATGTAGTTAAATGTAAGATTCACATGGTTTAAAAGGCAAAGCCTTTTTTTCCCCTTCTTAATAACATTGTAAACAGCATCCCAACCATTTTTAGCAAGGGAGTTATAGTTGATAGATTTATTTACACGAATTTTAGAAATGTGTTTACCTCTTGGAAATTGTTCCTCTCAAGCTTTAATTCATGCAGGTCACAACCCTGAATAATCACCCATGCTATGGAAAAAATGAGAGCAGGGCTCTGCAGGGCTTTGTGATCATATAACTGCTGTTTCCACTGGAAAGATGTGCATACCCTGAGTACACTGAGTGACACTTGTGGGTTTAGCAAATTAGATCACCCTCAACATGCTGGCTCTTGAGCTATAAGATTGTGTTAAAAGACAGAATGGTTCTTCCCTTCGGACATTGCTTCTGTGACTATAGGGGCTGCTCACTGGAAAAAGCCCTGGTATCTCCTTTATTTCAGCCTTTACTTCTACTGGCGTAATTATTCCCCATATTTATGTTATATCCAAACACCTTTCAGCATCGAGGAGCAAACACTGAGACAAATTATAGGCTTCAGCTGTAACACATTTTAAGCTTTCATTACTAGACAGGTTTCTGTCGTGTATTTTTAAATCCTTTAAACTAAACTTGACCTGTCATTTGAAGCCAGCCAGTTACCAAAAACAGGTGGTCATTGTGTTAAAGACAGCTGAGAGAACATATGTTTTCACTTCCAGGGTTCAGATTTTAGTGTAAGTGCTACCAACTACACATGCATGACATAGTCATAATGTTAAGTATGTTGTTACAGTATCTTGTAACTGTTGATTTAACCAAAAAATGAAGGAATCAAGAAGCAGGCATTGAGCTTTTGTCTCCTATCACGCTTCAGATTACAACTTTTCTAACCCTTCCTGTTTAAACAAAACTACATTTCATATGAAGCATTAAGTGTTCTGTTCTCCCTCCTGAGATAAATAAACTACTTAATAGCCCTCCTGGATTAGCTAGAAAATGCATCATCTCCAAGATGGGAGCAGGACTGTTTCTTAAGAGCTTATGAAAATAACTCTGCAAACAAATCTCTTTTTTTTTTGTGGGGGTGGGGGGGGGGGGGGGGGGGGGGGGGGGGTTGCCTTATTTATCCAGGCAAATAATTAAGAAATATTTTTTTACAATGATGATCCTGCAGAATGCCATGCTTTGCAGTAGATTAGATTTGCCTACAAATACTTAAATCAGTTGCATACACTGCAGTAAACGGTAACATATTTACAGACTAAACAGTGAAACACACCAGTAAAAAATACTGAAAGCATATGATATCTAAACAACAAAAGGAAACAGATTTTGCATAAAGGCCTTTACTTATATTGGAACATATTCAGAGTGTAATATCAGTACTTTTACATGTAAAATATATGAATTCATCTTCCAACACTGTTCAACACTAACTAACAAAACCTCCTTTTTTACTGCACTACACAGTATTATAAGCTGAACAATTCACCTACAATTCATTTCATTGATTGGCTGCTTGCTCTGATGTTGTCATTTGTATGCAGAGACCATGAATACTTTAACTTAATGAGGATATTTCCATGCTCACACTATAGGATCAGCTTTTAAGATAATGTATATGTCCATTTTCACATTAAATAACCAAATGTTAGAAATATATCTGTCCATAAAATGAACACAACGCTGAATTGTATTTGCAAGCGTTATCATTTTTCTCTTTTCATAAATTGACCGAAAAAGGAGGGACGAATTTTGCAGGGGATCAGATTGCAAGATTATCAGATGCGGCACTGAGCAGCATGAGTCAAGTTTTCCCATCTTCCTTTTCCTTTGTCTTCCTTTAGCTCTTCACCTCTCAGGCAACAATGATAGTAGGCAAATCCCTACAAGATGGCAATCCCATCATAGCTTGCAACAAAATATTCTCCATGCTCTATACTTTACTGGATCATTATCAAACCTGTGAGCAGTGTCTTAACGCTGTTGGATGATGCAAAGGCTACCACACTGTACTGACCCAAGCTGGAGAGGGTCAAGCATAGCCTATTATGTATCAGCCACATTTATATTGTATAATCTTATTGTGATATGTAGATTAACAAAGTTTATGGATAAATCCAAAGGAAGGAAATTAACTATCCCTATCCTTCATATACCAAAAATTGCAGAAAATCCAAATACTGTTGGTAGAAGGAGCATTTCAAAGTACAGTTTTTGGATAGCCCAAATGAAGAACTTTAAATTATATTATTGACTGTAATCAATACAGGAAGCTATAAATGTCATTTTCTTCCAAATGGGTAGAGACACTAATATTATATTTCATAATTCCATGTCATATTTACCATTTCAGGAATACAAAGTCATTGTGAACCATCAATTCATTGAAAGTTGCTTCATACAACTTTTGCCCAACATCCTTCTCCAAAAGCTACCATGTTGCAGAATTTACAATATTTCTGCCGCATGTCATCAGCTATTAAAAGTATAACTTTTCTAAAAGTGTGCCACTGGACTATAATTACAGGGTTGGTTTGTTGGATTTTATTTCACGTTTATATGCGGTCACTTGTATAGTTCTCAGTGGTGTATGAAGTTGAACCATCTTTGCCAACTTGTCACGGTTGTGTGAATTAACACAAACTCAGTCTTTCCTGATCTCAGTGAGGCTTTAACAGCTTTGGCCCCGCTGGTAGTCTGGACCAGAGTGAATGCTGCCTTTTAAATGACGGAGGGGCTGTAATTTGAGAGTAGCAGAGAGGTATTATTAGCCAAAAGCCGACGAGCGGTCCTTGAGACATCCAGATGTTGCGTTTGAGGCACCGGGCGAAGTCGGGAGTACAACTACTCCACAAGCTGAGACAAACTTTCACACACAGCTGTTGCTGCTCGCCGACGGTGATACGAGGCGGCAGGCTGGATTAAAGGACGGAAAGTGGAGCTATCAAAGCAATTTCACGCACATTTTCTCTGTTTTGAGAGAGGAGACATAGAGGCGGACGTTTAAACTACAACCAAACTTCAAGAAACGGCGCAGTTTGTACGTTTAATCCGTGTTTGTGGAAATGAAGTAGTGTCAGTGTGCCGTTCTTGCTAACATTTAAAACACAAACATTTCCCTTTTTTTTCTCTTCTTCTTCTCCTTTTTTTGTTAGTGTATGTGGAACAAGTGGGCATCATGGCTTTCCTTCACTTGCTCCTAAGTGCCGGTATGTTGTCAGTGTCCGTGTACGGAGGTTTTTTCATGGGACCATTACATCCGGAGATGTCTAATGGCACCTTTCATCATTACTTTGTGCCGGACGGGGACTACGAGGACAACGACGACCCGGAGAAATGTCAGATGCTTTTCAAAATGACTGATGAGCGAAAATGCAGTCTGGGCGAGGACCAGGACGCTGTCATACGAGATGATTTTACAATCATCAAGAGGCAGATTGAGGACTCGGCCAGGGTGCTGGAGGGGATCGGGAAAAGCATCTCGTACGACCTGGACGGAGAGGACAGCTACGGGAAATATTTGCGGAGGGAGACGGCCCAGATAAGCGAGGCGTTTACAAACTCGGAGAAATCCCTGCTGGAGCTGGAGGTGAAATTCAAGCAGAGCCAGGAGAGCGAGCTGAAGGAGGAGCACCGGCTCAGTGACGACTTTCTCAGCATGGTAGTGCACACGCGGGACGTCCTGAAGGAGACATTGGACATTTCTCTGGGCCTGAAGGACAAGCACGAGCTGCTGTCTCTGATCATCCGCAGCCACGGCACGAGACTGAGCAGACTGAAGAACGAGTACATGAAGATCTGAGTGGGGGGAGAAAAAAGTTGTCCCTTAACGTCTCTTTAGAGTAGTTTTAGAAATTCTTCATTTTTTTATGGAGTTTGACCGAGAGGCAGAAGCAAGGGTGAAAATCAGGGACAAAAAGAAAAGAAAGAAAAAAAACCCTCATAGAGTCAGCTTACTTTAAAAAAAACAACTTCTCATTTGTTAATATCTGCACATGCAAATAGTTTTGGGTGCATTTACCCCATTTTTTTTCCTTTGAAGCACCAAAGCCAAACAAAAATAATTACATTTATGTGGATTGTGTAATATCAACTAAACTGGGTGCTGTGTTGTTACCTGGTCTCAGGGTCCTGCTTAGTAGAGCAGCCACATGTCCGAAGATGTTTTATTTTGGTTTATATTGTTTTCACATGGTCCATTTTCCTGAATTAAGTTGTGTTTTAAAAAAATAAAGTATTTAATACTATGAGGTATGCACTTAGTGATTCATTTACAGTGATGGCAGAAGTTTTATAGAAATATAAAAAAAAAAGAAAACCTTGGCATATGAATACTCAACCATCTTCATTTCTAAGTCATGTTAGAGGTTGAATGTGTTGTTTTAATTTTACTGTATTGGACTTTTTCTGGGCCAATCAACACTCAACTTACTTAGGTTATAATGTAGTTACTGTTATTACGGTATTTGTAATTTTTAAAAAATGCTGTGATTTAATTTCTTCAAAACCACCAAACCATCATAAAAACACGATTCAACAAAGTAAATTAATAATCCTCTAAATAGAATTTAGCATTAGTTAAACCACAAAGTGCATAAATATCTTCATGCATATCAACCAGCAGTGTATATGTTTGTCTTTTTTTTCTTTAGTTAGTGCATTGAATTTATCTGCAAACCATCACAGATTTGTGCTTGCGTGTAGGCATGTTTTGTCAGTGCGTGTGTGTGTGTGTGTGTGTGTGTGTGTGTGTGTGTGTGTGTGTGTGTGCGTGCGTGCGTGTGTGTGTGAAACAACGACTGAATAGTCGGCCTGTTAAAACGTACAAACCGGAGCCATCTGCTTCCACAGAGATAAGTTAGAGTTATCTAAAGTTCTCTCAGCCTTCTCTGATCAAGAACAGAGAGAGTTTTCACAAACATTTAGCAGATCTATTTGAGGACAGAGTGAAACCTTTGATCCACTGGCCAGCTTGTGTGTCAGTTTTCATATTCCCCTTAAAACTGGGTTATGTTTGGTTTTCATTCCAAAATTTGGCAAAAAGAAAGAAATTGTATTGTAAACTATTTAGTAGTGAAGCAGCTGTCAGGATCATAGCCTGGTTGAAAGCTCCTGAATAAGGAACTAAAGTTGTTCTTCTTTTACACTCCAGATGAATGTTTTGAAGAAAACCCAAAGAATGTTTACATATGGTCTTATATGTCTTTTGTATTGTTTTTGTTTTAACGGGCTAGCAGACATTGCACAATTCTTTACTATTTTAACGCGAAAGGTTGTGGCATGGTTTGACAAGCAAGGCCTTCTCTGTGCTGTTTTGCACAAGTACTATAATCGTGTAAAATGTACAGTATATTATAGAAGTAAGTCAATTCTGTGAGTGGTAATATCTTTATTACTGAATGAATAACCATGTATTCGTTGTTTATGTAAAGTTTTGAAATCAAGAAAAAAACATATCTATTTTTGTTTATCATTACAATATGTGGCAAGATGTAATACTTTATTGGTTAAGACTGCAGGCAGCACCCATGGAATTCTGTGTCAAACACTAATCTGTATGAGAACATGCTTAATGGATTGTCTTGTCTCTTCTCAAATAAAGTAATTCTGTTTAAAGTAGAGTGATGTTGCAAGAGTCATTGAGTTGCAACTTGGATCAAAGCATCCATCCGCTCTATCGTAACTGTTTTCTTCCAACAGTTGATGGCACGAGAGCGAGATTAACCTCTTCCTCGTGTTCCCCATGAAGCTGCATCCCGGAGGTCCTTAGGCTCGGTCGTGTGTAAGCAAACCCCTCCAATGTGGCAGTAGCACCATCTTAATTGGCAGTGCATAATGGATAGCCACGTGCTTGAAAATGACAATGTTCCTCACCATGTTTGTTTAACAAGGCTTTGAGGTCTGTTGTGAATTACACTCGTGGGCACTAGCCTCGTAATTACAAGTGCTTTGAAGGAAAAAGCTGCCTGTTGGTATTTATGTGGAATAGAGATGTAAGGCTGTGTGTTTTAAGTGGTGTGGTGGGGCTTGCAAACGTCTTGTTTGTTCTCATTCAGTCTGTTCCAAACCATTTTTATTTTTAGACAATATTTCACCCTTTGAAGGTCATCGGATGTTGAGTAATCAGTTTGACCCTTTGCGTCGAAGGGATTAAAATGTCATAAAATAGTGTAAAAAATTAAAATGCCAACTGTTGTAAATGATGTAACATTGCAAAGGGCAGATTTCTCCGTGAAGACTTTGAGCCCACTGATTACACTCTGGATGTGGCTAGCATACAGCTAACGTGCAAACGAGAAACCTTTTGCCTACTTTGTAGTTTCCACGACAGGGGAAAGACCCTGGTTTTTTCATCTAAGTTTCAACAGATTATTGGCACCATGTAGTGGAAAAGCCATAGCCTATATGTAACATGCGTCTTTGACAGTTTAAGCAGTATCATGAGACTTCTGTTTGAACTCCGTAGTGAAAATATATCATCCCGAAGTTGTATTTTATTTCAGTTCTTGTGTTACATAATGTTAACATTCTTCATAAGCGGCTAACATTTGGTTTATTTAGGAAAACCATTTCAGGGAAAGTTTTGTACAAATTTAAGTGACATTTATAGGATGAAATTGGACAGAACATTGTTACATTCACACTTATAAAGGTTTCCTATTTGCAGTCGCTTTCCCAGATGGATCTTAAGGTGTGTTAAGGCAGCTGTACTATAACATCTTCCACATCTGCATTTTATTTTACAAGCGTAATACCTCGCTTTGCAACTTTTCTGACAGGTCATAAATCTCTTTGAGGTCGTACTGTATGTCATTGGATTTGATTAAAGTAACACTTGAACCAACAGCACAAAGTCCACAATGCAAGAACACCATTGTAAAGGGGACTGAGTTGTAATCATCACTTACCCTTTGAAACTCTGGTCTGTTATGTTATAAATTCGGTGTCTGTGTTTGATCCTGGGTTAATAATTGCATGATGATGCTTTACAAAAACAAATACTCTGATGTTAGCGTGTACAATTAGGCTTAAGTATTGCACTGTTCAACTGCTGGGCACTGATTATCCTCTCTGAATCTCTGAGCGGAAAAGGACGAATTAAGGGGAAAGAGGTATGGCTGAACACACACACACACACACAGAATTGTACTGTTATTTAGTATCCTTGTGAGATTCTTGATTAATCAAGAAAATTATTTTGTCTGCAAAGTATAATCAGGAAACAAAGTCTATCTCTGAATACAATTATGGAAGCTGATCTCCTTAACTTCCTTGTTTTATCCAAACATCAGTATAACACCCAAAGATATTAGATAAACTGATGTATTTTAAAGGAAAACAGCAAACTGACACAAATAAGATGCACGAACCATTTAAGTTTTGTTTTTCTAAAAAAACTTTCATCTAATGTCTCTTGCCACTAAATAGTCCTCAGTTTGATAGATTTTCATCTTCTGCCTTAGGCTTTATTCCATCGTTGCACACTTGTAGGCACCATTCATTGGTCTACAACCTTTATTTTAGTCGTTGTGTACAACTCAAGTCCAGACTAAAATATGAGCACATAACTTACAATAAGCAGATGTCTACAAACCATTATGTCATTACCCAAGAGGATGAAGCCACTACTCAGAAGATTCTCTGACTTTTTAAATTTTTTTTTTATCTTGAACAGAATATTTCCACTATTTAAAAATGAATAACTTTGTGTGGCTTTCACAGACATATTTTACATTTATGAATTAGCCCAAAACCTTCCTTCATTTTTTGATTTTTACATGTGGAACTATTGGGTGCGGACAAAAATGCTTTTTGGTAAAACTGGATTCCAACCAAATGGAGCAAAAAAACATACAGTACTGCTGTCCTTTATTCCTGTAAATACTGGCATAGAAATATGGGATGAAGGTGTAGCATGTTCTCAAAAACGTAAAAACTAAATAAATGAATGATAAATGACAAAACTGAGTTTTTGCATTTCCAAAAAGCTCGAAAGATAATATTTAGTAAAACTACCTTGTGCCTTCAACACAGCCTGAATCTTCTCTGACAGATGTTTTTGCTAATTCTTTAAGTATTTTTCATGAATAATTCTCCAGACCACTTGGATGACATTTCGAAACTCCTGTCTGGAGGCTAGCCGCCTTTTGTTCTGTTCTCTGTCAAGACGATTCCACACCGTTTCAATAACGATGAGGTCCGAGCTCTGGAAAGGATTCATCACTCTGTGAGATCTGTTGCCACAGATTTTCAGGTCAAACTCAGTTAGTTATACAATTAGGATTTTATTACATCGACAATATGGCAGTCTGGAAATACTGGACAGTCTTAATGCGTTGCTTTTCAATTGACTCCCCCCCCCCCCCCACACACACACACACACACACACACAATCAGCCATCT
>JAOXYM010000001.1:6915111-6974457 GCA_028567055.1 Leptatherina wallacei
CTCAAATCTTCTTGTCTGCATCAAGACAAAGACAGATGCTATTTAAGATGCCTCATACACACACACACACACACACACACACACACACACACACACACACACACACACACACAATCAGCCATCTGAAAAAAGCACACTTATGGGAGCAGCTTAATTTGGACGTCAGCTGCATTAATTTGAAATTAATTTGACTGTTTTTATAAATGCTTTCAAAGATTAGTACCATCTGGTGTACCTTGGCCCATGGTGAGTTTAATTAAGCATAGTTATTTAACATCTACCTGCAGCATTTGGGTTTGAAAATTCAGTTTTGAGGGCTTTGATTTTGTGCCATTTCAGTGGGATTAACATATTTACTTGCAGTCAAACTAGCCCATTTTTTGTTTGTATGCTTTTTTTTATCATGTACACAGTATATCAAATACAACAGTATTTCCATCCTTATCAGGGTCTGCTATTCAAGAGAGTATGAAATACAATAGGGGGTAAGAAAGACGTGGAAAAGTATGAATTACAGTAACATCTTTTCATAGAATTGAATTAATGAATGAATGAATGAATTATACTTTATTGATCCCCGAGGGGAAATTGTCTGTAAATTGAGATTTTTTATGGAACTTCTTGTGTTTATGCACAAGGAACATAAAAGGAGAGAGCAGTTTTACCAAGGTCTGGGTGTACTAAATTCTAGTTAATAGTAATATAAATTAACTCGACTAATAAACACGTTATGAAGCTGGAGTATTGTGAGTGTGTTGGGATGCTGATCTTAGTATTTGTCCCAACTATAGAGAGCTTCTGCAAAGCTTTGCAGTTCATTTGTTCAACTATACAATAACATTAGTGTTTATAAACCACTTTACATTATAAGTATGAAACACATCCACGTTGGCTTGGTTATCAGTTGGAATCGTGGCCGTGTTGTGGGTGAGAACAAAAAGTAGAGCAAAGTTTACACACAGGCAGTGATTATGTCATCCCGTTCAAGTCGTCGGTCGACCTTTTGCCTACTTTCCCTTCTCACTCCGACAGATGACGTTTGTGTTGACGGCCACTGCGCTCGTGAGGACTAGCAACCAGCTGTTATTTACATGCTACGGGTAACGCCTGTTACTGATAAACTCTTCTTACAACCTTTTAAAGCTTTTCACTATTACTTTAACTCAAAAACTTTACAGAAAGTCGATAAAGAGGCCAGCCGTGGAGGGAGGTGGACCTGATGATATCGCAGTTAGCTTTGAAACTGAATCCGGATGTAGCTCCAGGAGCCGAAGAGGCTGCGTTTCCTTTAACTAGCGTGCTAAATGCCGGGGTTAGCTTCTTCAAAGCGGGTAGCTGACGGCTAAAATATGACTTAGCAGTTAGGCTGCTGTCGTTTTAAGTGTAAGTGAACTCCTCTAAGTAAGTAAACTGTTTATTCTTAACCTACAAACGCTTGGTTTTATGCAGTGGCTGTATGCTGTGCGCCATCAAACACCAAACCACCTGCTGTCCTGCCTCCGTTTCCTTTAACTTCACTGCTTTAGAAAGCCTGAGGTCAGCAGTTTAAAGACATAGTGGGTGCTTAAATGCTCCCGCTGAAGCATTAAAACGAGTACCAACGCTAATACATGGAGGGGGAACAGACATTGTACTGCTTTTAAGAGACTACACCTAAACGTTGTCTCAAGAGCAACTAAACAGATGGTCTTATGGTTGTCATTTAAACCGAAACAGAAGGCGTTTGACTTTGCTTGATTTCATTTTCAGACAGTCATGCATTTGATCACTTTGGGATTTGACATTTCTATTTAGTTTTTCGAGTTTCGACCAAACAACGTCCAACTAATGCAAGCTAAAACTCTCATAATCCTATGCATTTGCACCACAAGCATTTTTTGTGTTGCTTACTGTAGCACCAAAACGTTTCCATCCCGCACAGTCTGCAGACCATTGACAGAGAGCCCAATCACGATTCAAAAGATGTTGTCAAAGATGAACTTTTTTTGTTCCAAGACTTTGTGTAGCACCAGATTAAACAGAGTGATGTACAATAACATGCAAAGATCTTGATCTAGCCCTCTTTTCTTTACATTCTGCAAGGAAAACTGGAAATGATGCAGTGATTTATTGAAACATGCAAACGTGAATGGACATTATTATAACAGCATATAAGGCATAAACAGAGTTTATAGTATTCTAAATACGTTGAAAATGACCAGCTTTATGTTTCAACACAGCATGAACCCTCTGAGCTTTCTTGTTCTTTATGCAGTCTTCATGAGTAGTTCTCTATGCTTCTTGAAAAACACCCCAAAGCTCTCCGTTGGATTTTGGCTGCCTCTTGTTCTGTTGTCTGTCAAGATGATCCGTTACTGCTTTAACAATGTTGAGGTCTGAGCTTTTGGGATGATTTATCACTCTATAAAAAATATTGCCACTGAGTTGTAGTGATTGTTTGTTTTTTGTGAGATTTTGCAGGATAACGTTTTTTTTGTCATTGTTTTTCTTCCTCTTGTCAGCCATCCTTCCGTTGAAACTATTTCTGACTCGGTTTAATAAACATGCACGCACACAAAAAAACAACAACACATTTTTCAGAAATGATCAGGTACAGATGCTGGACTAATAATGAGTGGAAAAAACGCAAATCTCCAAGTAAAATATTCCAAAGACCCTCAAAGTTTAAAAGATTACAAGAAAGCCTGGCTCTCTGGAAGCAAAACATTAAGAATTGAGGACTTTGTCAATACTTTTCAATGATTATTATTTAAAAAAACTGTTCTATTATAACTTTATCCTAAGATACATTCATTAATTATATGCTATACTGGCGGTTTATAAGTTCACTAATTTGACATTAGTGAATTTCCACTATGTTCCTAACTTGATGACTTTGGGCATTATTCCCCCTGTTCTTTTATGAATTAAATAATGAAATTGCATTATTCTCTTTATTTTTTTTCCAGAGTTGTTAGATCCGGATGTAGAGCTGCCAGAAGGGGAACATTCAGAAATGTGGATGAGTTCATTTGCACGTTTTGCCCTGCCCGCTCTGCACAGGAGCACCTCTGCCATGGCCTGCCAGGCTCTGAGGGCTTGCCGTAGACCTGGGCCAGGTGCCGTTCCATTACCCTCTTGCTTAACTGCAGTGCATATTCGTGGGCAGCAGACACTTGGCTCTGCCTCTGTCCCTTTGGTTCGCCACTCGGTGAGACACGTCCGGGCTCTGGATGAGGAGAGGCTGATGGAGGTGGAGTGGGAGGATGGAGACCGCAGTTTGTACCCATTCACCTGGCTGAGAGACAACTGCCAGTGTCCACTGTGCACCCTAGAGTCGGCTCAGGCTCGCTTGCTCCTGCTGGCCGATCTTGATATCCACACAGGAGTAGACGTTGTGGAAGTCACCAATGACAACAAGGTATGTTGTTGCCATGATCTGATCTGTTTGAATGCACAAATAAACTTGTTGCAAATTAAGAATATCTGACTGCTTGAAGACAATAAGATGGTGAAATACTTTGGAGACTGAGGAAAGATGATCTAATTTGGGTAAAAGCCCATACTCAGCCAAAGCTTTAAATCCTCCAAAGAAATCACAGCTGTGATTTGCGTCTTTCCGTCTTTCCGAGGATTCAGCTCCTGAAGTTGGACCCAGTTAGGAACAGATTCCTTTAGCTTTGCGGTTCTGCCAAGTTACTGTTTTGCTTTTGTTGGTGAGAGCTGAAAACAGTAACTTTGCTCCTGGTTCCTGTAGCAAGATTTGCTGGATAGCTGACGATAGTAAACATGTGTTTTGGATACCCAATAAAAGATTTCTTGCTCGCCTCTGGGTGCAGAAAAATACCAAAGCTTTGAATTGATGGGTGCATCAGCCAAAAAGCCTCCACTGGTGTTTAAAAGGCTGATGGTAAACAACAGAAATCTTGATATGGAAAGCAATAAATAAGCTTCATTTTTCCAAAAGAATATCTTTTTCCATCTTATAAAACAAAAGATTGACTTAACCTTAAATAGGCAGACCAATATTTTTCTCATAAAGAAATCATAAATTATGAAAAAGAGGAAAATATTTGACAACATCATAAATAAGACTGTTCGTTTGTTTTAACAAAAGCAATGCACTCCCAGTTGAGTTATCACAACAAAACATTAAATTTTTTCTTCTTTAAGGGGAAGCGAAAACGATGCAAGTAGCTTAAAAGAAAACTGGGATCTGTTTCTCTCCTCAGGTCTCCATTGTGTGGCCTGACCAGCACATCAGTGTTTTTGATGCAGAGTGGCTGAAAAAACGCTGTTTCTCTCCTGCTGCCAGACAAGCAATGCAAGAAGAGCTTTTTCTCAATGGTGAGTCTGGTTTTTAAATCTCTTAAATCATATTTTAATATGTAATACTGCATTACAGAACCTCATGGGAAGAACTTGTGCTGAGACTTAGTTTTAGGGCTGTCCCAAATGATTGTTTTCAGAATCGATTAATCTGTCGATTATTTTTAAGATTAATCAATGCATCTAACGATTCGATTATTTTTCGATTGATTGATTTATCTAACGACTTTTTGTTGCTTGATTAATATAACAATAAATTTAACAAGAATAAACACTAAAAACGTTCTTAATTCAACATTTAATCAAACAATACCAAAAATCTTGTGCAATCTCAACTGAGTTTAGCAGCACTCTTAACATAAAATCCCGTTACATAATGAATGTGTGCAATCATGTGCACAGTGCAAACTAATGATCTTCCCTACAGTAAAACAAAAAAAGTGTGCGATAACTGCAATAAGAAATAAGAAATGTTTTGTAACCTGAATAATTAGACTGCATTCTTCTCACGAACCCCTGGAATCTGGATGTTGTGCACGCGTGTCCATAGGTCGGGCTGTACCGTTTTTTTGTTTTTTTTTGTCTACTGTATGGTCGTTTCGGACGGCCCGCGGTGCTCAAAGAAACAGACTGCATCCACTAGTTCCTGAAAAAAGGGACTTTCTTTGAAGTGATCATATGAAGAAGCCGTATAGATCCCCGAAGCAGAACTAGGGCTGTTTCCTTACATTTTGCCTGCATGCTTCGCCATGTGATGGCTCATGAACAGTGCAACTGTGGTGGATGGTGTTGCCAGATTTGGTGTTTCCCCCCATAATTTTTAAGGCACGCTAACAGTGTGTTTTAGCGGGATTTCGTCTGGAGGGCTCCATAGAAATCTGGAACTCTCTTGAACAAAGTTGAACTTAGAAAGACGCCGTTCACGAGCGCCAGAATGAACGCGTTCACAATAACGTTCATCAGGTGGAAATTATAGTCCGTTCAGTTCACGTTCATCCAAAATATGAACAAGTTCATGAACGACCGTTCATTGAACTCGTTCATGCACAACACTGGTTTCCTTTTCCCCTTCAAAATAAGAGCGTTCAACTTGTTGTTTTTTTTTTCCCGACGCGTCGATGCATGTTATATAAATCGACGCATTTATGTAATCGATTACGTCGACTCATCGACGCGTCGGGGACAGCTCTACTTAGTTTTAATACTCAGGTGTTTCATTGGTGGTCATATTCAGCTGCAATGTATTGATTTTGTAATGACATGTTTTCACTTTAGGAAACGCATAACATTCACAAAAGCAGAATTTATAACAGGGACTGTTCTATAAGAATTTGAGTGTATCCAGAAAAGTTTCCAGTATAGCCCTTTTCATGTAACATTAACCTCTTCTTCACAAGTACCGCCTATACAGGGGCCAGCATCCTAACATGCAGCATGTAAAGTCACGCAGAGAATCTCAGCTAAAAGACATTGGCATCCAAACAAACCACACAAACAAGATCTCATATAAAAGCAGAGATCCTGCTGATTACAAAGATGCCCGTCTCATCACTGTGGGACTAAAAGTCTGTGAGCTAGCAGACAAAGGGTAGCAAAGAAAAAGAATTACAAAATCATAAAGCATGTATTACATTTGCTTTTTTGTGGTTAAACGTTTTATTCCACCTGGGGGAAGAAATGCTTTGATAGATATTAATCATGAAGGTCCTAGTAGTTGAAGGAGGCTTTCTAGTGAAGTATTCGCGCTTCCTTTGATATACTATCTTGGGCTTCACTTCTTTCTGGACCCTCATGATGTTTCTAAGGTGAATTCGGGGACTATGCTTCGATTTTCCTGACTCTGGCCATTGGTAGAGGTGTTGATCAACATCAGCCGATGGGTTCCTGATATATTTACCTGCATAACACCTCTATTAAAACATCAGTAAAACTGCTCTGGTTGACTTTTTTAGCCTCTACTTTTGCATATCAAACACAGTGGATATCAGACTACTTTGTTAATTCCTAGATGAACTCGGCTGCCATCGTCTGGTTTGCACTGAAAGTAATGCGGTTTTCTTTCATGAGGAGATAACCATTTGAATTTTCTACTGTGTTTCAGGTGAATTTACTCAGACACAGTAACACAAATCTTGATTCTGATAGTTCTGTATTAATCTCACACATCTGAGCTTTCTTTTGAGACCAAGATTATTCCCAACTTTCCTTTGGGATCAGTATCCGATACCAGGTTAAAAAATTTTTTTTTTTTAACAACTGACAGCTTCAATGTTCCAATTTTATTTTATTAAAAAATAATTAACAATACCTGTGAAACAATACAAACTAGTTTTTTAACTGCACATGAGTGGGATGATCGATCGTACACTCCTAATATATATATATATATGTATATGTGTGTGTATATATGTGTGTGTGTGTGTGTGTGTGTGTGTATATTAGGAGTGTACGAACGATTTTGGGTATGTCATTTCAGACAGGGGACAGGAACTATAGGCCTCGTGAAGAAGAGGTTAATGTCATCATCAATGTGCCAAAGAAATGCCAGTATGGCATTGATCACATTTACATTAATTGGTCTTACTAGCTTTAGTCAGACAGTGATGGACATTGCCAAGGTGTGTTTGTTTTATTTGCCGTCCAGACAAGACAGGATAGTACATCAGTAGCGGTATAATCCTGAAGTCCTTATAGAATCAGAGTTTTCTCACAACAGGTCATCTCACCAAGAAAAGAAATCCTATTAGTATGGCAAGCAAGTTGTGGTTGTGAAAAACTCCCAGCAGTTGCTGGGATCAGCTGAAAATACAGCTTTTATTTATTTATTTTTTACATGTAGCCGCTTGAGCAGTTATTATTAAGTATCATCTCCTCCCAAATGTGTTCATAATTATAATAATGTCAGGTGGGATATGGCATTGTAGTTTTAAGATTAAAAATTATTTATAATGTCCATTAAAGCTGACAGAAAAAGTGCTGAAAAAATCTGCCTGCTCTGGTCTGAAACTAATGATTACTTTCTAATTGTTGTTGATGTAATGGGAAAAGAGATTACTTTCAAAGGAAGCCATAAATCATAACACAGCTGTCTCCCAATTAAAAGGAAGAACAAACACTGTCCTGAATTACTTAGTTTTAAAGCTGTAACTGAGAGCAGCAATTCATCAGCTTGCCAAGCAGCAGGTGTTACTTTCTTTTATTTAAACAGCAAACCAGCAAATCTAATATAGCTCGTCACACATGACACTTTATCTTCTGTGACCGATTTCAACTCTGAACGTCATTTTGATAAACAGTCAAAAGTTTGACTGGTTTGCAGTGCACTTCATAGTTTTAGTACAACAGATAAAAAAGGAAAATAAAAATCACTCATCCCTTTTTTAAATTCTTAATGAGATGGTCAATTTCACACTTCATTTGTATTTCCAGTAAAGTTCAGTCTGTATGTAAATGAGAGTATAAAGTGATTTTATCCCTCAAATTATTGTAAGGATGGGTGGGATTTTCTTTCCATTACCCATTTACTTAATGTTATTTTTGGTTCACTTTGCAAATATAGTCTTATTCAGTTGCTTTTTGCCAACAATAGTTAGTCTTAAGAGGTGTTCTCGAATGTGTGGGGGAGTCCTTGATGCAACGACCTGTCCTCTTTGCTGCATGTTATCCTGCTCTTTCCTCATTTTCCTATTTTCCACAAATACAGCCACAAAATGTCTAAATCTAAAACAAATTTCAAGTCTAAATTAGGAGCTCTTATTGTTTAATGGTCATGGGGCAGCCTAAAAAAAGATATATATAGATATATATAGATATTTTTTTTAAAAATTGAAATATAATTTGTAACAGCAGTAATTGATTAGATGTGAAGAAAAGTCTTGTTCAATGATTTGTAACTAAGCAGCAGCAGCAGCAGCAGTATGAATGAAAGACTGTTACTGTACCCTTTCTGCTACTGTTTCTTATGGAAAAAAAGATGCCTCTGATTTAAACTTCCCCTTGCACACTCATTTCCTCAGAAACATTGCAGATTTTTAGGGTAGAACGTGTTTTAAAGGCTGAAAAAGAACTAATTTTACAGTACATTTACAGCGGCCCAATACACTTTACAGTCTGCCAGCGAGCAGAGGAGAAAGTTCAGCTGTGGAACAAGGTAGCAGCACATCAGTGGAGCGAGGGATGGACTGTAGTCGCTTTGTGTGCACACACGTGGTCCTGAAGGACCCACAGGGTTGAGCGGCTCTTGTTCTGCCCCACACTGATTAAGGATTTGTGTGTGTCTTTGTGTGTGCGTTTACTTTGCAGACCTCCTTCAGTCATGTTGGAGTGTAAACAGATCCCCTCATAGCAATTTACAGATGGTTAGTCATTTTGTATGGACTTCTTTTTCATTCTTTCCTTTTTATAAAAAAAAAAAAAAAAAGCTCTTAGCTCTGAGCCAAGCACTCCTGGAAGATATCGCTAAGCTTATGCACCAAAACACGATAAAAGTTGACGTGTGTGCGTGCGCACACGCTCTCTCTGGGTTTAATTATTTCCTCCTGAGCGCCAGGTTGAAATTCCTTGCGCCTGAAAATACCAGAAAGATCTACTTTCTCATGAGATGAATGATGAACAGTATTCACCTTCATGGATTTTGCTCCGATTCTCGCTGCTTCCTTTCTCTGTTAACTCACTGAAGCAAAGTCCACAGTTGGATTTTCTGTTTTCTTTTTCATGCAGTGCACCACATTTTACAGGCCCAAGTTGGCCTGTTTAGTAAAAGTGGTGTCCACATGGGACTCTGAGGTCAATATGATAATTGGAGCTTTGGGGTTATTATTCTGGCTGTACTATACCTTCTGTTTTTATGTTTGAGGTAATGTTTTTTCCTCTGATTTTACTGTTTCTAAGGAGTTATACACTTCATCCCAAACCACAGCATATGTTTCAGCAGTGAGACATGGAAATAATTCTGTTCAAGGACATATTGTTAAAACGGCGCCTTTTTAAATGTAATTTAATCTAGCGGTAAATATAAGAGTAGACTAGAATAAGTTGAATTTGTGCTTTTCACACACACTTAAAAATAGCTTTTATGTGGCGGGGAACTGTCCAAAGCCAGGTTTACTCTGCTGCTGATGAACAAGATTATTTTCAGGGGATTTTTTTAAGCTCACAGTTTAATTTTCAAATAACTCCTCAGTTAGAAATAGGTCCTCATGTCCTTCACTTTAGTATATTAGATCCACGTGTAATTTATCTGCATGTCTATTTAACATCCTTCAGCATCTAGAGCCAATCTGATCTGAGCAATAACGCGTGTGAGGCAGCGAAGTGTCAAAAAGGCTGATGTCTGTGTAGCTGAGAGGCTCATTCAGTTCACCCGTCTAGCTCCACCATATGGAAAACTGATTTACACTAAGTCAAAAATATATCTGCATGTTCTTACCGAGCACAAACTTAATGTTGTCAGCATTTCCTTTCATGGGAATGAACAGATCCCTGAGCCTTCAGAGGCCTGTAACCAGGAAGTCAGACTGCCTGGTTTCCAAAGCATTTTCGACTCAGTTCTTTACTCCTAATATGCAGTTTTTACTATTAAATATTGCATTTTATTAAAAAAAAAATTCTGTATATTTACAACTTGGTCAAAGCTGATTGAAAGTGAAATTTATTTTTAAAAAGCAGAAATTGTTATTGCTTGTTGTTTGGCCAGTTCAACACGTTCCTGACCAGGACCTGTTTTACAGAGGATTCAGAACCAGAATTACAAACAGCTTTAAGTTTAGAGGTGTTATTATAGTATTAACAGTTCAGAGAAACAAACAAAAGTCATTAAAATAATTCTGTTGTATACTCAGTAAAAAAAAGCAGTAGAAGAGGGAATTGACTACTGAACATCAACACAGTAGTGGCAGCTAGAGTAGTGGCCAAAATTATATTTCATGGTATGTTTAAAAACATATGTCAGTTTCACAGTATTTGCTGGTATTATTTTTATTTTCGCATGTATGGCTGGGTGTTAACCACATTTCCCGCTGACTAAGGGAAGAATTACTGCAGTAGATTGACTAAGGATAGCCTAAACTATTGTGAATTGTAGAATACAAAAACCAAGACATTTTAAGGCCCACACAGCCCTGCATCCTACTTTTTCCACAGTACTTATTGGAACCATGTCTTAGGCTATATGGGTTGTGATGGCACTAGTTATATAAATCCTCCACCTGTAGCACATGCATCTACAATTGACATCCGACTCGAGTGTCTTCTGGCTTTTTTCTCTTTCACCTGAGGATGTGTAGGAATGTAGCTTCATATATTCTTGGTACTCAAAAGCTGTTTGCAGCTAATGTGGCACAGCAAATTGCTTGTGTTGCTACCTCCAGCAACAACTTTAGCTTAATGGCATTTGCTGTTATTTTCATCTGACCTTTTAACTCCTTAACACCTGAATTTATTTACAATTTTATGAAAGTGAAATGAATAAAGGAAAAAAATCTAGATAAAATAAAAATAAAAAAAAGACTGGAATCAAATAAATTCAAATCAAATTTTACATAAATTAATAAAAATGAATAACAGAAATAAAAGTTAATTAGTTAAGATAAATAAATGGATTAAATCAGTCATTTAAAAAACAGAAATAAAATGAAAAATTAGTGTCAGGACGCATCAATGGGTTAAAGTCACTTTCCCCACTCAAAATCTTTATTAACACAGGTGTGCTGTTGCATAGAGGTGCAGCAGTGAAAAGAGGTCCCCCTTTTAACAGTTTCCTGCTGCACCACATTCCAAATATTTAAATTGACGTTTGCAGTATAAGACAAAATCATATCGTAACTAAATTAAAACTGGTTTTGGATGTGATCCGGTATTGCTGCCAGACCTAGTGGTGCACACTACAGCTGATACAGCACTGGTCAGAATTTTAAGCACAGAATTTTGAATATCTTCAGAAATTACCGCAGACAAACTAATTCTGTGAAATCTGAATATTCTGATGAAATGTACAAAGTTATTGAACAACAAAGAAAAAGATTTTCTCTCTGGAATATAAAGGGGGGGGGGGGGAGAGCAAATGCAAACATTTAATGTTTACTGGACACAATAACTGGATTTGAACCGGTTCATTATAAACCTTTGCAGCGTCGACATAAACTGAAATAACCAGTGAATGATGTTTCACTACATAAACTTCTTCAGGATTCTTTTTTCTTTGTGGTGAAAGCAAGAGTTGTCAAAGCATCACTAATGTTATTTAAAACATATATTTCACCTAAGATCTGGATCCCCATTTCACTAGACTGCACCGCTATCAAGAATTTCATTGCCATTTAACTTTTAAAACTTCCACAGCATGTTCCTGAGAATGAACTTGGTGATAGGCATGTGTGATAATTAGAGCTGGAGACATTGGAAAAACTTTAGATTGACGTGCAGCAAACTGGAGGCGGTCATATACCGCACACTGAAATAAGCAGCAGAGCAAACATGGAAGACTCTACTGATTGAAATACAGAACAAAAAAAGTGGGAATAAAATGTTAGTAAAAAATGATCAGCTTCATCTTCTCTAGGATAATGTGGACAGATGAAGTCTTGTGTCAGAAAACTGGGTTTGATTCAAAGGTTTTGAATCTTTCAGCAGAATGACGACCCAAAGCACACAGCCTACAGCACAAAAGAAGAGCTGTTTAACATACCCAGCAAATCCTGACCTGAACGCGTTGGAGAGCGATGAAATCTGTCATTTCAGAAAGTACTTCTGCAAGCTCAAAAGAGCTGGAACGTAGCAGCAGCAGACTCAGACGCTGTCGGCAGACTGTTTTTGATTCTCAAATCAAATATTAGCAAAGGGTTAAAAGAAAAATGTCTCCTTTCCAAAGATTTGTTTATTGTCTCTGATGAAATTCAAAATGATTTACATAAAATTCAACGATGTGAGTCAGCACTGCATTTCAAGCGTTAGAACAGCGTTAGAGTTTCAGTACTGTCATCTACTTTCTGTCCAAATACTTGAACATACCGACTTTTTCTCTGACACTGCGATGAGGTCAACACTTTGCGGGTTAGATCTGCGTTAAGACTCATGCATTTGTGGGCCAGCCATTAGTTGATTCCTTCACTTAAATATCAAACTTAAATGACAAGCCTACTTTCAAAGGTGTTGTTTTTTTTTCTCTCTCTGTACTTGTGTACACAATCATGCGAGCTTCGAACTTTTCATGTCACTTAACAGAAATGAGGATGGGGAATTGGTTCCCGGCAACAACGAAAGCTTGTGTCACTCAGACTGCTGTTATCAGCTGTGACTCCTTCACTAATCTGTGAGTGATGTAGTCAACACCTGCCAGATGCTTTCAGTATTTAAGTCCTGCCATCATCTCAGGCCTCCCATTTTTTTACCTGTCATGTTTGTTTAGTCAAAGTCGGATTTAAGCCAAATTTTATGTTGCTGCTATTTTACAAAAAAAAAAAAAAACTAGCTAAATTAATTTTTCAGAAGTTGAAAATATGCCCAAAGATCGATAATTTAGTAAATGTTGTCAGCTTTCTCGCCAAGACGCCGCAACGAGCCTAATGGCATAATAGCATGTCTTGTTTCTTGCAACAACTTGAGTCATTTGTTATGATCTGTCAGAGTAACGGCATCATAATGTACTAGTAGAAATAAGCACCACTGTTCTGTGTTGTTTGGCTCATTTCCCATCCACATGGTTTCACACATCGGAAAAGCAATGCTTGACTGGTAGTTTGATCTTCTGAAAGTAAGAAACAAGAAGGCCTAAAGGACTTATACTTTCCATTGTTCCTGCTGCTAATAGTTAATTTTATATTGTATTTATTAAACAGGAGTTGTTGACACATCCAACTTTATTTAAAATTACCAATTCTATTTAAGCTTCATGTTTCTAAACAAGCATTTTATCTTCATTCATATTATTATTTTGTGCTACTTACTAATAATGACTTTGGTTCTTTATGGTTTATATCTTTTAAAATGTTTATTTATCAGCCCTAGTGTTGATTGAACAGTAAGAAGGGAACGGTTCAGATGGAGAAAAGGTATTGTGAATGGTTTTTAAACTGAGGAAACATTGAAAGCGGCATTAGAGGCAGTTTGTGAAATTTATTTCTGGAGAAGTGATAAAAAAAACCACTGACACCGAAGGTGCGATGAGATTTCTCTCCCTTTAACAGCTGTCCTTGATTATTCTCTCCTTCAGCCTGTCAAAAACATTCAGCGTTACTGGTTGCAGCCAAAAAAAATTAAAATAAATAAAACCTATTGTCAAAAGTCTGACAAAGGGTCCTGTATGAGTCTACATAGTGGAAAATATTCCCCTGGAGTTTGTATCATAGTAGACTTTAGAACTATTTGTCTAAATATTTGACGCTTCCACGACCAACCCAACCATCAGATGGAGACGGTTGAGATGGAGATTAGAGCAGATGTTGCGCTCCCATTTTAAAGCCTTACTTTAGATAGAACCAAAGTCCACTGAAACATTCTTAAATGTTGTGTTACGCTAAATGTTTTTGTGTTTTATTAGCGATTGTTGCATTTTCCCATCCATTGCCATCGTTCCCTTGATTTTTGTCCAAATGGAACTAAAAGAATCTTTCTAACATTCACATTAGCCTTCTTATTGCTCTGTGGAGCAGGTCTTTATGATCCAGACATGTAGCTCAACTAATAATATCCACATCTGCTAATTAAATCCGGTTGCTCTGTGAGGTCTGCATGCAAAGAAATTTATGACGAGGTGCAGTTTGCACATGCAGACACATGTGCTTATGCTGGCACTTTTTTTCTCTTGTTTTTTGGAATATTTTTATGTAACAGGGACTTTTTCTCAGCATTGTTCTACATTATGTGTTTGCCTGTAATTTCAACAATTTACTTTAAAATAGTCTCACATAATTTCCCTGGTAAATAAGTAGATTAGTTTTAAAACACAGGTTTTTTTTCTGGGTGTCTCTGCAGCTCATTACAGTGGGAATGTTTTACTGACCTCGTTTCCTGCTTTGAATAACTATGCTCTTCATCAGTTAGTATTGCATCCGAATGGGACATTTATTGTAAACTTACTGATTGATTGCTTCCATAAACAGACTCATTTGAGTTTGGACTTTTCTCCATTAAGTGTGCTGACTGATTCTATAACTCAGCCAAGCAGCAGCACTTTTGTCAGTTCCTCCTCTGGCTGGTCTTTCCCCTTTTGCCATCTGGTCTGGATTTAGCCCTTTATGTCACCACTTGTCAGTTGATAGAAAAGCTCCTGGAAAAATAGCTGTAGAGGTCCATCAGTGGAAACTTGGTGTGTTCTTTCAGACCTGACACTCATTTCACACGCCATTTACAACTTCAGCAAAACCAACTTTCAAACACGTGCTCTCATATACGTGTAGATGCTATGTTATCAGCCGGAAGGAATTTGAGGTATCTATACTGTAAACCGCAGCTTGGCTGTTTATCATTTGTCATAATTTGCTTCTTTAACTGCGTAGTGTAATGTAATAGACTCCCGATGGTTGTCTGACATCTCCGAAACGATGCTGGTCAGCCAAACCTTTCACATATCGACTTTCTTTTTCCAGAAATGTAAAAAGTGACTTTTTTTTCCTAATACATTTCACTATTTTTCACACACCCAGCATTTATCTTTCAACGTTTATTCCTGTAATTCCTTCACGGATCAGCTATATTTGGTTAAAATCCCACATCTTTGTCATCTCCCTTGAAACTTCAACACCTTTGCGTCAGACGACATGGGAAGCTTAATGATTGGAGTGATTGGATTTCTCATTTCGTTGGCAAGGCAGATGTCCTGCTTGGCACTTGAATTATACTGACAGGATTGAGTGCAAGTTGCCAAAAAGGACACTGTTTGACAAACTACCACAGGCTCAGTTGAATTTGGGGAACCGAGACTTGCAGATGGGGAAAGCGTTAACTTTGGATCAGTGTGTAGAAGGCCTGCAGCTCCAAAGAGAAGACAGACAACACTGCTCACACTGTCTCGTCAAGCTGGAAATGCAGAAGTCAGCTGCTCTGTCTTCCAGGTCTGTTTTATAAATAGGTGTTTGTGTTGGAGTAGTTGAAGGAGGAGGGATTTTTCTCTCTTTTTTTTTCTTTTTTTGGAAGGCCCATTGATACATGCACACATTATGTCCACTATGAGAATGTAGAAATACTTTGTATTGGTTGCAATATAAACTAATGACACTTTATTTAAAAAAGGTTTAAACTCATGTGACTTATTAGAATAAAATCAGGATTACCATATATAGTTAAATTAATGATGTTTCAGCTTTTCCTTTCTTCCACTACTGAACTGGCAGACTTTCCCCCTTTAGCGCCCCGGAACAAAGGCTAATTTAGCACTCATTCTGCATCCTGTCTCTTCTCCGTGCTCTCTGAAGCCAGTAAAAGCCAGTCCATTCTTTCATTTCAGTTTTTTGTTTTGTTTTGTTTTTTTCACCAAATGAAACATCTGTTCAACCAAAACAAAAAAAAACAGACAACCAGCTGCTACACTTGTAAATAAACAGAACAGAAAACATCCTACGGCCTTTGTAAGAAAACAAAGCTGACAATCATCGGGAGCACCTATAGAAAGATCACTCCTTGTTTCACTGTTGTCTTATTTAATTCCATCATTTATTTCAATGGAACAATGCATATTATATTGCTGTGAATATATCGGATTTAGCAAAGTGCTAATTTCCATCCATCCATAGTCCCATGGTATCTCATTCTTTGTTACTTTCCTCGCTCCCTCCGATAATGTCCTCTTAACATGGTGCGCATTCAAAGCGGCCAGTGTGTTGATATCCTGTGATGTGGTACCTCAAAGCAAAATGTGGCTGTCACGTGACGCTTCAGGCTGGAAGAAGGGCAACGACAGCTCCAGGAATTTGCATAATGAATGTCAGTGTACCATCAAAATGAGTCAGAAGCCCTGAGTTTTAAGTACTCCGTGCAGAATATCAGTGTGGGCACGTGTCAAAATGAAACCTATAAAATAATCATCTTTGTAAGATGGCAATATGTAATATAATCCCTACCAAAACTGCTATAGAGGAAAATCTTAAAAATAAACAAACAAATGAATTAATACAGAGCGAAAGAAATCCCTAAATTATCACAGTTTTAAGTGTAAGCTTCTATGCTCCACATGCAATGAAACATAAAATAGAAGTATAAAATAAGTACCTCGTCATGTGGGAAGCATCAGTTCACCATGTATCCATGTTCCACCGCTATATTCTTTCACACTTAAATAAATTAAAACAAAAAGGCTCCAATTCAGGATATTTTAGTATCAAATCGTAGCTTAAATAATTGAGTCATGATACAATCATACATAATAGTTTTATTTCCCTAAAATCCGCAAAGTAGTTTGCCCATCTGGTTCTGAACCCTTCACCGAGCACTCCGCAGACGGACCATTGGAGTGAGCTGATTCGAGCCCTGAGATAAAAACTTAACCAAGTCAAAACAAAAGCTCTCTGGATAACTGTAGTGGTTCAAGCAGAGCTTTGAAGGACTCCCAGCTGCACAGGAGCGCAGCGTGGGCCTCCAAGCTTAAACGGAGTTCAGTGAGGGGAAAGCCAAACTGCCATGAGCTGCCTGACAGCCACAGGAGCCCCGGCTTCAGGTTTCTTCAACTGGAACAGCCACTGTAGTGGGCTACAACTGAGGGGAAAACGGCAGAGGGCATTATGCACATATACTATCTTGTCAAGCTGTCAGAGTTGTCCCTTCAAGCACATGCCAACTGAGTTCTTCCTGTAAAAACCACAGTGTTTTTACATTAATGAGGACACAGCAGAAACTCAAGGCTGTCTCGCGGCCCTATCTGTGTTTTTTCTTCCACGCAGACACACATGCTAATTCTGACAGTTTATGTCTGTTAACCGCAGCTGGAAACTATGCAAGGAAGGGTGAAGTTGATCTGGAAGAGAAAAATAATGCTTTAAATTAGCCTGTATTGATCAGTAAAAGAGTGTTGGGTTGGATATAAGAACATTTGCATAATTTTACTGGCGTGAATATATGTCAACTAGCTAACAAGCTAACATGACAGGATGCTGAGGTTCAGACCAGTCATCTAGAAGTTTATACATGGTACAACCATGGATCCTGGTTGATCCGATCACAAATGGACAGCTCCAACCCACGATGAGGAGCATTGACTGTGTTGCCAATTCACAGTTTTAAAAATGAGAAGCATTAAAAAAAAGAAAAATCATTTGTGAAGAGAGCATCCTCAAGAACCCTCATCTGGAAATCTGCCAGGAACACTAAAAACTCAATTTCAGTCCTAGATTTAGGCTTTCATAGTCCAGTTTGGCCCCAGCTGGCCCATTTTCCTCCCTGACCACTGGGCCTGAGCCTGTATCTCTGAGTTAGGACATCACTCTACCGAACATTGACAGCATGACAGTACCACAGAGATCTCTGGGGAACTTAAGTTCACTGAGGTGCCATTCTTTCCTCTAGTTGTTCCACATGTATAAACATGAAAAGTGAGGAAATATTGCCTCTGGTGGTCATTTTGGTGTTCTTTGTAGTTTCTATTCCTTTCAAGGCTTTCCATGCATGCATAATTGGCCATACTGTTGTACACTGCGTCCCATAGAAGAGCTATACTGCCTAATATGAATTACTGTAAATTGAAATAACCATCTCTCTAAAAAAATGGCTCAGTTGATACACATCCAGCTGAAGAAATCCTACACATTATGTACTATTTAAGTCGCTTCAGCCTTTCTAGTCTTGCAGCCTTTCCTTTAGACAGCTTCTTATATTTTATACTATGTACGGCTTTAATGTCATGTCTGTTGTCAGAGCTGCCTGATCTGCTTTCTGCCCTGAGGGGGGTCTGTATTGCTGCTCTTGTTGCCTCAGGCTTTCCATATATGAACGTAGAGGGGCAGAGTGGTCCCAGAGTAGACCCTTACCTTCAGATACAAATCACTACAACTGAAAGTGGTTCTGCCGAGACTTAGAATAATTAATGCCGTATTACCATTTTCAGTTCAAGGGATGTTCAGGATTTCTGTAATGTACATATGGTAATAAGAATAAAAAGAGGTGTTTGAATACTTAACCCTCTGGGGACCAGTGTATGAATGGCCGTTTTTGACTACTTCAGACTTTATGCTTATATTTCACCTTTAAATACACTTTAACCAGCCTTGTTTGGTATCATTATTTTCAGCACAATCTCACCTGTGTGATTTTACAGTTATTTTGTCATTTTGATCTAATGTATCAAAACACTGGACCTAAAATCACACATAAAAATGGTTCGTTAAGCATGTTTGTGGTTTTAACAGTAATAAATTGAACTTTTTCCCACTCGGATTTTGTATTTTTTCACTTAAAATGTAAATATAGGCTGTAAGTCTTAAAAAAATCATGTACAAATTTGGCCAATAAGTGTTATATACGACTAGTTACATTAAAAAGCAACAGTACCTCAGGCAGGTTTTTTGTACAACAATGCACCTTCAAACTCAAAGAGCTGGACTTCCTCAAATATCCTCATAGTTTTTACACAAAAGCCAAAACAACGTAATATTCTACACTAAACACCATAACTTTACACTTCAAACACAATAAATGTCGCTATAACTATTTCTGCTTCTCATTTCACCGTCACTCCCACAACTTTCCCCTTCCCCATAGCAACTGAATGACAAGTATTACTTGACAATTTTTCGATTGGTTGGTGTGGTGCTTTTTTCCACCAATAGGGAGCTCTGCTGCTAAAAGTATTTGGGAGTTTCTGCTTGCTAGCATGTTCGCTAGAAAAGTCAGTTTTTACAGTTTCTTTCTGCATCAAACGTGACGGTAATTCACACGAAAAAGTGTGCCGTATATTTTCTATCATAACTCTGGTTTTACTGGTCAAACAACACGGTTTAAAAACTGGTTTATAGTTTGAAGTCTGCCCTGTTGGCTGAAGTTGGAACGGAGATGCTATGTCGCTGCGTCTTGCTGCTAGGTCGTTTTAAATCGGATATGCGAACTGGATGCGCTGGCGTGTCCGTAGTCCCCAGAGGGTTAATTGGATGATAATTGCCATGGCAACAGTTGAAGCGTTGGTTATGTTCAAACTATGTGACTGTGTATGAAGAAAATTCTCAGTGGTATTGTAGACAGTTTTCTTTGTCTGTGTACCTGTCAGAAAAAGGGTGCTTAAAGGTGCAGCATGTAACAAAATCAAAGGTCAATGACAGTAAAACTTTACATATCATTAAAAACTGTATTTCTATTGGTATCTAATCACTTCACTAAAATAACTATTATGTTTTTAATCTCTTAGAATATATCTTTGCTGTGGGTCCACATGCCTGGTAGCTGCCATATTTGTACCACCATTTTTAGTACGGTGTCTCTGAATGGACAAACAACTCTGTGTGAAGTGTGAACCCTCTGAGCTTTAAAACTGCAGCTTCGTTTGATAGGTGCTAGAGCACGTAGAAGAAGAGTAATGTACAGAGTTTTTAAATAGTTACCTGTAAAGAACTAGATTCAATCGCAGATGAAAACATGTTTATGTTTAGAAGAATTTTGGCCACTGACGGCTACCGTCAGTCAAGTCAAGTCAACTTTATTTATAAGCCCATGTAAAAACAGCAGGTTTTGACATCTGTCCTTGGCATTTGAAGTAATTTCTATACCCATCTTGACCAACAGATGCCAGTAATTCTTGCACACCGTGCCTTTAAATGACTCTGCTAAATCTGATGAAATTCTCTGGAGAGGTGAAGAACAGCCAAAGGAGGAACCCCTTCAGTTTTGGTACACTGACAACCAAGCCCCGCCCGGCTTTGACTACAGCAGAAGATTTGCTTGTTGTTACCTCGAGCGATATAGTGTAGTAAATGAATTCATCATGAATGCAGAAATGGTAATCATTTAAGTGATGCTTTGATGCTTTAAGTATTAAATACGATAAGATTGATTGATTAAAAGTTCAATTCTGAGAAGCAGCTGAAGCAGTTTCATAATTTCCCCCTGAGACGAAGTTGAGTAGCATTTGAAAGTAGTACTATTAAGGTATCATAAGTGTATGTATATACTAAATTTAATTGATGTATTTTTAGTTTGAGGTCAGTCTTATTAGTTCAGAACTTGTTTATATCTGTATGTTCAGAAGTTCGGGGGAAAGAGGTCCTGACAGACTGTAAAATAATTCCCTTTTGATCATTCACGTTCCAGATTTGTGATTAGCCTTCCCAGTCAAAAACAAACTGATTTGAGGCGCTGATTACATGATTAGACAGCAGATATTCATGCAAGGTTCTCATACTCCGTTCAACCCAGCAGGCACACTGTGAACTCTCCTGATAGCAGCAAGCGTGATCATTTTTCAGAATGAGATTCCTGCTGAACTGAAAGCCACGGCTGCACGGCTGATGTATATGCAGACCGCAACCAGAGCCGTGGCCTCTTCGTCATGATTGACACCCTAAACTGAAGATGTGAAGCACTGCAGTGCCTTTACAAGACATCTAGGTCCAGTTTCACAAGTAATTGTAACATTCAGGCTTGACCTTTGCCTCACTTTCTCGTGGTCCTTCTTTGTTTCTCTCCACCTTCATGACAAGTTTTAACAAGCGGCGGGTTCTTGACCCTTTGAATTGTACAGCCAGAAACTGATTGTTTGTGACAACAGCCTGGGGGGAGGTCTACGAGTCATGATGATGACTGTGTCTCTGACTGATGTAGCATCTGTGTGCTCTTTGTGGCTCAATGCCTTTAAAAAAAACAAAAAAACAATGCATTGAAATTCAATATCACCATCTGAAGTCATTTAGTTGCATCTCTAAATCTTCACACCCCCTCTCGGGGAACAGTTACATTTTCTTTGGTGTTTTCAGACACTTCAGATCAAGATAAATAGCAATTGCAAGCTCACCGTGTGTCCAAGTTTTATCCTTGTAATCTAGTTGAGATGCAGCCTTTTTTTAAAAAGTGTAGTGAAGTTGGTGGATGCTAAAAAAGAGACACTAGGAGGGGGCAATAAAAAGCAGACAGGTACATAACCTCCTCCGTTAAACCCTCCTCCACCCCCAAATGTACTTTGCAGCTGTTTCTGTGGAAGTCGCTGGAGAGAGAGGCTGCATGGAAAAAAAGGAGCAGAGCCAGCTGGGTGGAGAGCAGTGGGAGGATTTTTTCCATTTCTGTCTGTCTGATGGAGACATGCTGATTTTTCTCAGCGAGCCATATATCTCCAATCGTGCAGACTATCGCATACCGTGGCACGCTGCAACTTCTGCACATTTAATGGGTTCCAAGGAGCAGAAGGGGTCCAATAATCGACTTGATAGATTAATCGTTTCCTTTTTGAAACAGAAACTGTCATTCTTGGTCACTTCTATGTAGGTTTTATGGCAAGATGAACTTTGGATTTTCTAGTTTTTCTATTTATTTATTGTTTAACTACAGCACATTAGTTTAAAGGCAGGGTGAGGCAGGTTTATATGTAGAGCACATTTCATGATTAAGACATCTCAAAGTGCTTTACATAAAACATTAAAAGCAAGGTGCAGAAGAAATAGAAGAATTAAAACAAGCTAAAAAGAAATGGAATAGAAACAGACAACAGAACACATGCAATGGGTTATATATGATATAAACAGACATCAATGGGATGTACATCGTCATCATCTTCAGTCAATGAACTTATACGAGAAAACATTTAGAAAGGAAAAGGAAAAAAAACGAACTTGATTTAAAGTGATGGCGAATCAGACCTGATTTAAAAGAACAAAGTTTTGGTGGAAACTTCAGATTTTCTAGTAGTTTGAACATGAAAACTAAACGCTGATTCTCCTTGTTTAGTTTTAGCTGTCATGGTGGAAAGCAAACTTGACCCAGATGATATTGTTGGCTCATATTGCGTCGGCAGATCAGAAATATATTTTGGACCAGAACCATTCAGAGCCATGTACACCAGCAGCATCTAAAAATCTAATTTGTGGTGCACCGGAAGCCAGTGTAAAGATCTGAGAACTGGGGTTTTATGTTTCCTGTTTTGGCCCTTGTGAAGACAGGAGCAGCGGTATTCTGGATTAGCTGCAGTTGTCTTAGTGATTTTTATTTTTATTTTTTATAGAGACCTGTAAAAACGTCCTTACAGTAGTCAAGCTTACTGAAAACACGTACATGAAGAAGTTTTTCTAAATCATGCTCAACCATCAGACTGCTTTGGTTAACTCTGATCCTTCCATTGTTAAACAACGGTTGTTGAGATGTTGAGTGGTGTGGAATGATGTGACCGCATTCGTACTGAACACAAAGTTTTTCATTAATACTTGAAACACCTGATAGGATGGCATCAGCTCTGATCTCATCGTACAGAGCATCTGTGGGACTCGCACTCCTCACAAAAAAGCTCTATGTGTTCCTCTTATGTGTTGTTTCTCATTTCAGAGCGTTATTATTGGGACTCCAAACTGCAAATTCCCACAGCCAATTATCAGGAAGTGCTCCGTGACGATAAGGCAGCGCTCGCCTGGCTCTTGGCGCTGCGACGTGTTGGCATTGTTTACCTGAAGGGGGCTCCTGTGGAGCAAGGCCAAGTGGACAGACTCGCTGAGAGGATTGGCTACCTCAGGCTGACATTTTATGGGTAAGACTCTGATGTTCCTCCATATTTTTTTTTTCTTTTTTCCGTCAGCTTCACATCCGACTCCCAACTAGATTTTGAGCTGGTCATATTAAATCTGGCAAAGAGCCTGCTCGTGTGATCTGTAAACCAAAAAATGTATTGACTCCAGAAAAATCCAAAAACGTAATCAGATGTTTTAGAGAAAAAAACCATTCATACTGTTCCTTTGTAGATCTGGTGTTTGGACAAATATGTCCATTATTCAATCATCTACAGCTCTGCATAGAGGAGCTCGGAGGGTCTCTTGGCCCCTTCATCACGCCAGAGTTCATCACTTTGACTTATTGCAGTGATGATTAATAGAGGACGGAGATGGGGAAAACAACCTAAAAGCATTCCAGCTATTTTTTAAAGCCAGAGGAATTACCTGGTGCGCTCAGTCAGAACAGAGGTTTGGAGGATAAAGCTTTTTCCCTGCCAGGCGATGAGCTCATACTGCAGGAAGTAAAGAGTCTGCAGACTGAAAATGAAGGCTTGCCATCAGAGAAACTGTTTAAGGACTCGGGGTTCATCCAAAACGAGGCGGGCAAACAGAACATGGGAGATAACTTTACCTCATTAGTGCTTGACTCCTGCCGCATCTCAATGAAGAATATACTGAAGAGTCTACCGTCTAAGCATTCCTGTGAAGCCGCCCCATTTCCCCCTCAGGGATCCCTCCGAAGTTCATCTCATCTCATCTCATCTTTTTCTCCTCACAGCCTAATTGTTGTTGCTGATCTTCTAAAGCCAAAGTTGAATAATTAAAGTGTGGTTTATTAAAGAATGTTATCTTTGTCCTCAGGCATACATGGCAGGTCCAGGACAAACCCATGGCAAACAATGTAGCCTACACTACAGGGAAGCTCAGCTTGCATACAGACTACCCTGCTTTACACTTTGCACCTGGGGTCAGTAAAAATCTTCCTTCCATGCTGTTCAGAGGATTAAAATGCACTAAACAGAAATGGCATCACTTTTAAATCATGTCTGGCATTTGGCCTTTATGGCGTCAGAGTTGTAAAACCAGCATTTGCGCGACATATGTGTGTTGGGTGTGTTTCAGGTGCAGTTTCTGCACTGCATCAACCAGGCTGCAAAAGGAGGGGAGAGCGTGGTGGTGGACGGCTTCCACATGGCCGAGCAGCTGCAGAGAGAAGACCCGGAAGCTTTCAGGACGCTCACCTCGCTGCATGTGGACTTCACAGACACCGGGACAGACTACTGCGACTTCATGCTGCAGTCCAAGAAACGTATCATCGAGTAAGCGTCGACGGGCTCAAACCATCTTAAAACCCTAGAGCAGATGCAGTGGTACACATCAGTTAGTGTGCAGGTTTTGGATTTGAAATGGAGATACTGCCATCTGCTGTTCAGAGTGATTACATCCACCTTTATTCTAAAATGGAGAAATTTCCTCAAGCTCAGGCTGTACAGTCTGCATCGTCTAAAAACAAGCAGACATTAGATGTGACTAATGGACATAAATGACGGATTTGCTGTATATATGATCACGTTTTATATGTTGACCAACAGTATAATCTCCAAATAAGACTAAGGGATTGTTCAGTTGACAAAAAAATACACAAAGTCATGTTCAGTCAATTAAACCCTCGAAAGTCCTGCTCCACTGTTTGATAGAGGACAGTTTCAGTGACTATAATGAATCATATTATAAATTCGAGTCAACTCTACCACTTTGAGGATGTAATGACAGAAGTGTTTGTTATTCCATTACTGTTTTATTGTTGCTATACGATTAACTGTTGACTCAAGCATTAGTTAGAAAACATCGATTCTTCTTCTTGTTGTTTTAAGGGGATGAAAAAATGCAATGAAACATTTTTCTGTTGCTTTTTTCTTAGAATGAGTATCAAAGGGTTAAATGACTGAGTAAATGATGTCAATCTCATTTTAGCTCCGCAAACATAAAAGGACAACATGCTTGATTTCATTGTCTTGTGTGATATTAAACCAAACAGATTACATCATCTTCTTCCTGGAATGGATTATTCTGGATTAGTTTATCCATCGCTTGTAAATTTGGGCTGTTTGCCTTTAACAAAAAATAATTTCCTATTTTGTTATCTTGACAATATAAACAGTCAGTGGACTCATTGTTTAAGCTTTACAAGGCATTGCACATGATGGCGTGACATCAAACTTTGCCCTTTTGCTTTTCTATGACCAGTGTTGACTCAGAGGGCCGGGTTGTCAGGATAAACTACAACAACGCCACTAGGGATGCTGTACTGGACTTACCCTTGCACCAGGTCCAGCACTTCTACAGAGCTCTGAAGGCCTATGTGAACATCATGAACAGACCAGAGAACGTGGTCACCTATACGATGGAGCCAGGTCAGTGTGTGCCTCCGAAAACTCCACAGCAGTGAAAGACAGTGTCCATCATGTCATCCTTAATTTTGGTAGAGATCTTTACCCCCTAAAACATTGGGATTCATTCGGAGAAAAAAGTAAGATACTTTAAAAAAAAAAAAAAAAAAGACTGGATGAAAAGAAATAAAATGTCAGAATGAAGGATACTCAGGCTTGCAGTAAATAGAACATGTGCTCACAATACGGTCATGTGTAACAACATCTTTGTCATCATTAAGGTCACCGTGACTTTAGAGATGTCAGTGCCATCTACATCATTGCAGTCCAAATCCATTTACCAATGTCTGCTGAAGAGGGTTTATTTAGAGGGTTTTTACCAAAGAGTCGGCAGCATCCAGTGAATTATGTTGAGGAGGAGATTTAGGGCATCAAGGGTAGCAGGAGATGGTGCCATTAAAGCTTCACCTGCATCATTTTAAGCACCCTGATCGATTTAGAAAAACTTCCATCCCGATGACCCGTCCATGAACTTTGTGAAGATGAAAGTTTTACTTTGTAAGTTTAACTATGTCTGAAGGCAACACTCAAACCAGAAACCTGTTATTAAAGAACTGCAGTCGTCCAATCAGGATGGAGCAAATGACACAGTGGCTGTGATGGAGTCCATCGTTGATATTTTGGTACCAAAGTGCTGGTGGTGGTCTTTCCTTCTTTTTATTGACCATCTGTTTTACTACCTGAGATGAGTTTAAGTTTTTAATTCTAAAAAAAAAAAAAGGAATGCTGATTGTTTGATAATATAAACATTTCTGACAGACTGTATAGGAGCTGCTGTACATTTCTTGTTTTTACTAAGCGTGCATGTAGCCATCGCATATACATCATACCTGTTTTACTGTCATGTCTGTTCAAAACAATCATCTGGAAACATAGAAGTTAGTTGCAGTAGCTAATCGGCTAAGAGAGCTAACAAATTAGCTTGCAACATCTGCCAGTGACACCTATTCCAGTTTGGACATGTTCAAATGGAACAAATGAGATTTTTTGTTTTTTTTAAAGTTACAAAAACTGTAATGCAGCCTATTTTTCCAAAGATCACCACATCCTTAAATCTTGATCAGATGAATAAATTGTTTAGAGGTAAAGACAGGAATATTTTGAGCCTTTTGAAATAGCTGCAAACAACTATGAAGACAAACAGTAAAGATGCCATCAGAGCCCAGATGTTCTCCATGTGCGTGTCACAGCAGTCATGAGGGAAGTTGAGATTTACCTCCACTCAATAAACAGGGTTCAACAGTACAGCTTTCATTAAAATAAGGGTTAAGACCAGTTTTTTTCTAAAGCTAGAGGTCCACAAGCTGCAAGGAGGCTCCATGTTTAGTTTTGCTCAGTCTGCGTTGAACTAAGAAAACCACTAGGTGGCAGACTAGAGCAGCATAATCAAAGGCCATCTTGTGTCGTACTTTGACCTGATCTGGATCGGGTTCTGTTTTCAGGTGACATCGTGACTTTTGACAATTGGCGTCTGCTCCACGGGAGGAAGAGCTACATAAGCAGGCCAGACAGGCGGAGGCACCTGGAGGGGGCCTACCTGGACTGGGATGAAGTCATGTCTCGTCTCCGGATCCTCCGCAAAGCCGTCCACGGGGACGTGTGAGCTGTGGACCATGTAGCCTGAAACGGGCTTCGCAAAGAGTCTGAAAGTGCCATTTAAGATACTGTCAACAGGTCAAGAGCAAAATCTCTGACTGTAGCATTTTCAGCATCACGTTGGGATGTAAATGATAACATCTATATATTAGATATTACAAAGGGTGATTATCTAGGGTTTACTGGAATAAATCTGCAAAGTGTCAAAGTTTCACATGTAAACAGAAGCGCAACACAACAATGCAAAGATGCTTATTTACTTGCTTAAGTGTTTAAAATTTTCCTTTAAATTCACTATGTTGTTTTTAACATTGTCCTCGATACTCCACATTATGAATATTATTATTATTATTGCTGGTTTCATAAGGTTTTGAGGTGTTTCTCCCCATAGAGCATACAAACTGATTCAAAGAGGCTCAGTGGATGAGGGAAAATGACATTTGGTCTCAAAGAATGACTTAAATGATTTCTATCTGAACTCATTTAAGTAAAAAAGTTACAGCACTTGTATATTTGGTGAGATGTGGGTTTGTTAAACACCAGTATGCGATTGTGTTGGTTCCCCTGCCAAGTTAGTATAGGATTAAACAATTTAATCATGATCATATACGTAAGCTGAGATAAGAATCATGGTTTTCCCCCAAACTTGATCTCTTTAATTTCTTTTACAAGTAATTTGTCATTTCTGTTCAACATCTTGTACGATAAACATTTGTGAGTTTAAAACTAGTCCAAAACTCACTTGTGATTAGCGAGTATAACTGGGCATATAGAGTAGCCCTACAGTGGTTTCAGGCTCTGCTCCCTCTGTAAATGATGTTATACTTGGATCAAAGTTTGCTTTTCTGTCTGCAGCAGCACTGTGCTACCTCTGCCTACACTCGCGATGTGATGTCTACTTTCCATTCATTCCGAGTTGCAGTCCGAATTAAAAATTGCCTCAAAGTGCCCAGAACAGTAGTGTTATCAGGTTACCTGCAGTTAGAGCTGGCGTCTGTTCAAACTGAGGTTTAGTTGTCTACCAAGGTTTTCCAATACATAAAGTCTTCGCTGTCAAGTGACAACCAAAGGTGTCTAAATTAAACTGAATTATAAAAATGCATTACACACATATTTTATAAAAATATATATTTTTTCTGCTGTTGTGAACTTGGATAGTTTTTTTCTTTCCTGCTTCCTTACCCTTTTTAGGAAATAGCTTTTTGTAGTAAGTAAAAGGGTTTGATTGTGAGATGGTTCAGCTCTGGCGGCTGAAAGATCCTCTGCCTTTCTCAGCTTTGCACTTTATAAAAAACAAACAACTATGGTTCATGGTTTGTTTTAGCGCACTTTGTAAAATAAATCCTGAAAGCTCTGCATCTGTCCTTCTTCCACATTTCATTCATCTTTTCTTTCAGAGAAAAATTAGACCAAGGTTCATTTGGGACAACTTTATTATATTGCCAAAGCTGTACATATTCTATAAATACTTTTTTCCCCCCCCCCAAATACTGGAATACTTACACCTGACATCTCATTACTTTCTTCTGTTAACAGCAGCCAGCGAGTACAATAACAGAGACGAGCTGTAATATTCCAGTTTAACAAAAAAAAAAACTTCTTTAAGCAGGAAATTTCCAGATAAGTTTTGGAGCTGCTTCAGATGGAGCTTTTGTGTTTAATGAAACATCTTAATATCCTCCAAATAATCCTTTGCACAGTTAAATTACAAAAAATACAAGCATGTCAGAAAAATACCAAACAAACAAACAAAAAAAAGCCTCTTCCAGTGATATAACTATACCAATATATTGCTGATCTGAAGAAACTGGTCACCACATGACCACAATTACACACGCACACACACTCGCTCTCACTGTGGAAGTTAATGGTCCAGTGGCAGGACTGGTTTCACTATGATGAAACGAACACACATTAAGACCGGACGATTTGATGACGACGGCCGTTGGCTTCAACACGTCTGACGGGGTCAATCGCAGGACAGAAATCTGCAGCTGAGTTTGGTGGTTAAGTTCATTTTCTGTAACAAATTGATCAGTCATGTAAAAGCCGGCGTTCTGCATCGGTAGCGTCAGTGAATCTTCATCTACTGTGAGCGTGGAAGGACAAATTTTAGCTCGCATTTTACTGGCAAAATAATTACAAGAGGAACGCTTGCATGGGGGCCATGGTGCCATGGCAGTATCAGAAATGTTTGGATGTTGCATTTTCTTTCTACAATCTGCAAAATATGCTTCACAGTTTTTTTTTCCTCCTGTTGTAATGAAGAATAATCGAAGTAGATGACACGCAACTGGAAATTGAAAGATCAAGATCATCAGGTCTGACAATAGTTTACCTGAAATATTAATAACATTACCACTAGAAGAAGAGTCGTCATGGCTCAAACACACCGAGTTGTTTTTTATGTGGCAGTTCCTCTAATGTGATTTATGTCGTTAAGTATCAACTCAGGCTGACGGATGTTTTCCCAACTTAATCTCACTCTAAAAATTACTTTAAACTTGAACATGTTCCCATCATAGTTTTTCAAAGTGCAGCGAAGCAGAGATATAGCTGACATTACAAAGACCTTTTAACTCGGCACATGCGTGTTCGATCAAAGACGCGTTTCATGCCGCCTGCGGAGGCTGATTTCAGATGGAAAATATGCAGTTACAACCTCTCCTGACATTTTCGAAGTGTGACCAGACGACGACGTTTTCTACAGAACACCTGCTTTGACAGAACGCTCTGAAGTTTCCACCCAGAGACCAACTTAGCAGCCGCTTTCCGCCTCGTGATTGACCGAAAGATTACCTCAGAAGACACTTCGAACAGTCGTATCACACTGAAGTCCGACTGTTCGATCAATATGCACTATAGAAAGAAAAAAAAAAAAAAAAAAAAAAATCGTACATTCTTCAACCTGTGAAAGCCCAGTTAACTCGAGAAAACCTGGCTCCAGCAATGGCTAACTACTTCTGAAGTATTGCACATCTAGTAAATCAACATTTTGTAACTTTTTTTTTTTCCTCCAGAAAAATGTACAGTCAATATGTATATATTAAATAAATACTATATATAGAAATATATATAATATTTATTTTTCATCTTCATAGTAACATGCAGTTAATAACAGCAGACCACAGACGAGAAACTTTACAGTAGAACTAGAACAGTAATTCAGCCTGGTGGGCCATTCTAGGGCAAGAGAACACATCTGAGAACACTCACAGTATTTTAGGGTTCATACGCCATCAACAAGCGTTTACATGCGGTGCTCTGGTGCAGTATACAGTAGCTTTTTTTCTTTCTTTTTTTTCAGCATGGACCATCCTGCACAATAAGAGGGTCTCTGGATGTGTCACCAGTTTAAACTTGGACAGACCGCGACTTTACAGAAACCACATATCACAGACTAACACACAGACGTATGGAGACGGGCAGGAGGGGGAAGCCTCACTGTAGCGAACGTCAAGGCTGTGCACGGGACCTGCATGCACTCTGTGTCTCGGGGCAATCCCTCACATTTCGTATCAGTAAAAACGGTTGAGTCTTGGCAGCGGGAACAATAGGAGACTTTCACACGGCGCACAGGAGCTTGAAGGGAGTCGCGTCTCGAGTTTTAAGATCGAGCAAATGTTTAGTGGGCTGGGAAAGAACATCAGGACAACAGTGGTGAAGGATCGGATGTATTTACACGACATCACAGACCAACAAGTCTACACAACTCGATCTAAAAGGGGTTTTAGGCGTATATACACAGGAAGAGAGAGAGAGAGAGAGAGAGAGCGGGAATTGTGTGCTTAGATTTAAGTTTGGGATTGTCAAAAGTCTGGTTTAAGAGCTGAGATGCCATTTCAAGTAGAGAGGCACGTTGAGGGAAAGGAGGGTTGAGGAGAGAAAGCAGGGGGTGGGGACTAGCTAGGAAGGGGTCTCGGTGACAGCATCTTGGGTTTTCCTTCCGCCTCCTTCCCCTTCACTGCCGCCACGTACGAGAAAAGACAGAGGACCGAGTAACAGATCTGATGTGCCTGCAGAGGGAAAAAAACATGGGACGAGTATGAAGTTTCATTAGCATTTAGAAAGTATACGAGGAACAAGGCCAGACACGCTCTCCTCAGTCTGAATACTGTCAGGATACAGAGCGTCTTCATGGTTTTAAAAAGGGAGTTTCAATTCAAAACACATATGAATTGGTGTATTATTAGAATTATTACCATTTATTTGCTTTTACAAAACAAAGACAATGTTTCATGGACTCTAAAGTGTGTTTGAGTAATATTATATAAACTTGTTTACAAGAAAGAAACTCCATAGGTCACCATTAACTTGCATATCCTTCATCGTTCCCTAAATATCATAACTCCTGCTAATCAAGCAATGAGAGACTAATGATCAATTCACTGCTGTTCATAAAAGGAAACAAGTCCTGAAAGCAGATGAGAACCCAACTTAAATCATGAGACAGGTCAGATTATTACATAACTGTGACTGGCAGAGGGTTGTGAACCGCGAGGATAAGCAGTTAAATTGAGGGTAAAATCTGGTGTTTTTTTGTTTTGTTTTTAAAATCAGCTGTGAGTCAACTTCAAAGTCTGAGCTTCACTACATAAAAAAAGCTTGTTTCTAAGAGTCAGATACGGCTCAGTCGGGATCTGAAGGTAACTTCAAAACAACCACTGAACCATGATGATGAGCATAAGCAGAGTTACAGAGAGACTCTGTTTGGTCTCTTCTGTTCAACCAACTGCATCTGGATGAACATTGCTCATTACTGCTGGTGGAAGTTTAAAGGATGACGACGTGAAATTTAAATAGAAAATGGGTCACAAATTAAAATTTAAGTTGCTGTTACTGCTGCACCGGATACTGAGCCCAAAGGTTTATTTTCTACTGTATGCTAGTCGGCTGGTCTCATGCTAAATAGCATCTCTTTGTTTACTTTGAAGACTTTTAAAAAGGCTTGGATATGTTAGATGTTTTAAAATATCTCAAATAATATTAATTTAAACACATTGTAGAGGGTTAACAAACACTTAAGAACTACTTAAACTATTTTTTTTACCCCTTATTCCTCACCACAGAATATTACTGGGTTCTTGAGAAATGTCCTTACCACAACACTGACACCATTTTAACATAAATCATATCTAGGGCTTTTAAATAAAGCTTTTAGTACATAAATAGATCATTTTTTCACATCTGAAGAGGAATCCCTGATGGTTAAACCAGTTAAGTCAAAAATAATTAAAATAGTGTCACTTTGTTGTAAAATAAGGACCTAAAAACAACTTCAGACTCATGGATACTTTACTTATCACCCAAACCAAAACAATCAATACCACATTGGAAAGTTTGCTGCTGTCCGTTACACTACATTAACTGACCCCAGACAGGGGACAAGAGGACTCACCATGGGGGTCTTGTACTTGTGGATCACCACTTCTTTAGTTTCAGGAACTATGCCGATGCAAGAGACAAAACAAAGAATTCAAAGGCAGCAGGAACCATGATGAGTTCATGTTTGAGAGCTTTGAGGGAGGGGGGGGGGTTACAGGGTTGGACTTTTTATAAAAAAAGAATAAAAAAAAATAAAAAAAAGAGTAAAATGAAATGTGGGCCAAGAAGAGTCCACAGTCACAGTCAGGAGTGGAATTAACTTTACGGCTCATCAACTTTCACTCGGGGTTTAATTATTTTTGTCCAAATGCATCAATTTAGTCACAAGTGAACCGATCAGTTTCTATCTTTCAGATCATTTGTGGGACGGTTAGTTTTAATCTGGGAAAAGTCTGCTGGCGAGACCTCCGTGGCCCACAAAATGAACAATTTAAAAAACACATGTATTATCTGCAAAGGTTTTAAGATTTGATCAATGATAAACACAACAAACAGGAAAAGAAAAAAAAGAACAACCTCCCCTCCCACCCCGGTGAACTGACAGACCGTCACAGAGAAGCAGCTACCAGAAGCTAAAATCCTTTGACCCAGGACCACGTCACTGCCCACAGGACAGACGGACTTTTCATTAGTAACTGTGAACCCACAGCAGGGATGAAGAGGCTGAGTTCTGGACAGGTGACGGGGGATTAGGAAAAGTTAAATCCCTCTACTCAACCCCCCCACAAACCAGCTGTCCCACCTAAGATCTCCACTTTCTGAGATACAGAGGCGGACGGTCAGAGAATGATGACCACACCATGAAGGGGATGGAGTGTGGAGTGATCTCCGAAATAAAAAAGCAAGTGATGACTGACGCAGGGGAATATCGTTGGAAGAAGTACAGGAGAAAATAAAAAGAAGAATGCAATGATGGAGGGAGGAAATAATCTGCACGGATTTAGTTTGAAGAAGAAAGGTGACAAAACTTTACCTGCTGGAGAATGAAGGTTTTCATAGTGGCAAAGATGAGGGCAACATTACAAAAGCAGCACAGAGGCACGGCAGTAACCCAGCCAGGCGCTCAGCTTCAACCTCTGATGATCTGGAACTGTTCTGTCACGCTGTGAATCATCCTTTTTGACTCATATCTAGACATATAAACCATGCTCTGGGGATTCTAACTGCGGCTTACGACAGTCTAACCACAGAGGCAGCTGAGCTGCAAACTAACCTGACATTGTTTAGATTCACCTCTGTCAGTGAAGAGATAAAAGCTACTTCGCTTCCTGAGAAACCTAAAACAACCACTACTGTAACGACTCTAAACCGATTCATCTATCAAGTATTCCTTCACGAATCCATTTGCGAATTTCTCTGGTACCTGATAACAGAGGAAGCTTTAATTTTCTAACAAAAACATATTTTTCAAAAAAAGCCTTGCAGTATGAAATGCTTCTCAAGCGTAACGATGGCGGTATTCTGTGTACTTATAATCACTTCTGCAGGATAAAGGTCAGTATTACCAATAAGCACATTTTTGTGCTGACTTCTAACTCTGTATGCAGCACCAACTCCGACCACAGTTTTATATCTTTAAAACAGGCTGAAGAATCTCTTTCTTTCTACAACTTGGGACTTAAACTAGAGGAATTTGGTGCATTTCTTGCGGACTATTTTGGATTAAAACACATTTACTGCTCTGGTAATTATTTTTCTGCAGCAACTCCGTATAAATCAAGTTGAATAAAACTAAATATGTCATTTATAACAACAGTATAGCGCAGCGAGGTGTTGAGAATAGATTTTGTTTAATTGGTTGTGAAAAACATCCTCCGTGGACTTTGTTCAGCCTGCAGGTGAAACGGTTTGGTTTCTCTCGTCTGATTTTCAGACGTAAGACATTGAACAATCCATCTGCATGAGTTGCTGTGGCAACAACGCAGGCAGCGGCAGCTCTTTTCCCGTCCAGACTGTAGCACTGCTGCACAAACAGAACTCCATCTGTGCGCCAGAGCTGCACAGACTAAATAGTAGTTGTAAAGCTCCATATCAGCGGAGGCTTTTAAACGGTGTGTGGATGTTGTGGAATTACGGGAGTGCAACGGTTTGGTGCAAGAGGTGGACATGATCTACAATCCTGATCTTAGTATCTGAAGAAATACAATTGGAATCCTATTTAAAACTATCCGCATAATTGGTTTGGATCCCATTTGCAAATATTTGATTTTTATCCGTCTTTCTTCTCCGCTCAGACTTGTCTCCATACATAGAAAAATAAATAACTGATGAGCTAAGATACAATAATCATCATCAATTTAGTCAAATTAGACACTTTTCCAGTCTTGTTTCTTGAATTTAAAACATACAGATTTAATCAAATTTCATCTGAAATGTACCAACGATTCCTCCTTCATTCCCTTACCCATTCACCTCGAATTTTACAAGCCGACGGCTGCTTCTGATCAAACTTTTCACTTCTAATTTCATCCTCTCTTCCCTTTTTTTCTGAATACAAACGCATGGGGGGAAAAAAGGCTGCTAGACATTCCATCCCGACTCCAAAGCCTCCGCCAACTCTGCCCGTCCTCATCAGCTAAATGAAACGCAACTCTAACACTGCCATGTGACTGCAAACCACATCCCCTGAAGAATTCATCTGTCCTTTAATCACCTACAGACATCAGCATCTCGGCGTTCCTCGAGCAAAGCGAGTATCCAATTTAGTGAAACTTTATAAGCTCTCGTCAATACGTTTGCCACGAAGCTGAGTTACTGCCGTGCCGAGTACAGGCCTAGAATCAATAGATGGTGTAATTACCAAATTCCTCCAGGACAAAGACTCCCTTCACTGTATTGCACTTTTTAATGTGACTCAGCTCTATGAAAACCTAAAAACAAACAAAAACAAACAAAACAAGACAGAACATTATTAACTCAACAACACCGGATGAAGAATAAACACTTTATATTTGAAAATTAGCCATGTTAAAACTTGTTTTATTCAGTATGAAAGGTAAAAAATAAATAAATAAAACAGCTACACATGAAATGCAAGCTCTTAACGGTTACCAAAAGAAAAGAAAAGCACACTATGAGAAGTTTCCATGATCAAACGCATACATGGGCAATGAGGAGAGATGCAATTAGTCTGCTCAAAGCTCAACGCTAATTCAAAATGACTCGCTTCATCAATGAAGTGCATCAGAAGTAGGAAATTTGTGCTTATAATTGACTGTGAACAGTAAAAAGTAGATTAAAGGGAAACAAAAAAACATTTCCTTTTATTCTCAGAGATGCAATATGGCCCATATGATGCATACATGGAAGTTCCATACAAAATGAAGACAAGGACACAAAATTAGGACTTGCCATACAGCTACGACAGTAAAAAGAAAAAGAGAGAGGAAAAGAAAAGAAAACCCAAGAAGATGTAACTGCTAAGAAGCAAACACAGCAGAGGTTGTGTACCTTCCGCTCCTTGCAGGGGGAGAGAGCATGGGAGAGAAATGGTTTGGATTATTATCGGACAGAAGAGCACAAACACTCGACGACACTCCGAGAGGTCGCTATCCACAGGAGCCTCGTACAGACTCAGATAGAGAATCTAACTGAGAGGTTAAAAGCCAATAATGAAAAACCATCACAAGAGGATTCAGCCCCAAAAAACTGGCAAATGGAAGAAAAAAACCGAAGGAAAAAAATAATAATAGAGGTCTAGAGGTTTGACAAGTGTATTGAGAACTGGATTCACCTTTTGTTTTCCTGGACTTTTATACATCTCAGTCCCCCAGAGCCCTCCATGCCTCCTCCTCCAGCAACAAGGGCTGGCACCAACGCAACTTGCTCGACACAGCAGAGCAGATACATGAGGGGCCATCACTGATGGACAGTAAATCCCACTATGATGCAAGAGGCCACCTCCAAAAACCATCTCACAGCAGAGCTGCCCGGCCCACGTCCCGCCTCTACCACGCTAGATTTAGTCATTCTAAGCAAATCTTTGAAACTGTATTTAGTGTTTATTAAAGCTCCTAATGAATTCATAAAATGTCTGACAAGTTTTACATTTTTTTTTACAAATGTATGAAAGTTCCTAATCTGACTGTGTTCAGGCACATGTTCAACCTCAACAGCACAAAAGTAAAAGCAGTCTAACACTCAGTTCAAGGGTATAAAAACTTGGTTTAGTGCAACAGTTTTTAAAGTAAATAAAAAATTTAAAAAAACCTGCACTGATTAATGGATTACACACAATCAGCTTTAAATTGAATGTAATCTGTTACTCTACAGACTGAACATAAATCTACAAACTATTTCCAAGTCATTTTCAACCACAACTGCCAAAAGGTTCATCAGTTTCATCTTTTTGTACGTTTCTTTGGCCTTCATATAAAACAAGATGCTTTATATTATTTTATAATATATCTTGTGTAGTTAGGATTATATTCCCCTTTTTGACTGGGCTGGTATCAGTTCATGTGGTTTCAAAAGGGGAAACTTTCCAATAACCAGTTTGCTTTTTCACAGAAAGCCACAACAGAACCTCGTCATCATGTAACCGTAGAGGTTTGTTCCAACATCAGTGGTTCCCAACCCATTTCCCTTGAATACCCTCATAACGCAACTACCAAAAAGCCATGAAACCCCCTGCCCTGCCCCAAGCTGAAGCCACGCTTGGCTTTACGCTTCCATTACCTAGCTGCTCAAAAGATGCATTCTGGCTGAGTCCCGTCCTGGCTTTTGATAAAACCAAAGTAAAAGGTAACTATCAACATATAGCCTTACTTTTTTAAGAAAATAGGGACAAATCATCTGCACCGCAGCTCAGACAGGTTTCATAAATGAAATGGTTAAAAAAACAAAAACAATCAAGGTTAATAGGACAGACATGACTAACTACAATACTCCACCAGCTCACTGAACTCTCTAAACCACACATGGATGAAACTGATTGGATGCTCAGGTGTGACCTTCTAAGCAGCTTTTTTTTTATGTGACTAATGACTTATGTTTTAAAATTTATTTATTTATTTATTTATTGTGAACCGCGTGATCAAGACGTCCAAATGATGGAAAAGTTAAGTGGATATCCCTCAACATGTTTCTGTGTGGACATGGCCTTGATTTTAATAAATCACACAGGCTCTGTCAAAACATCCCAGACCGTCTGTGCTCTTTGAGGACCCCAGGTTGGGAACCACTGCTCTATATTATCTGATCTTCCCTCTATAGAGCAGGGAGACTGTTTGTTTTCTCTACAGCTTTTGTTGCAACTTTAAGTGTTAAGCCCTTGACACCAACATTCATTTACAAAATAAATACAGTAAATAAAAATAAGGAAAAAAAAAATACTGGACTACAATAAAATACGATTAACTATTAAATCAATAGCGATAAATGGATACAATAAAAAAATACGTACACAAATAAAAACATACATAATAGTAAAGATTGAAATTAATTTCATTAATAAAAAAATAATTAAATCAACTAATTTGATGAAAAGAAATAATATTTTTAAAAAGGCCAGAAGTGGTTTGTAGCAACTTTGCAACAATCGGCGTCGAGGGGTTAATATTGCTTGTGTGTATATAAATGCAGTTTCAAACAGCCACAAGTGTTTGTGAATGTCTGTTGCCATGCCAACCACCATTTACATCCTGACCGGCCTTCACAAACATGGACTAAAACGGGGTTTAAATCTGATGAAACAGACGGAAGCAGTAATCATGAAAGTTAAACTTCTGGCAGCTCTCTACACAGATTTACCTACGGACTATTGAACTTTAAGCATTAAAAAGGCAGGACAGTCATCAATCAACATATTGGCCGAGTTGGTTGCAGCCCTTCAGATCAGTGGCTGAAATAATGAAGCAGCAACAACAAACTTCTCCTTTTCTAGTTCTGATCTAGTTTATTAGTTAAAGAGCATACATGTGTGCTGTAACACACACACAATTCGAATGAATTTGAATTAGAAAAAATCTAAAACTTTGGAGCACAACTGCCTGGGTAAGTAAATCCTACGATATTCATAGACAAATTTCTTCTATAATTAAAGTGAACTAAGATCATCCTGAAGATGTGGGCTTTCACATCTTTAGCTGCTCTCAACAGGGATTAACTCAAGTATACTTTATTCTGTGCACATAAAGTATTGCCTAACAGAATGAGGGAGGATTTTACCTAAGGACTTTGTCAAAAATTCTCCATTTTAAACCAAATAATCCTTAATATAACTACGTTCATGTGCACAAACTGCCAATAGAATAAAATAAAAATGTCTGAACTTCCCATTAAACCAAAAAAAATGTCCGGCCTGAAAGGGGAAAAATATAATTAAGAAAAGAAAAACAATAAATCAATAATAAGTAACCGCAGAAGCATCACGATCTATAAATTGTTTTTAAGTTTGCTTTTAATATTTATGAGATATTTGTTACCTGCGGCGGGGGCCCTGACCATTCTGACTTTTTGGTCACTATTCAAGCATTGTTCAATCACAGCTTTGTACTCTAATCAATCTGAGAAATATGATGAAACCAACTATCAATGCCTGCACAGACATGAACACAACACATGACAATGGTTAGGGGTCCAAACTTAAAATCACAAGTTGAGATTACATAGCCAATTATTAATGAAAAGTCTTTGCTTAAGGTCATTCGTCTTAGCACTGTTGCACAACACGCACACAGAATAACACCTTGTTTCCTCCCACACAGTAAATGTACATGAGGTTTGAGCACCACAAATGTCAAAAGGAAACTTGTGTAGCAGGATGTGTTAATATCGTTTTGGGAAAGACATGCAAAAACAAACAAAAACACAGAGTCAAATTGAAAAAATAAAAAGAGGCAAAACCAAAAAAGCAAAAGCACAGACTGGGATTCTTCCTCTAAAGGAAAACACTCAGTATGAGTGACTGCCAATTAATTCTGTTAAAATGGTTAGAAATCACATTTTCACCTTGATATTAATGACAATAGAGGAAGACATCACAAGATGAACGGAAAAGATGCAGAGGCAAACGCGAGAGACGAGCAGAGAGATGGACAGATGGATAGGATGAAGTCTGAACCTTCATGAATGATTTTATTCTCATGCTCTAGTGCGAGATGAGAAACAGCTTCTCTGCTATGTTACTGGCCTCTTACCTGACTGTGCATGAATTTGAGGTTGATTCCTTCCAGTGTGACCTGAAGCAATCCACCTTCACCTGTCTTCATGTCCTGGACGGGGAACTCGCCGCCCAGCTCGGGACCTGAGGGAGGAACGCAGGACCGGGAATGTTTCAGTTCGCTGAACCGTGGATTTTTAATTTATATTTACTCCAATATAACAAGTAATCTTCTGAAATCTCTAAAAGAAATCCCTAGATCAAAAATATGCTCCCTGAAATGTTCGTTGAAGTTTATGCTGATATTTTTAGGTATTTTAACCACCAGACATGCTCTGAAAAGCAGTAATGTTGCGGACTTTGTCTTTTATACGTTTGCATTCAGACAAACGTTCCACTCTTTTACTTCGGAGCTGTAGCGGACATTTACCAGCTAGCCCCCCATGCTATAAGGGCGGAAATGTTGCAGCGGCACGTCGTTTTGTCTGACCGCAAAAGCAAATGTTCCGGACAAGTCGCAACACAAAGACGTCCTACCATGTCTCCACAACCGACTTATCTGGAACATTTCCCCATGTGTGAACGTAGCCGCGACGTTAAAAGTCCACGAGGAAGTGATATGTTTGAAAAGACAACTCCAGTTAAAGAGCGGATGGACTTTACCGCACATATTCCGCAATGCAAGTCTGAAAGCGGCTTAATAAACATACAACAAACATTGAAAAACAAGAAATCTCATCAGCCACTATGCTCAGTCCTTCCTGAGGAAAAGCTGAGTGAAGAGGCAGGCTGGATGGCTGCAGGGGAGCTAGGAGGAAAAAAGCAAATAAGAGCAAAAACAAACAAAAAAAAAAAAATAGGGGGGGGGGGGGGAACAAGATCTCTACCTGGTTTAATGCTTTGCTGTCTTGCTGCAGCTCTTTCCATGCTGTCTTTAACACAGTAGTAGAGTTCACGACACTGGAAAGGAAAGAGAAACCTTATGTGAATTAATATTAAAAACAATGGAGTTCAGTTGGACAACAGACTGGAACAATAGACTGGAAATGCAACACAAAAGTCATCTACAAGAAAGGACAGAGCAGACTCAGCTCCATAAGGAAGCTGAGATTATTCAATGTCTGCACTAAGATATTTCATGTATCTTCTAGAAGTCTGTAGTGAGATATGCAATCAGCTTTGCAGCATGTGCCGAGGCAGCAGCAGCATCAGAGTGAGAGCCTTAAAGAAACTGAACAAACTGTTATCCCCAGCACAGAACCAGCCTTCCTCATCAGAGAAGAATGCTGCATAAGCTGCTGAACATAATGGACAATTCTTCACATCCTCTTCACAACACAGTGAGGAAACAACATAATGTGTTCAGTCAGAGGCTTCTTCAAGTACACCGCAAAACAGAAAGGTACAGGAGGTCATTCCTGCCAGCAGACATCACCCTCCTTAACAGGACATTGTCAATTGTTACGACCCCAGTTGGGTCTAGGCGTGAAAAAGGGGTGGTAACATAAACTAACAGTTTATTTAATAACAATTATTATCATTTATAATCAAAAAGAAAAAAAAATGCTGCTGCATTCGATTTGTACTTGGAAGTCGGATTTTCCGAGTTCCCAGTCGTAAAGACAACGTGAACGCCCCCCGAAGTCGGAAATCTGACTTGGAAAGTCAAGAGCAGACCCACCTACCCCGAGTTTACCCAGTAAAGATGGCTGCCCAGCAAATCAACAGTGAAACCAAGAGTAAACAAACATTTAAGTGTAAATGTACCTGTTTAACTCTACTTACATTAGATGCTCATAATATTTCTTTCACACTTCAATTAAGTCGTTTCATATTCTTTTATGATAATGTCCATGTACCGGTTTAAAAGTCTTCTGTTAAAGCTAAAGTGCAAGCAAAACAAATGGGATCCTGGTGCAAAACCGTCCATGTTGGTTTTCCAAGTTTTCCGACTTTGTAAACGTCTCAACTGGGTTATGACGTCATTCCCAGTTCCGACTTTTGACCTCCTAGTCAAACTGAACGCACCATAAATCATTAAAAAAAAAAAAACCTACAACATTACAAACAATAGATAAATTAAATTTTTGTTTTATTTTTTTCACAACTGATGTTCCTCTAACATCAACTAAACATTTAACAGCCTGTGAACCATGTGGTAGAACAATTTCAGCAACTATAATGAACTTAATGAAAACCAAAGAGTGTGTTATCTCATTACTGTTTACAATTTTTATCATTTCACTATGGTTTCTATATTACTAACCGTTATAAAAAAAAAAGGTCACAGTTTCGTCTTGCTTTTTTCTTTAGTGCCAACTTTAAAGCTAAAGTGCTCATGCAGTTTCTAACCTTTTTGGTGTAGAACTTGTTGAGCTGCGTCTCTTGGCCGTTACGTCTCCAGAGACACAACACCTTGGTCTTGGGGCAGTAAGTCATGTTGATGAGCTTCTCGTACCACCAGCGCTCGTAAACGGTACCGATGTTGCTGCGCAGGACTATACAGTCATCACAAACCTGAAACAATGATGAGTAAACAATGAAATAACAGGACAACGTGCTCTCTTCGTGCAGCACTCAAGGTTACGTCCAAAAACACTACCTTAACAATTGTATGCAGAGACGAGGCTTCACATACCTCCATGAAGAAGATGTCTCCCGTGGTGTCAGTGCCAGCATGGACGACAAATGTCTGTTTCTTGATGTGTCGGCTTCCACTGGGCCTGATTGACAGCTCGCGGCCGTTCTACACACACGGTTAATATAGATCATTACAAAAAGACGACGCAGGATGAAATAACTGAATTGAAAAGGATGAACATTCACCATATGAGTCAGTTTGTCCAGGATCTCGTTGATCTCTTGGCTGTACGTGAGGCCAATGTGGGATTTGCCCATCAAGCGCCTCACTTTCTTCCTGATGTCATTTTTGCCGACCTAATTAAACAAAACATCCAGATAAGATATACAAAATTCAGACAGCTGAGGGGGTTAAAAGAAATGACAAATCTATGATTAAGTTGATAAACGGGATTCCATACTTTCAGCATTAGCATGTACGCAATCATGTTGTGCAGCAGTGTGGCCAAGAGTCTGTCTTCATCATCCTCCAGGCGCTTGCGGTCATGCTCTCCCAGTGACAAATACCTGTTAAAAAACCCCCAGAAGATCGTAGAAATAATAAGCTGTGGTGGGTTTAATAAAGCAGCATCATATTGTTGTGTAGAAAAATTTGCCACATATTAAAAAAATGTATATTTGGAGACAATAACAACACACAACAACAGCTCATATAAAGATGCAGCTAATGCTAAACCTTTCAATCATCTCCTGAGGTCCCTGGTCCATCCCCATGCCCTCACGCTCCAACATCACAGCATCTAGGTAGGCATCCTCCCAGAACTGCATCTGGTCCCACAGAGTGGAGCGCTCCTTACCTGGAGACACGAAGACCAAACATGGAGCTCCAAGAATGCAAAGAGTTCCTTCAGCAGTTTCACAGCTGATCTATTCAAATATGGCCAATACCATCTACAGCCACAAGCATACCTTCTGTCATCCAAGCCAACTTCTGCAAAACTTTTGAGTCATTAATAGCAATTATCATTGGATTCATTTTTAATTGTATCTGACTGTCTGTTTGACAAAATACAAAGCCCTGTTTAAAAAAACAAAAAGCAAAAAACTAGCAAATACAAAATACGCTCATGGATGGGTGGATACATAAAGATTTTCACAGAAGCAAAAAGAAAAAACACAAAAGTTCATTTTCACCACTCTACACTTTTCTTTCCTCACATTTGAATGGTGGTAACTTCTATTTCAATCAATGTTAAACAGATGAAGTTCACAAATGGATCGAAAAACAAACAAATTAATAAAATCACATTCAAGACTGAACACAGAGCTAGCTGAGCTGAATAGTGGATGCACCTCTACAAACACACACAGATGGGTAAAAAGGGCAAAGGCAAGAGGTTAGCCCTACTTAGAGAAAAGGTTTCCATGGCAGCATCCTCTAGTTGATCCCAAACGGAGCTCTTATCCCGCCCTGGAAGAATTTCCCATGAAGTGCAGCAGGAGAGAAGAAAAGCAGCAAAAGCAGGAGGGGGTTAGGCGAAGAAGTGAGCAGGTTTAACGGCAAAAACAAGAGCAGAGCAAAATGAGACGGACACTACGGGAACAAAACATGGGCAAACAAAGACTTATTTAGTCTCTACAGTCTGGAACCTCAAATGGACATTAGTGATGTGCCATAACTCTAAATTTCTTTTTGATTCGATACCACGTAAAATTCAAGCCAGTATACCAATACTTTGTACAAAAAAATCATATTTGGAAGCAGCCTCCACTTAGGGGGAGAGAGTTGATATAGAAAGCTTTGTGATGCAAACTGAAATTACCATTAAAATACATAATACCTACATATTAAAATATTCAGTTAATCAAAACAAATGAGAATTATTGATAGTATTATCCATCTATGGAATACTTTTCAGCCATAATTTTTCTTTTTAAAACCCTACAATTGCTGTTTTATTCCCAGTAGTGTAAATTTTTATGTTACCCAGCCTCTGCAAGCATCCTTACCCGACTAAATCTAGGCCTGTTGAATTGTTGCGAGATGATCTCAGGGAAACATATACCACTACAAGCCAAACTCATACAGCTATTTATTGTAGTATTTACCTATTTCATTACCGTATTTATTACTGCACATCTCAGCAAAATAGGATGCCTTAGTTTTAAGAATGAGAGGAACTCTTGTTGTTTGAATGTCAACACAAAAACCGAAACCTAACAAATAGATGAAAATCCCTTTCCCAAAATTCAGCATCAGTGCTTCACAGCTCCACATTTTCTCCCTCTATACCTGGATAATACCTGATAATACCTGGAAAGTCCCAGATAGTACCCGGCTTCAGCATCAAAAGACGCCAAGAGGGAAGTCTGTCTCGCCCAAGCAGCACGCCCTCCTCCTCTTCAAATCGCCACATCATAACCTCATTATATTCTGTGTTATAATTGATTCTCAGCTGTTTTGTGTGTTGCTACAACACTTCTTTCTCTTCCCACACACATCATACAGCGCACCGTTGCTGTTCAGCGCCACATGTCAACTGTGCTTCAGACTGAGGGACAGAGTGTGTGGCCTGCTGCACCGTAACACTGTGCCTTATTTCACAAATGATTACAGCAGGCAGAAGAAAAAGCAGTTCCTCCCATCTGGATATAATTTAGCCAAAATCCTGACAGTACAATTACTTCTTCTGTATTCCAGTTCATAATAAAACTACATTTTTACCCCAAAATACAAAAATGTCAATATTTGAAAAATGAAAATCGATTCTAGAGCATAAATAGCTAGTATTAGAGGTATCTATATTTTAGTATTGATCACCAATTAACATCATAAAATATATATTTAGCATAAAAATTTGGTGATGTGCATTTTTTTATACTTATTCAATATACTGTAAATAGGCCGTCTCAATTATATAATTGCTCTTTAGCAGATGAAGTCATGACTTAATGTAGTAGTCAAAATAAATTACATGTTATCAGTCAATTTTGCCAAATGTCCACCACAACTATTCTCAGAAAGAAGTTAATACAACTTCAGTCTGTGGTGTTTATTCAGCAGAGTAAATTTTGCTTTACACGAGACTGAGAATCAGAGAATAACCCCTCAACCTTTGAAAAGTTAAGCAGCTCACTTGTTCAAAAGTAGCATTATATCACTTGTAGCTCATCACATGTCTGACTTCAGCTTTTCCCCTCTAAAAATATCAAACTATTTCCACAACTACAGAACATTCATTGTGGTTTTGCACAAGTTAAAGAGAAGTCAAGCCAACTTTCAAATTAAAAAAAATATGGGGGGGAGAAACCAAAAAACCTAATATCTGTCTAAGCTTTCCTGAAATAAGATTTTCTCTGACAAACAACCGAGTTAGCGTTAGTAAAGCAAAGCAGAGCACATTACTGTCACAGAAAAGGGAAAAGCTTTAAGAACACAGCAAGGAAGTTCTTCCTTGAAACATCAGCTTATGTGTCAGCTGTCTGGAAAGTCAGAGAGAAAGCGGCGCCTACCCAGCAGGCCCTCACAAAGGTAGATCCTCATACTGATGTCTTCCAGGGGCTGCGGGGGTGGCCCCTTCACCATCGCAGATACGTGATCTTTAGCACCTGGCTTCAGTCTGTGAGTCTTTCCCTGTGAAATCAGAACAATGTTTTAGTTTCTAGAACTACTATAATGACCACAAATATTGAATGCAAAAGTTTGCTTGTTTAACCTTGTGGAAGAGGACATGAGTAGCTAATGTTCTTCTGTGCATTTTTGTCCCATTCTTTTATGATATCATTCAACAGTTTCCCCCACATAAAACCTATGTTCAGTGTTTAAAAATGTAATGTCATTTAAACCAAACACACCACAACTTCTGAATTACTGGCAGATGTAGAATTGCTAAGAGTTTATTCATGGTAAAAGGAAAACACAAACAATTTTCTAGGACATTAAACCTTCGCTCTCACTATTAACTACTGGAATACTGGAGTGCAGTTTCACACTCTTCTAGGATGCATGGGAAACAACTTCAGGATCCTTTAATGAACATTAACTGAGTTCAGACATAGCTTTTTAAAATCACATTTCCAACTGGATCAAAATGAGCTATTATCTCTCATCTACATAGTGTACATGAGCAAGTCTTGTACTTACAAACACAGAGCTGGTGGCTGGATTGGTTTCTATCTCACTGTCGGACAAAGTTCCTCTGGACTGATTTAAATGAGCAGCTACTCTCCCTCCAAGGCCGTCTCCTGCTGTGCTGCTCAGATCACTATCAGCTCCAAGAGTCTCTCCGGAGCTATTGCTTATCTACAATTTGAAAGAAAAAAAAAAACTGTGTAAGAATAACAAAAAAGTGGCAAATTTTTCACATGCAGTGCATATTTTCTATGTAAATGTTCATAATATTGTATATAAGACTAAAATGTTATGAGTGAAATTTCTTCGTCATCGAACCATTCCAGTCTTAGATTTGCTGTGTCAGGAGAACATGTGGCAGGTACAGAAACAAAATTCCAGTCTCATTCCAGTCTTCCAGTCTCGAATTAAGAGTTCACATTAAATCATATGAGAATGACTAGTGATCAGCTCCACATTAAGATTAATGGATCGATAACCAAAAAAGTGTTTTTCAGTTTTTGTCTAAACACAAGCGTGGTATTAAAAGCATTTTGTGTTACTCATGTACGAAAAGTGCTTTTTCAATCAATCCATCAACTTTTATTTATAAAGACAAAAACATAAAATCCAGTGCATCGTATCCGAGTTGGCCGTGCCCTACCACTGTGCTAGCCTCTGACTCCTGGCTGGTGCTTCTTGTCAGGATCGGTGGCTCTGAGCTGTTTACAGACTCTGTGTCACTTTTCTGTTAATCCAAAGAGAAAAAAAGGGAGGACAGAAAACAGTGGGACTCTTTGCAGTGCTGGTCTCTCAGCAGTTTAACATCCTCAATACATCACAGATTGTCAGCAACAAACTGTTAAAGCCACAATATTAGCATGCAAAAAGACAAAACTAAAATGAGCTGAAGATGAGTATGCACAACCTGCATCTTGGTGTTCTTTGTGACATCCAAGCATCTAATAGAGTTTATATTCATTTACTTTAACTGCTTCAGAACAACAATACTTTGTGTACAAACCTGAGATCCAGATGCAACACTAAGGCCGCTATCAGCACTGATCTGGGACTTTTTCTCCTCTGCATCAGTCGCCTGTGGGCGTTGCTGCTTTGCTCCTTCAGACCCTGGAAAGTACACACTGATATCAGCCTGTTTTCATGATTATAACCACAATACCTTCTTACCTTAGTGAGAGCTGCCTCAATGTCAGCACTGCACAAAAACACCAATATCCATCCGAGGTGCTGAAGCATTTATTCAAACACTCCGTAATGACTGTGCACAGCAAAGCAAACTACATAACACTAACCTAACTGTTTGTGATACTGCTACTCCCTCCAAGTACAGAAAGACTATAATGCATCTATTCTAAAGAAGAAAGAAAACTTCTTTCATTATTCATTAGTATTCATAACTTTCTGTTTGAAGTCATGTTAAAAACTAGAGAAAAGACAAAGAGGCAAGCAGAGAGTGCAGTAAAACTGGGAAAAAACATTACAAATGAAAACAAAAATTGCAAGTGCGCAACATTACTTCTCAGTCAGTGCTGCAAATGTGGCCCAAGTTACACCAAAAACAACAGACACAGGCAGTTAGGCATGCAGACAAACTGATGGACGGTAAAAGGAGACATTTTCTGTTTCATGTGCGATCTGTTATTTATCACCTCCGTAGGTGTAGATATGGTGACACGTACATCCTGACACTTCCTTGTGTTGTTTTGGGTTGTTTTTTTTCTCACTCTTTGTGACATTTAACTTTTGGCAAACCATTTCATAAAGCATTAACTGTACCAGCAACTGCAGAATGTTGGCTGTAAACACACAATTTACAGCAAACCACTAGGAACTGGAAAAAAATACAGTTAAAAAGAAAAGAGCAGGTATGCATATCTGCTCTCCCTGATGCATGGCCGCAAGGGGGGAAAAATGCTTAAAAATGTGTGTGTGTGGGGGGGTTACAAAAACTTGGTTAAGCTTGAGCCAAAGTGAGAATAGAACACAAAAAATTCCCATATTTTTAATTTCAAAGACCCTAACGATGATCCACGGATCTAATGTAAGATGTCCACACCAGTAAATAGGAAAACGTACCAAAAGTGGCTGCCATCTCAAGTCTTAATGAAGAAAAAAATAAAACAATGCTGTCATTTTCTTATGAAATTCAGAGAGCAGTTTTTATAAATAGAGAACACATCAAAACTCAACTACTGAGACGACTAGAGAGTAAACCCAGTGTCACATGTAGCTCACGAGTCTCAGCTTATGGGGGGGAAAAAGATACTATTCAGCTGAAATTACCCTCATGCTGTAGTTTAGCAAAAGTTAGAAATAAAATTAATTCAACATATAATCTTAAATCAAGACACTTTTGGTTTTTTTTGGGGGGGTGGAGGGGGGGGGGGGTATCCATTCTGACTCCAAGCACTATTTATTTTTTTCATGTATTAAAGACACTAAAAAGGTTGAAAAGGGGGTGTAAAAAAAAGTCAGCAACACCCCAATCTTTTTTTTTCTTCTTTTTTTGGGTGTGTGAAAAGTCTCTTACTCTGTTTTTCCATAGCTTTTTGCTTATCCTGGTGCTTGCTCCACAATTCTACCCAAGATGCATTGCAAGCAAGGAGAGAAAGACAGAGAGAGAGTCAGAGAGCTGGTTGAAAAGGCATGTATGGTGGGTGAGCATTAAAACAAAAACCAAAACAAAATAAGCATTGAATTTCTGACATTATTAAAAGAAGGTGTTTTGTAATGTTTGCATGTAGCTGTTTTATAACCTTGATAAAAATGAAAAACAAGTCTTTTGATCTTCTCGACTCAGAAGCTACTAAGGTAACATTACAACACACCCAGAAGCTCCCAGCACAGAGTCCTGGAGAGCCACACAGTGACGTCAGAATGAGCTTCGGCTCTGAGCACAGGCCACCTGATTTCATCGACTGCATTTGTCTGGCTCTCCGGGGCAAAAGTGGAAGAGGAAGAGAGAGATGGCTGATTCGGAAAAGAGCATGGGATGGGGGGGTTGAGAGGCCGATTAGCCAGCGAGTGAAATGGAGCAGTTGCAGAAGCCGGGATGCAAAGTCTCACAGCATTCTGTAGAATTGAAGGTGCAACTTCTAACGGGTAGAGAAGGGGTGCAGGTAGGAGAGGTGTCAGGGTGGTTGGACTGACAAAGTCCCCCGTATACAGACCCAGCATCATTTTTGGAAAATGAAGAAATAAAGGACGCCATCTTTTTTTTTCCTTTAAGTCAGTTCATTAATGACCAATGGAGAGAAAAAAAAACCTCTTCTGTGACATTAAGTGTTTACTGGGACTGTTTACTGGGGAGTGATGCTTCCACCCTCCATGCTGAGAGCAAAGGGAGCTGCTATCGTCTACAGCACGCCTTGCAGAAACCTGCAGTAAAGGCACACACCAACACCGATTTGTCAGTCGATGCGCATACCTCTGGTTTCCCCTTGACCGCTACTGCAGATTTACACATTGGAAGAACAAAACAAGAACATGCATTCAAGGTGCTAAGAGGCCAACAACAGAACCTCAGAAAGGAGGCAAACAGTTGCACAGATGTTTAAGGAAAGGGAGACAAACACACGCAGTCCAGGCTGGGGGACAGGGATATATTCCAGACACTTCTCCAAGTCTACTTCACATCTTCAACCAAGAACATTCTGAATGTTTATCTACTTTTAAAATAATCGGAATCATTTCCAAACACCATTTAAGCATATGATTAGTTTCTAAAAAGCCATTTTCAGCAATTATTTGCTGTATTTTCACTCAAAGTGTGTGGAATATAGCTGCACCTGTAAGAATCTGTCTGCAACAAGGGAAGGGGTCTTTCTTTAAGGCGGCTGGAAGAAGGGTGGGAGTATAAGGTTGATGAGCTTGTAAGGGTCAGGGAAGGGGGGGGAAGGGGGGGTTTACAGTGCACATGCAACCGGGGCTGGAGTGGTGTACACACCAATCGAGGCAATAAAGTTCTCCTCGTTCAGACTCCGGGTGTCAAAATGGCGGGCTCCTTTGCCCGTTGGGTGGTGCGGCAGCTGCAGGTGGGGAATATTCAGGAGGCCCTGAGGTCTGGCGGTCTCCATACGACCAGAAGGACTCTCTTTACTCCCTGGGCTGCCAGCACTGTCTGTGGGGCTTCGTTTGCGTTTTTCTGGGTCTACCGAGTTGTCAAAATTAAGGGGCCAAAAACAGAGTTCATCACAATTAAAGAAAAGTAAAGTATGTGGAGAAAAAGTATTTGAGACAAGAAAATTACAGTTTGGGTTAATGTTTTAGTGAGTCAAGGTCTAACATGCAGCATAAAGCTTAATATAAACACAAAGACAGGGACAAGTGTTAGTAGCACAGGCACACTGCCGTTATGCTCCTCAGCACAAACAAACAGCCTAAAAAACAATTCTCAAAATTCCTATAAATTCCACCATCCAGAATCAAATTCATCCATTTCTGGTCTAAAACGCAGGACATACCTTTGGTTTGATAATGTGTGCGTGCAATTTCCAGTAAGCTGAAGACACTGGCCATTCCTCCCAGGCCTGCATTAGTGTAAGAGTGCTCCAGACTGGAAACAGTGCACTTCAAGATGTCCAGCATGCCCTTGTACACTTTCCTGCTCACTTCCTGAAGACAAAGCACAGTAACAAGCTTTACAATGATGTCAACCTGACAAAAATAAACACAAGCGACATTAAACGGTTCAGTGATCTCACTTCTTGTCAGTCATAGCTGAACATTTTCTTTTTGACAAATGTGTGCTGTTGAAATGTTTTTAAAAGTCTTGATGCAAGTGAGTTCACTTTAATGTGATGAATAGTGTTACTGTATGTAGTGACTACATATCAAGCTAATGGTTGGTTAGTTAAATAACAATGACATTTTGAAGTAAGGTCCTGCCTCTAATGAAGGCTGGGAATCCAAACCTGTTGCAGATTTAACTAAAAATAACTGTCCGTATTTGAAAAAATACATAAAATAAAAATCTTCATTCTCACATTAAAATCCCTCAATAACCTGGCCTCATTCTATCGGACCAATATCCTTCATGTCCACATCCTGCAGCCTCTGCTCCTCTGATACTAAACTTCTGTCCATTCCCCTCATGACCAAGTACAGAATCTGGGGTGACCATGATTTTCAATTGTTGCCCCTACCCTATGGAACTCACTCTCTAAAGTTATCTGTGGTTGGTCTAACCTGAAACTGATTGAAAAAATAATAAATAATCAATTATTGTCTTTTTTTCTGGTATTAATGGGTATCTTATAATACTCTGTGACGTACTTATTGTTTGCTTTGCACTTTGTATTCTGTTTTTCAAGCTTGCAAAGCATCTTTGTGTGTCTTGAAAAGCACTTTACGAATAAAATGTATGGTTTAGTGGTTTTGGACAATCTAAAAAGTAGAAGACATTTGACACGTTACTACTTTTTTCCCTCTGACAGTTAAAGTAAGAAATTCTGTAGAACTTGAGAAAATTGGTACAAAAAGTATATTTCAACACCTCAGTTCTACCTCCAATAGTAAAACAGAAATCATACATATATTAGGCACAACTGCTGGTAAAGATTATACATTTTAATGTTTATTTCTGAGAATTTGTAGTTAACATTAAGCTCTTATTGCCATAATAACAAGCATCTCACCACGTCACGTATGATCTCCTGTCTGGCATCTTCTTCCGACTGGATGGCTCTGTTCAGCTTACTCAGCACGAAGACACGAAGCTGCTCGTTCTCCAACAGGCGGCGTACTTTTTTCATGTTAAGCCAGCCGACCCCCTGTCCATCCAGAACACTCTGCACCACTTCCTTCAGGAACTGCTGGTTCTCGCTGGACCAAGACCAAAGGAAAAAAAACCAAAAACTGAGTTTTCAAGTCAATTACAGAATCCTTGACATGAACTTCTGCTATGATCCTTACACAGGGATGGGTACCGTTTGCATTTAAACCGATACCTAATAGTACCATTTTTCGGTACTTTTGTGTTTGTTTATATGGGAATAACAGATTTATTTCTCATTTTTAACATATAGGCTAATTTATAACCAATATATTTAAGCAACATCCATCTGTTTCTATTCAAACAACATCAACATGATTCACTGTATCACTAACATGTAAACGGTTCACTACAACAGAGTACTGACTTTCTTAATGATGCACAAATTCAAACGTAGCTCCTCGTACTGAAAATAGTTTAAATAAGTTCAGATTGAAAGAATATGTTGGAGTGAGACGAGTTAGATTTAGCTCTAGAAAATCAGACAGTGTAAGACATCTTTTTGCTGTGAAGTCTTTGATGCTACGTGCAGCTCCTGTTTTAGCATGGAAGCACAGAGGTGACGGGGAGCTCACTGTGTTACTGGATGGACTTTTGCCTTAGACAGACTACTTTTTGCCAGTGTTTTTGCGTTCCGGAAGCTGAATCTTGCAAGCATGCGCTGCTTCTGCTCCTGTGTTTCAGTTCTACCAGTCTGAGACCATAGTAAGTCACAGGACAATAGCTGATTAATGTGCTCTCTCTCTGTGAATTGCAATCTGCCAAAATCACAGACGGCCTAGAGATTTTTCCTGCACCGTTTAAAAAAGTTATGACATAGGTACCGAAACATGGTACCGTTTGATTTTACGTGAATCGGTACTCGGTAGTACCGAAGGGATTCAGTAAGTACAGAATTCTGTACCCATCCCTATCCTTACACCCAATAAATAAAACTATACGTTTTTAGTGTGCTCTGGTGTTTCTGGTCCAAGACAAAAAGTTGAATGCTGTTAAAATCCCCCACCTTGTATTGTTTACTCGACCCTGCGGTGAAGGGGATTCTCTCTTCACTGTTGGACTGTGTTTGATTACAGAAGACTTCTGGTCCACAAGTGCTCGAGGTGCTCGTGCTCCTGGAACAACAAGAAAACAATGAAGTTTTTGTACACAAAAGGTGCAACATAACCAGAATATATAAACAAACCTGCAAACTACAAGCTCACTAGGCACAAGAGCACTCAGTGGAGGTGGACTGGAGCCAAAAAGAAATAAAAAATAATACCCGTTTACCAGAAACTGTAAACCAGTACAGGAAACAATTCTCAAACTACAATTTTTGTAAGCTACAACATCAAGTAGGACAGAGACAGTCTCTTTGGGGAGAGGACAGAAATGCACTGAAGGTTATCTACTGCTGAACAGACAAATTACTGGAGCAGCTACAATCTATTATTACAACAAGAGCCGTGAAGGACAAATCAAACAGGGATATGGTGCACACACACACACACACACACACACACACACACACACACACAAACACTCAGGAGTCCAAATGGTTCTTTTTGTAGTGGCATCACACAATAGCAGTAATAGAAAAGTGAAGGTCAGAGTGAGGACGGTGCGTACAGCACTACATCAGTGACATCATGCATGGCAAAAACAATGAAGTGAGTGGATGAATGGTGCTCGTATTAGTAAACTGGTACGATGCAGAGGGATGCTTGCCACCCATGAATAAACCAGTCATGGGGGTTGGCTCAATCATTAAATCACTACATTATAAATTGATCAATAAATACCAATAGTTTCTTTTACCTACTTCGCTCACTCAAACAAATACTGTATGTGGCTTAATCTAAAACATTACATTTGAGCTCAAATCACTTCAGTTCTTAAAGTCCCCATGAATCAAGTCTGTAAGTATTTTTATAAGTCTGGCAGCACATCTCACCTCTACAGAAGTATTGGGCCCAAAAATAAGAAATTATTTGTTTTGTTGGTATTTGGTTGTAAAGTTTTAATATACTGGAAACCAATTTGAAAAGAAGTTGATGATTCATCCTACACACAGGGGCGTGTACCAACTCTGCCTCTGATGCAATAAATTCTCATATTTTGTGTTTTTCATGTCATTCCCTCTTGACTATTGATGTAAAACATTTCTTCTCAAGTATTCACGTTAACTCATTCTGACCCGATGCAACGTGCATGCTTTATCCAGTATCAATTTCAAGTATGATGAAATAAGATTTCCTTTTCATTTGATTTAATTAGCTATTTTTCAATGTAGCCTTATGAAGTAATGTGTTAAACTTGCATACTATAACTTATTATCTCAACATCAAATGGTCTCCATTTGTTCCAGGCATTAAATGTGATTAAATTTGTCCCTTCAGAAAAGAAAGGGTTAGCTGTGCACACGCTTGCAGCTCTGAGCGCAGCACCCAAATTGAAAATAACATGTGCACTCAGGTGTTCCCATCAATGCTAATTGTAGTCAGGGCTGATAGATACCTGGCAACTCCAGCATGTCATTTGACTTTCCAGGCTGGATTATAGACAGTTTTACATTATAGTAGCAGTCCACTATTCTTTAATGTTGCTGGAAAGTTTACTATGACAGCAATTCTTTATTGCCATCTTGATTATTTTTTTCTGAAAGTATGACCAACCTTTCTACCGGAAGGGGTTAAGACTGCTTATGCATTATAAACATAATGGAGGTAAATCTGAGGCTAAATGAAAAAGTTTACAACAACTAGTGGGGTCTGCAGTGGAATATCTGGCTATAAGGATCATTATATTTATTTTGACAGGACAATCAGACAGTCCTTGAAAGTCCCCTGTGGCAAATAGTGTATAACCCTTGAGGTCAAATGCCCATTTGGACTGTGTAATGAGGAAAATGGAAGTTAAATTGATCTTAATACAAAATCTGAGGCAGCATCGGCTTAAATGCATTTGCAGGAGCAGTTTGGCTTGCAAACTAAGTTAGAAAATACTGTCCATCAGGCCAGGCTGAAAGTCATAAATCCACTCAACACTCAAATCTCTGACACAAATCAGGAACAGACATTCACATTCATACAAGTTTCATGTAAAATGTGTAAAACCACCACAACACAGTTTTAAAATGCACTTTAAAAATCAATGATTTGTTTTCCGTTTAATATTTAGAGGATTTTAAACATATAGTGGTCTTGCCTATGAGTGTAATTGTTCCTCAAACGCAAACATCTCTGTTGCTGAATATTTTTAGTTCTGTTGACGGTGGAGGAAACTGACACAAAGACATCATTTACACGTAAACAAATGTATTTGGAAAATGTAAAAAAAGAAAGACAAAAATAAACCTTTATGGCAACATAAAAACTAAATAAATGAAACTTCTCAGACTGACTTATGTCTTATGAGCAGAGTTAAGATTTTATGATAAGCGTGCAGTGACTCTTGCACACCTCCTGACATATAGGAGTTTGTATTTAATGTAAATTTCTTGCACATGCTTTCCATTTTATTTTGTCAATATTTAATTGAATATTTTATATTCCATATTACTGGTCTTGCTTAAGGTGCTTTGTGAATGAACAACTTAAATTCAGTGCATTAAATAGTTAAAAACTGTAGCAACTGACTGAACAGCTGAGCTTCATTAACATCTAAGAATAGAAAAAAAGTTTTAAAAGTTGGAAGAAAAAAAGGAAGAAAAAAAAAGACAAAAAAGAAAATACCAAGGTAGCCCATGTCAACATTTTGACAGAACAAAAGTACTCACATTTGAGTCATTTATTCAGCTCACACTAGAGACAAAAATCCTTTTATGTGGGGTGTACTTTAGTTCAACTTCATTTCGATGTTGAGTTGTGGTTCCCCTTTTTTTGCATTATTTCTTTCATGTGCATTTGTAACATTTGTTTACATGTGTGTTGATTTTACAGTTGTTATTGTGCAATGTCTCAAGGATTGATTAAGTTTTTTGGTACCCCCAAAAAATTACCTGAGATCAATTTCCCCCTACATCGAGTGTCTTGTCATGTTTTACAAATATTAATAACACAGTATATCAAAAAAAAGGAAAAAAATGAATTAAAAAGCATTAATAGCATAATTTAAAACCTTATTAAGAGTTTTTAACAGATTGCAAAACAAATTCTACTTAGATAACAGCAACAAGCATCCAAAACATCTTGATAAACATCTGGAATTGTGAAAGCTCCAGTTCCCCAAACCCCACCTGGAATGGAGGTCTGGAATCAAAATAATGGCAATGCTGGAAATGACAACCCGTAATTTGCCCAAGAAAACCCTGCTTTCTAAGAAGAATAATGATTTTTCACTGCTTCGGTTTATAAATTGCAAATGTAGTCACTGCTTATTGTGCTCAAAATGATTACAGCATGATTCAGCCCAACCCCCTTCTGTACTCTGTGGGAGCATGAAGGACAAGAAAACAATGACAAACAATGGATGCTGGTAAATTTGTTTAGTCTCTTCTATTATTGTTCTGCATGGAACATCCTGTTCTGTGTCCTGTAATTCCCTAGCTTCTTCATAGTCAGCTGCTGTATAATATATTGCTCCACTTTTCCTTGCAGCTTCCCTTACATCTGCATCTGCTCTGCTATGTGATGAGGCTAGTTTTAGAAATGAAATTAAACATCCTTGTGGAGTTACGGTTACAATGAATGAAAGTGTGGTCAGAACAAACATTCAATGTTCCACTGGACCTTCGATGAATCACACAGTGACAGAAATGGAGAGAGACACAGGGGATGCTGGGAGATGTAATTGACTGGCTTGGAGAAGCATGCAGCTCACTCGATAAAAAGGCCAGAACCCACCTTCTCCGCTCCCCGGGCCGGCCTCTGTAATTATCTCCATTAGAGAATTTAGCCCAAATACTGCACACAAAACCCAGAATTAGTGCCGCACAAAGGTGGACAGAGAGAGGGACACCGGCCCAGACACAACCAGTCTGAACATCAACCCCATAACACAACAGACATGCACACTTAACAAGGTGCCAAAACAAAGAAAAAAATAACTGAAGAATGATGATGATACAGAGCCTGGAAGTGTTCAATAAGATGAATAATGACCAAGTTTTTAACAAGATATTTAACATTTTCAGCCCTAAAATAAGAGCAGAGTGTAGCTTATACTTCAGTATGTAAGCTATACACACTGGTGTATGTGCATCAGTACCCTGAACCATGTAAAATTATGCTAAACATTTAAAAACGATGATTATGGATGTAGTTGTTTCTTTAGAGGTTGAGCATGATGCAGTTTTATCAAAAGGCAAAATACTGTAGCTTCTTTTGAGCACCAAACAAAAAGATACACAGCAGTGACACACTTAATTTGATTCTTTTTTGTTCAAGCTGCAGATGATCTTTAAAAAAAGGACTGACACACGCAGCAACAAGAACCACCAAACAAGCAAACAAGGCAAAAACACGTGAGGCAAGTCGGAGATTAATTTCATTCACTGAGGACAGATTTCTCTGTGAGCATCAATATCTAAATGTTACCACAATAAAACAGTAAGTATGCAAATGCAGATTAAAAAAAACATCCTTTTTTGTTATTGCACAGATGTACAGATGCCACATTGATAACGGTGTGCTGTCACAGAAGAAATCTCAACTCTAAATGTGTGCAACAAAAGACTCCCATCAATCACACTAAGAGGAATGGAAGAGGAACAGAGGGGAAGGCATAAATGTACATGACTAGTAATATCTTAGTCCTATGCTGAGAGTTGGGGTATTAAAGGTAGGTAGAGGTCACTGTAAAAGGTTAAAGGAATGCCTAGTGAGAGGGCTAAAACAAACTATCACACCAGACATAACATACCCGGGCTTTCAGGGGAATCTGAACAACAAAGACAAAACACATCATAATCAAAGGAACAGAAACATTTTTTATGGCAGCTATTCCACTTGGAGTAGAGCTATTGAGTTAATTCATCATGCTTTTTCCCTTGTTTTTTTTTTTCTCTCAGCTTAAGTGAAAATCCAGCCTAAACAGAGTTAAAACTCATACCATCACCTCATAGTGTGGTTAGTAAAAACAAATTTGATCATTGACTACAGCGTGCAAGACAGAGCAACAAATGTGGATTTTCCTGTTAAGATTCTTGAGAGAAAAGCGCTGATATAACCTCAATATTCTCCTTTAAATAGTGCCATATATGTTTGGCAATCCAGGGGGAGAAAAGTCAAGCTGTAAAATAAAAACAGTTCTACAAACCTGCTTGCTCCATTTCTTCCTCAACATCAAAATTAAAATATTCTTTTAACCCAAAAATATGATTAGAAAAAAATTATAAATGGGCAGAGAAGGACAAACAATAAATTAATCAAACAAAAGAAATCTCTGCTTTTTATTTTCATTTAGTCTATATAAGTTATGGGTTTGTTTTATGTAGATTTAGTCTACAAAGAGTTGAAACGTACCAAAATTTTTAATGGAGATTTAAAAAAGATATTTTTAAACATGACAAAGACTTTAAAACTGAACCCAGTGACAAAATAATAATATTGATAATTGCACTAAAATATTTGAACTATTTTCTCAAATGATGTGAATTCCCTCTTTTGTGTTTGTATGTAAAGACACAATAAACTAAAACACACCGAGCTGACAGCAAGATGACAAAAACAGATCTCTTGAACAGGCTGAACAGATGTAAAATAAAGTGATCAGATTAACTGTATGTCCCTACCTTTCAGACTGGGGAAAGGTGTTGATTTCTCTCTTGCTGCCTTATTGGGAAGTGCAAGATTAGACAGACTGAAACTGGTGCCGTGGTTCTTGTAAAGATTGCCTGTGGTGAGAGTAAAGATGTCCTCAGCAAACATGGGATATGATTTAAACTATGAGGCAGCAACAAGGTGTAATAATTAATGTTAATAATTCATACACATTTTGTAGAAACCTATTGAATCTAATCAATGCAGTGGCGTTTTGGTGACAAGACGTCACCAGTGATCAATAATCACCAGTTAATCATACAATGTATGTCTTACACTCAGTTTTCACCATTATAACTAGCTGTAAGCTCAACTACAGAAATGTCTGCATCCCATGGAAGCTTCATCAGTGCAAACAGTATCATATATGCTTATATAGTAGCATATATTGCTACAACAATAATTTCCCTGTAAGAGGGATAAATAAAGTATTTTTCATTTCATATATAGATGCAATTCAACCACCAGCTGCCTGTAAATGCTAGGGATTTTAAGGGATTATGTAAATACCAGTGTATATTAAAACTTTTTATTTTTCATATTTAATTGCCCCTTCAAAGTGTTACTTCATTCTTGTTGCTGCTATGAGGACTTAATTTCCATTTGCAGATTAGAAATATATTTTTTTGTTCTTTTCTTTGGTTTTCCCCTCCAAGATCTTCTAAGGAATTATTTTAA
>JAOXYM010000001.1:6989665-7011406 GCA_028567055.1 Leptatherina wallacei
TTTTGCAGCCAGCACCTAGCGGAGGAGGGGGGAACTGCAATTTTTGGCACTTCTGCATAGGCTTCTCATTTCTAAGCCGGAGGTTGCCCCTTGGTGACGCTGCTGTATTCAGAGGACATTAAGGGTGACTTAATCACAGAAGGCTTCAGATGCATTATGGGTCCAATTATGTCTAATAACTCTACTTGTGGGCCGAGAAGCCATTCACATTAGGACACAAGTTCTAGAAAACAAATTAATCTTGAATAGTAAATTTAACTAAATTGAAAAAATTATTCTGAATAAAAAATTATAACCACATCACCACCGATAACAACAGTACCAGAATATACATAGATTGACCGGGAACGTTATGCAACAGTCTCCTAACATGATTTTCCTTTGATAAGAAAACAAGCTTGTTTATTCTTGACAATTTTAACATCTAAACTTGCTAACACAGTTAAATGAAACAGCATTTGATGTATAGTGTGTCGAAGCAAGATGTAGCGAGTTCAAACAGCACTTCACAGTAGACTGAAACATGTCTTGTAAAGTAAGCTTAATGTCAGCTCTCATCACACTTTGCAAAATTATTCAAATACGCTGAAAGCCTGACAGACTCTCACTAGTTTCCGCATGAAGATACAGAAATAAACTGTCACTTAACACAAGAAAAAATGATCAACCATTTATTCATGTTAAAGCCAATATTTTTCATGATTCAAAGAAATAAGAGAATTTACAAATGGCAACAAGATAAACCTTCCTCACAGCACAGGCTAAATAAAAAGAGGAAATAAGCCTAAAATAAAAACATTAAATATTCCCACAGTCAAGCGTAGGCCTGTAAAAAATACAGACCCAGCCCTTTTTCTATCTATCAGTAAAATCAATCTACATGCAAGTCTGGCAACATGAACGCTTCCTGGTGTAAAGCCAAAATGGCTGTTTTATGAAGCAGCAGAGCTGTAGGCAGACTCATCCAGCACAAAGATAAACAACCACAAAATTATTTTTCGATGAAGATGGAGGACTGAGCCATGTCTCTGTACTGTTCATGATAAGTGGGCTCAGTACTGAATTGTTTTAACTTTCTAAAAATGAACCTATAGAATCGCAGAACCCTGTTTAATCTTCGAAGGCAGGATAATGATGTAGGTTAACCCTACAAATGAATCTCTTCAGAGTTGTCTGCAGGCAATAGTCACAGGTTATGTAAGCATAGAAGGGAGATGGATGTGATTCACCAGTTTCCAACATGGACAGCATTTGTTGCCGGTCCAAAGAGAACCGCAGAGGAAAGCTACTCTAGGTTTAACTCAAGGCCATGCAAACAAAAAATGGATGTTGTATGCTTTTAAAAATAATCAGTTCTTATTGTGCCAATATGTTCAAGAGCTGAACTAATAGAAAAAAATGCAGCATTTTTTTTCAATACCAGTATCTGAGTGAGTCTCCTCACTATTGTATATATGTGACACGGCCATCAGTCGCCTCTGTATTCTACTAATTGTATGCAAAGGTAGCTCAAAAAAAAAAGGTGAAACCCATTATTTTTTCCCTTTACTGAAAACAGACTTAGATTTTTAGGTATAAAAGTTGCCAAAAAATATGGTAACATTCTGCTCAATCTCCTTACCCTCTTGGACAACTTGTGTGGCTGTATCACAACCAGCATATAAATTCAAGAGTTACGGCCAAGAATATCTGATATTAGTTGCATTGACCTTGACTTTTCACAGTTCAAGTTAAACAAATCCTCTAGTCAGAAAAGATGTGACCAATTGTGAGATTCCCTTTAGATGTTCCCAACACGTCAACCTTAAAGGTTTGGGATGAAAGTCAAGTTAAAGCCTTCTTCAACCACTAAATCTAAAGAAATTCCCTCAGGGTGCGCATAACATGACAAACTTTATCATGGCCAAAATGTATTCAATGAACTCACAGGGGCCTTGACATTTCACAAAACTTAAATTAGTTCAACCTTGAGCTAGTAAAAGCAAAAATAAATGAGTGGAACTTAAGCTGCATTACATTAAGATAAACACACATATTAGTTATTATTTTGACTGCATGTGCATTTTCTTATTATCCAAATCATAGACTGCAGCCAAGATCATTTAGCTAATGTATTTGTCCTCTGTATTATAAATTTATGCATTTTATACCAAGACCAACAATCCAAAATAAAATTTCCTTCTTAATAAATTAAGCTGATGCCATCTTCCCTTCAGTCATGTTGTCTACGTGAGCATTTAGTCCCCTAAACAGACCTCTTTTATTTTCACACATCCAAGCATACTATAAAGTTATTTGTCACATATGCATCAACTCATAACATGAATAAATCTCCAGCATCATGATGCCACAGGCTAGGATTTTTAATTGGGTATCTGAGCATGGACGTTTACTGTCACTGTTGTCAATGACTACCTCTATATTTACAGAGACGTCACGGTCATGCAGTCCTTTCACAAATAAATGAACTGCCTTATCTCATGATATCTCGTGAAGCCTGCCACATGTCACTTCGTGACCAATATTTTTTTTTGTCTGAAGCTACTCTGAACGAAACGATGCTACGGGCGTCATAAATGGAGGACTTAGAAGGGCAGGCGTTTGTAAGCTGTCGTGGGCGTCAATGACAGAGCAATTTACCAGGTGTGGTGTGAACTCTATTAGTTCCTTTACACCCCAACTGTGGAAATTGGTGATAGAGTACAGAATACTAAAATATGCAGTAAGATAATGCCAACGCCTCTCGACAGCCGTGTCTCTTCGGGTAGCGTAATCAGTTGTATATTTATGGCAAGCTGTCAAGCGTCCTCGACGTTCAAACCACCGAAGCATCCTCTCACCTCCTCTGCGAGCCTTATGCTCTCCTACGTCACGGTTGGATTAGCTAGCAAGCTAACAAGCTGCCTCGCCGCTAACCGTAGCTAGGGCGATTTATTTCACAAACAGTAGCCTGTCAAGTGCAAAATATGGAAGTCACGTCCCCAATGACATTCAGAGAGAACACCACAAGTGCGACGTGTGGGTTTAAACAGCACGTACGCTGCGTTAGAACAGCCTTACCTTCTTATATTAGCCGGTTAGCCGCTAACGCTTGCTGCGAAGCCAGCTGCCCAAAGACGGCCTGGGTGCTGGGTGCCCTCCTCGGTCGCAAAGAAGGGAGAGGCAGCGATGTTTCTCTGTATTCAGCTTTATGTCTTTATGGTTGCGGTGGATCATTGGAAACTCCTGACAGGAACAATGACTGAAAAGGCTTGCAGCTCTGTCTTAACTGTCTTTCGGCATGGTAGATGATGCGAAGCGTGTGTCACTGTCCACCTCCCTACTCGACGAACGAGTGGCTCGGTCACTTACAACCTGCCTTCACAACATCCTCCTCCGCCTCCTCCTCCTCATCATCATCATCAGTCTGCAGGGAGTTCCGCATACTGAGAGCCTGACCTAACGGAAGCGATAAAATAAGCATGACCAAAACCACTTAATGCTCACCACAGGGGTGTTATTAGTGGTTTGCTCACTTATCAATTTACTTTATTTTGCACGGTGTTTTATCACTTAATAGGACCGATCAAGGCCTTTTTATAGGATCCCTATGCATTTAACTACCTCATTACTACCAAGCTCCCGAATCAATAACTGAAAAGTAAACAAACTGTGTTGATGGGAAATTTAGATGTGGCATTTATTATTAATACCATTTATTATAATTTTTTGTTTGTTTGTTCACATAGTTGATTTTTTTTTTAATCAAACGACTTTATTTTCTATCTGCTTGAATGAAATGTGACGTCTCTATTTTGATCATGCAAATTGAATGTTTATTCATTCCCAAAGGGAAATTATGTTGTTGCTGAAATACGGAAAACATATATAGAATTAACAAAAAGAAAACTGGAAAAAAAAGATTATAGAATTAAAGATGTTGGTCATGCATGACCTCCCATTTTTCTTCTTCATTGCAGCAGAGCTGAAGAAGCCTTTACCTGAAGATACTCTTATGTGATCACTGCATTGTGAAGTTGTGCAGAGTTGTCCTTCATGTTAAGAAACTTGAGAAGCAAAGAAAATCGCACTCTCCCCCACAGATTTTTAGAAGATATGCAACATGAACTTAAAGCAATGAGGCTCATAATTTATAAATGAATAAATAAATTGTGCTATGTCCCTTCTTTTAGATACAGTCGGTGTTACATTTTCTGTCCAGCCTGTTATCCAGGTTCATTTGTCTCAAGCAAGAACTGTGTAAAATCTGAATGACTCAAGTGTAATTTGGACAAGTTTTAGTTGTAACTGCAATTTGAAAATGGCTATAAATCTTGTCTCTGCCTATGGCTGGGAATCTGAGGCTTTATAAGTTAATGTAAGCACATTTAGATAATTGACAACACTGTTTTATGTCTTTTTTCTCATTTATGCCTGTCATTTTTAACTGTTGATGAAAGTCTTACAATAGTTAAATTATTAATGCACCAGGGCTATGTACACTGAGGAAAGTCACTGTTTTCAGCTATGCCCTTTTACTTTATTATAAGAAAAATACCTCATTATATACACTTATATATACAATATATATATATATTGTATACTTTTTTTTTTACTGTTTATACTTCAAGTCAATATCTATTTAATAACTTTTGTTTAAAAATGTAAATGAGGGATAATTTGTACTCAAAGATAAACTCATTAAAAATATAGTGATCAATTACTAAGGTCACTGTTCATGATTTTTTTGTCCAAGTCAACAATTACAAAACAAATCACTGGAAATTTGATATAAGAATCTCAAGCTGATTTAGTGATGTGATGACATTTTATCTCCAAAACATGAAATTATCATCACAGTGAGAACATGCCATTTCTTTTCTGGTCAAAATTCAACAGCATAACTCTGGGAAAGGAAGGTATTGTAGCCAGATTTTAACCTTTGGTCAGATACTGATCTGTTGATGCTGATGTTGACCTCCCAACTTCAAACGTTGTTGATTTTATAGATCCTCTCGACTGCCAGGCTGATGACGTGTGAGTGAAGCATCTAAGATTTAGAACGCAAAGCTACTTTGCTACCATATCCATTTTTGAAGCTGTGCCACAGCTACAGTTTTGTTTTCCGTCAGCAGAACTTAAAAAAGAACTATCTCCTCAGCACCCTTTAACTTTGCTTCATATACAAGTTAGTAGCAGTGGGAATAAACTATAACTCCACTGGGTCGCAAACCCCTCCACCACGATAAGGTGGCGGCCCAGGGAAGGGGGGTGGCCAAGGCAGACAAGCATGAAGTGTTTAGTCTAATTTATGGACCTGAGCAGCACAAGTAAATCATAAGATCTAATGAAGAAGTTATTCTGATCCCAAACATATCAGCACTACAGCAGAGCTTTAATTTATACTGTACATACAAAACAGAAGGTCTTCAGGAGTTACAAGTATTAAAATAGGTTTGCATTTCTATATATCAATGTTTACAGCGTCACCCTTTGAAGACAGGAATTAAATGACATCAGAAGTCACAATTACAGTATATACAGTACAATTAACCTCGATACCTACGGCTTTGAGAAGTACGTTAAAACCTTAAAAATCAACATCTGATTCTTCTTGCGTTGATTAGAGTACAGCAAACTGTGACATGATAGTTTCAGTTACATTGTATTCCCTCTGTCAATGAGCAAGAGATTCAGCTGGGTTAATGTGGAAAATCCCCCCCCCCCCTCAATGTAAAGAAGGTGCTTTCTTTTAACTAAATGGTTAGTGTTTAGCTAGAAATAACCTGCAAGCAACAAACCAAAAATTAGGAACAAACCTCACATTTGCATTGCAAAGGGACACAAAAAGAGACTTTCAAACTGAAAGAAAATCACCAATATTAAATCTGAATTGTGTTCGCACTCTCGTATAAATCAACTTCTTTCAAAACAAAAAGATAAAATATTCAAGGGTAATGAGGTTGCATGCCAATGACAAAATATATGCTGAATTTGGGTAAGAAAAAGAAAAGAGTTTGATGCAGCATGTGGTCAAAAACAGCCAGAACAAAATAGATTTGTCATTATGTTCCTGCCTGGACATACTTTGCCCAATTCAGTTTACCGATATCAGGATAGCAATTGATTCACGTGACTTTGAAATTAGCGATGATGTATGACACAGCTAAACCCAGGCAGTAATATGCCGACTCACTTTTATCAAATGACAGGAAAAATTACTAAAATGTGGCTTTTTTTTTTAGACAGGCATTTTTTTCCCCAAATAACTCTAAAGGAAGAAAAACTTAAGGAACAGTTTCTGTGATGATCCAGTAAAGAAAGTGAAAGGACTGCATCCCCATGCTTGTATTCAGTCCAGCCATCAACAGATGGAGCTCATTGCTTTATAAAATCATATGATGCATATTTAAAACTAAAGTCAAAAGGTGTCCACACAGTTAAATTCAACATAGTGATGCACCAGTGTTGGGTAATGACAGGAGTGTCATTAGATCTTATAATCACCAGAACCTCGCATTATTAATTTGTCACAGATGAGCTGAAAAGCAAAAACTAAGCAGGGAGTTGCTTCATATGAACTTTACATAAACACACTCCTCTATATACTTGGTCATATCAGATCTTTTAATCTGTCACTTCCAAGAAAGCCAAGGTGCAAATGGTCAAATCAACACAGCCATTTATCCCACTGTGTCCTGTAAATACCGTGGATTTATTAGAGTAGTGCTTATTTGCCATGCTGATATGTCCATATCAGGTCAGAAAACTCAACAAAAACAAATTCGAACATGTTGGCTGACGAAACAAACAAAAAGTTTAGTTTGAGTCAAGAAGAGCATTCAGATATTCACATTTTTGCTCAAATGGAATAAGGGCACAACTTTAGCCAGCATTTGGTAGTTGCATGAACTTCTATACTCGGCTGAAAAATCTATTCCACAATTTAGCTGAAGGAAATACTGAATTTTATTTATTAAAACCTGCAAAACAAATGAGGAGGAGACTAGAAAGCTCAACATGTAATGTCAGATTATAACTGCCATCTCATACCAGCTGTTTGAAAGTTGTAATGAAATCATCTGTGTTTACACCGAGCAGAAATCATGGAATATCTACGGTCATGGAATTTTAAAGGTGATGCCTTGAAATGGCTATACACACAACCAATGAAGCTATTCTCACTTCAAAACAGGTTGACATGGTATTTTATCCACATTTTGGGCCCTCTTGACTCAATAGAAGGGCGACTAGAGAAAATTTACACTTACAAATTTACACTAAGACTCCTCAATCTTCCATTAAGCATCATTTTAACTTGCTGCAAAGGACAATGCATGCAACACAAAGCATGAGCATCTGAATCTTTGTAGTTATCAAATTCAATAAAAGTTCAATTTCAATATTTCTCCTCTGCTCTCTAATGACATTTTGGTACATTTTTTAAGAAGTTTAACCAGAATTTGACCAGTTAAAGCTGAGTATATGTTAAAGAAAGCCTGTAAAAAACCTTTAGATCAAGTAAGACATTCATTTTTTTTGTATCAGTTTTAGTTATACAATATATTATCAAAAATAAATGGCTGCAAAATTCTCTATTCAGTTTAAACCAAATGTATTCTTTATGTTTTCATTGCTAGAAATAAGTCACAATTGAAAAATACAGAAAGTACTGTTTTTCAATGAAATGAGTAAAAGAAAATGTCACATACACACACTGACAAATGATAATCAGGTCCTTCTAGTTTGGTTATTTGCAAGTCTAACTTTGCTAGAATGGGGTCTCATTCATTGGAAAATCACAGCGTTCATTTCTTTTAGCCACATACTAATCTTTCCAAAACATTTGAAAACAAATTAGTATCACCTATTTTTAAAGGTACCAGTGCACAGAGTAAAAAAAAAAAAATTTGTCGCATCACAGTTTCTTGTAAATGACAGTACAGTTGACCAGTCAGCTGCAGAATTTTACCATCTTTGCATCAGTATGTGATTGTACATTCTCGTGGATACCTCTCTCATGTGTACACTCTGTACATTTTTGTGTGAAAATAAATACACAATTTACACAAAAGTTAATGGGCATCTAAAACGACCAAAAAGGTCCCTTCTGCACTTGAAAGAAAGATAAAATAATAAAGAAATTTAAGAAGCTTCCAATTTCTAAGGTTCATCTCCCATCACTTAACCTGAGCAACTACACCAACCTTTTGATTTCTGTACTTACTCCAAGGAAACAAACTATCTGCTGCCATATCACGATGCACAACACCAACCAGAGGACCTGCCATTTTTAACCGAACATTAATCAAGTGAACGACAGATATAGGTCTGCTGGAGACCAACTATGCATCAATTTCTATCTACAGTATTGCACAACTGCAGACGTCACTTTTTCAACTGAATATGAGAGTGTAATCCTGACATTTGACACAGTCAGAGCCAACACCTGCTGATTTTAATTAGTACAAGAGTGCAGAACCGCAATAGAAACTGACATAATGTTCACCTAATATTAAATCAGAGATAACTGGCTGAAAAGCCAAATGCTGGAACTTAACCACAATCATGTCAGAATCTATGTAAAATAAAAATGAAAAGGTTAAAAGAAAACTTGGTGTTCATGTTTCTCCACATGAATACAAAGGTGTTTAACAGTCTGTTAGGGAGCAAAGGGACAATGATGCTCTCCTCCCTCAAGAACAATCTCAATGCAATAACCAATCCCTGACCAGAATGGCAGAAAGGAGTCTGTGATTTTGCTGCTGGGCGCCACATCTGTCTCAGGGTTCATAAAGCCACAGAGTGCAACATCAGGGCTGCAGTCACTCATTGACATCCCAGATTTCAGACAGCAGCGGGGGAAGCTTCTTGTCCTGGAGGCGAAGGGCAAAAACCTGCTCCGAGTGGACGCTGCTTAATGTGCGAAGGCTCACCAGTTTCATCAGCATACGGGGGAACATCAGGTGATCCTGAGGAGAACATGGAAAACCAATTTTAACACCATTAGCAACAGAGACCCTTAACCAAGTGATCCCAATATGATGTATTTTGAGTGATTAAAATGTTTATTTTCAAACAGTTTGTCAGGTTTTAGGACCTTTGGTTTTAAGAGATCAACTGTAGCCTTGACATTATGTAAAAAAGTAACATGTGCCAGCAAGAGACTCTGTTTTTATTCATTTTATTTTTTTGGGTTTCCTGTGTTTTATTTGTTTCTAGTGGTTTCTTTATTGTTTTATCTCTTTGCCGCTATTGTTCCTGTTTTTATTTTGCACTTTATTTTATTTCCATAATGTGTTCAGCACTTTGTTTTCAACTCACATTGTGTTAAAGTGCCTTATAAATAAAGTTGAGTTGAGTTGAATTTATTAGGTGCATTACAATTTCTCCAAATGGCCTCCACCAGCGCACAACTGTTCTTGCAACAGTTCAAGCCCCCCCGCCAGTCTCAACAAAACAATATAACCTCAGGCCTGACCCAATGTGCTTGTTGTGATGACGACAACCTGGATATGCTGACACACTGTCGGCCACAAGAGTAGAGGTTACGCACAGTGCTGGTACTTACATTTGGTCTCTTTATCATGATGTAAGAGCGCAGTGCATCCACGTAGGGCTGCTGCAGCCTCTCCACCAGGTCATGATCCTGCACATTTGGCCGATCTATGCAAAGTTCACAACACAAAGCATTAACAGACAATTTGGGTGAAGCATTAGCTCTCCGCAAGCCCCACATGCTGACAATCAACTGCAAGTTGTGTGGTTTATAGATTCTGACCTGCAGAAAAGATGTTGATAGCGATGAGCAGAGCATATTCGGCCTCATCAAGGTGCAGGTCATTCATTCCTTTTGAAAACTCAAAGATGGGGTTAATGAACTCAAACTGAAGCCCTGCAGGGAAAAAGATGACAGACAAAAGAAAAAAAAAACAATGTTGAAGAGGGAAATATGGTGCAATTATGCACTGAAACCTTCAGTTAGCAGAGTGTTACTGTTAGAAAGTATTTCTAACATTCACAATTATATAGTTTCTATATATTATATTAAGACTTGACAGAATTAAAAATAAGCAAGTGCACCTGCTTTGGCAAAATCCTCCTTATTATAACTGAAATCCTTTAGAAACGTAATGCTATCGATGGCAGGGTTGTATCGGCGAGACGTCTCAAGCAGCATAATCTGAGGAAGACAAACGCCTGTGAGTGAAATCCCAAAACAGAACCAAATTCAAACTAACTTTGAACTGCGAAGAATTCATACTGCAGACTGGACACTGACTTCTGAACAGCCTTGATATCATGAATCAACAACAAACCTCAATGGTAGAGGTCTTCAACAGAGCAATCTGGTCTTCTCTCGTGAGCTCGAGGAAACCAGGAAGCTGCTTAGCAAAATCCACAATCTCTTGAACGGACATGATTGCGAGCTCGGTGAAGTGGGCGAACCGCTGCTGACGGACTTCTCGATTCTGCGGATCCTGACTCTGTGGCCACGGCTGCAATTAATTAAAGGTAGTCAGGTACGTCTAACGGTAAAAATCTTTCAAAGAGCATCAACACAGAGAAAAGACTTCAGTTACTGAATGGGCACATCATATACCGTCACTTTTGGTCGATCGAGAAAAGACCTCTTGTTGCATTGCTTCTGCATGGCCACCAGCTTCTCAATCATCTCCTGCTGCTGTGGATCAAGCGAGGCCACTTCCTGTGGAGGCGTAGGTGTGACCACTGTGGACGTGCGGGCTGTTTCCTCTTCCTGCTTCTTCAGCTTTTTCAATCTGATTTGTTCCTCAGAAAGCACACCTACAGATCAAACAAGACATAGCCTACGTCTTTATTAAACCCGAAACTCAAACTTACACACAAATGCAGAAATATCCGTACATTCTCATTTAGCATCCAGGTACTTACACTGCTCCAGCATGCCTGCCTCCCGACACTTGCGCAGGCGACACTGCTGGCACTTGCGGCGCATGTACATGTCCATTTCACAGCGGCCATTGTTCTTGCATGAGTATTGGGCACTTTTAATGACGCTGCGCCGAAAGAATCCCTTACATCCCTCACAACTCAACACGTTGTAGTGGAAACCTGAGGCCTTATCGCCGCATACGCTGCACACCTCGTTGCCCAGCATCTTCGGAGCGGGCCCCTTCTTTCTTTTCACTGGCTGGCCATCTACACACACTCGCAAAAGTTAGGAACCTTAACCATTTTATAATATTAGTAAGAATTATCAGGTAACAGACATTTCCTCCATTGAGTCCGTTCACCCTAATTTATACGCTTTTTTTCAAAGGGGCTGCATGTGAGAATGAAAATATCTGCATCACACTTTTAATGCTAGCCTGTGTATTTGCTTTCCACTGGGTGGTTAATACTGCAAGTACATCCAAATACATGTAGTTTTAATAAATAAAAAATAAAAAAGCAATCATAAATGTGTAGTGACAGTCCCTTGCAATGACACTAGGTGTCCTTATATATCCTCTACTTTTGTTTTGTTGGTGTCGAGAAGAAAGCAATCAGTGGCATGAGTTACATCTGAATGCCTCGCATTAAACAAATATCTCTACTCATTTCTCTTACATCTCACATCAGCAATGATAACAAAAAAACAAAAAAAACAAAGGAGTACAGATGAGATGATGGAGGAGATAAAACTGCAAGTTTAGGAAATCCCTAGTTGCATTGCATCATTTTGATTCCGCTTCGGAGAAATCAAAATGATGTACGTGCTGCATGTAGAGCCACAGGATTTAAACAGCACTCCCCTTTAGAGATCACATCTGTGAAGGATTCCTTTGCTTTTCCCGTCTCAGCTCCTCAAGAGCCTCTTATCCTTTCAGTTCACCGATGTGCATTTAAGGGATTGGAAAATCCTTGAGAATGGTGGAGGGGGGAACGGTGCAGAGGAGAAGACACAAAGCTTGAGCTAGCGTAATGAAAAGTTTTAATGACCCCCGTGTGCTATGCCGCATGAAACTTGTCTTTCCTGTGGTTCTCTCAGTGGCAAGACCAACTGAGCTCCACTATCCCAGGGCAGACACAACAACATGTTCATTCTTTTTTCTGCTTTACATACAATAACCAATTTGCTGATTCTCACATATTCAACTCATTTTTGTAAATAATTGGTTTTTTTTTTATATTCACCTTTTTTTTTATTTGCATTCCCCCCCCCCCAACACAAAAACAATCATGATTGTCAACAACGAGGGAGCCTCAACTGCCATTTTAAAATTGCATCACACAAAATGCAGTGATTTCCAAAGCAATTTTTTATTTATTTTTCCTTCTTTGTCCTCAACCCAGGCAACCTGCCTATCATGCAGACAGCAGAAACTCTCTCATTCAGACAATCTCCTACTGTGCAAAGCATTTATGAGAGGGAAATTGTGGTAAAAGTCTGGACATTTTCAAGTGTTGAAATTAAAACTGCTATAAATCGGTGAAAATGAGCATCCTCCAAACCAAAATTCATAAGCTACAGGATAAAATGTTCTCAGATTACGGGTGTGCTACTGTAGCACTGGTTAGTCTGGACTAAAGAAGCTGTCAAACCAGTTGTAATGCAAACACTCCCATAACTGAACTGGGTTCACATTTTCACTTTCAGAATGTTGAAGGACACGTTCTCCATACGTTTCAAAATGTACGCTGGTTCATTCAGGTTTATGAAAAGGAAAACTTGACCAATATATATATATATATATCTTTGTTGCATTCCACAGCTATTTGAAGTAAGTAGTTGTTTTTTTCCCCTCACCTACGCTGGCAGATGAATCACCTGCAGCTGGATCCAGCTTAATATCATTTGGCTCTACTGGCAGAGGGCTGCTCATGTCGGTGAGTGAAGGGCCATTATGAGAGGGGACGGGGAAGTCATCTGGCTGGGAGAGGTCGGTCAGTGACAGCAGGCCATCTGGCTTCATTGCGGCGCTTCGTCTGCTCTCCTCAACCATGCAGTCCAGCTGCAGCTCAGAGGCCCCGTCGAACACCTTACTCTCATCTGACAACACAAAACAAAAGACCCTTTGTTGAAAGCCGTTTCCTCTCATCTTTTTCTGTTGTGACAGGTGTCCAAAACAAACATCCATGTTTAGAAACAAATAAATGTACACAACAGAATTCAAAATTAAAGGAATAAACACAATACTCCTTTGTTAGATGCTTGTAAATAAATATGTCTGCAGGTAAAAAGATTTAGGAGACAACGCCGCATGAGCTTTATTTGATTTTTTGATTTATTTTTTTTAGAAATCATTGCTCCTCTTAGCCTAAAAAAAACACAATGATCCAGTGCTTTTTACTCCTACAATACACCAGCTTTAAGAAACTGCAACAATGATGCATAGCAAGATGACCATCCTGTCCAGTCTGATCTGTCAAGAAGATTTATGTGGTTTGAAAAAAAAAGCTTTTCCTCTTACCATGACCAACATCTGGGATATCAGTCACAGACAGCGTGGACATCTTCTGCACAGCAGCTTGTCATTACGAAATCAACGTGTTCCTGGGCAATAAAAACAGCAAACATATACAGTTACAAAGTGCTATGTAAAAAAAAAAAAGAAAAGAAAAGAAACAAAAACTCAAGAAAAAACACGCGGGCAGAAAAATCAAACCTCTATTTGGCTCTCCTAAACAGAGGGTTTTGAGTGTTTTGTAGATGTCTACAAAGAGCAGAAGTTTGAATGTAAGGGACAACTTAGGTCCTGGAGAATGTTCATCTTCCTTAGACATCACATGACATTCATCCCCTCAGACTGCACTGAACAGGTGGGAAAACCTCCACAAACATAGTGATAAACAGGAATGTGGAATTAAACCTCATGACACCCTCTTGGTAGATAGTGTGACTGCATGAGGATTACGTTCACATTTAAAACAGGGATGTGGTCACACTGCATCAATGATGAGGCCAATATCCTGACCATACACGGCATAATGCCGTTCTTAGAAAGATTTTAAATGAAAGAAATCTTTCTGTGATCTCAGATTCTGCGTGTACAAGCATGTGTGCTACAAGGCCAGCTAGATACAAAAGCAGAAATGAAAGCCTGTCATGTGGCACATACAGATAAATGTCAGGAAGCTGATTCAGCAGACACACAAGCATAAGTTCTTCGCTATTCTTAACCTGCCAACAGGAAAGAAAACCCGGCTATGGAAACACAGGCTTTGTGACAGCCAAGACTAAAATATTAAGCACATAAGGCAAACAAAAATGCACTGACTTTGCATTATTTTTGATAATTGTATCACTGTTGTATTAATTGCCTGTTAATTTAGTCCACATAAATTAAACTAATGAGTCAGATACAACAGTGCTGCAATAAAACATTAGCATAGAATAGTTTTTTTTTTTCTAAATATGGTACAACAAGATAATTAAATGCCTAACGCAACATGTATTTGGTCAAACTGATGAAGAAATTCTGAATAAAGTATTTATCCGGATGTTTTATTTATATTCATTAAAGGGTGAATAAAGTATCCATCCATCAAGCTCATTGACTAACATAAACCGTAACTGGCTGCTGTCAAATTTCTGCCATATCGCGGTGTAACACATTATCCTGCCGATCCCCATTGATAATAAAAACTTTTTACTTTTGTTTTACTTCTTGGTTTTCATTATCTCTTGATCACATCGTGAAGAGTGAATACGTAAGAAACCAGAATAGCAACAGCGGGAGATAAGCTGAGTCAGTCTGCTGCAGTGTTGCAGCCTAAAAGATTTCTTTCACTGCTTCAAGCTTGATTCAAATATTATGAAAAGAGGAAAATGTCATCCTTTCTGCAGATATCACAATGTAACAAAAAGCCAGAGTGAAACAAACTTTCTAGTATTGATACTGAATATCCCACCAAGGATTGCAGAAAAGTTATCAATGTTTTCAACTAGCATGACAGAACACTTCAACACAAAGAACGATACTAATTTAAAACAATAGAAAATTACATAACTCTTGTCAGATTATTGTCGTAGGAAATTACAAGGAAAAACCGGCAATAAAGCTGGGCCAATGAAACAGCTGCTATGCCGGAGAGAGTTATTTGCCAAGCCCCACTGATAAGCTCATAAACGCCACAGTGGATGAGTAAAGAAGACACCGTTCCAAGCGGTCAAAGTTAAATGCTTCAACAAATGACATAATGAGGAAACTAATTTCCACTCTGATGGAAAAAATAAGGGATTCCTCTATTTTTCTAGTCTAAACTAACACTTGCTATCATAAAGTTGAACTTTTAAATAATGGGAATTATGACTTTGGTTACTTAAGTTTTGGATAATACTCAACTAAAATGAAGCAAATCAACTGCATCTACATGATATTCTAAATAATCAATTAAATCTAAAATGCTTAAAGTACAATACATGTTCCATTTGAAAAGATTTGTACTTTAGATAACAAAAGATGATGCCTAAAGAAAAGGGAAATCCTTTGATAAAAAAAACAGACCAATTTCCCCTGAATTAATCTGCAACAGTGCCTCTGTGACAGGTACAGTGCTGGACTGACCTTACCTCTGAAGTTGATGTCTTATTTATCGCCTATCCATCTTGCCCATGAGAGTCCACAACCTCAGTCTGTCGATATCTCTGGGTTGATGGAGGACTGGCTTGCCTGATGAGCCTTACAGGGTGCCAAAACCCCTGTGACTTATTGTGCAGAGGTTTTAATGACTTGATGTCTTGAAGAGGGTGAGTAGGAAAGAAGTCCCTTTCTGCAATGCCCTATGGGAGACTGGAGGGAAAACAGAGGGGGAGGGATGAGTCAGGGTGAAAAAGGGAACACAATAGGTTACTATTGGTCATTTGCATTGCTCTTAAATCCCAGAAGCACTGTGGTGGTTTTTAACCTTTTTCTCTTTAAAAACTTCAGCATTTATTCAAGCAGACCACCCATACCCCAATCTTTCTTCCACTTTCTGAAATATAACCTGCACTGTGGTCCCCTGAGATCCCAGCCCACCACCAGTCAAACCTTTTTGAAAATAAATCAGAGGATTAACTGACCGAAAATGACGAACAACTAACAAAGGGATACCGACATTTAAAATCCGCAAATCAATATGTAAAACGTCACTTCAGAAGAGCCGAGCAGATGTCTAAGTTTGATTTCTGAACATCCTAAAGTAGATAAAGGACACTCATTATCTGCTTTACAGACTAACAGGCATCATAATCAAAGATATCATGTTTTATTGACTGAATTAACTTTCTTTGGTTGTAAAATATGTTTTCCCTTGCTTGTGACCCTGTGTCATCTCCAACCTGGTCTCGCTGTTAAAGTCCAATGTCCCCTGCATCTTATCAGTGAGTCACCTTTGTCCATGAGCATGTTTTCATCAACTGCTGGAAATTAAAGTACCAACAAAAATCAATAAGGCAAAATGACATTTTCTCTGGTAGACTTCATGTTGTTACCTAATCTTACCTGGCAAGGCATGCACTGTCAATGATCTACACCCACAGACGTAGTGTTGCTGCAGAACAAAGTATTCATAAAACGCCAGAATTTGTCATTTGCAACATCAGAAGTTGATCAAATCAGAAAAATATATTCCTTAAAACTGGTTAAAAGGATAAAGTTATTATCTTACATGTCAGCTAGTTAAACATCAATGTGCCCAATGAAAGACAATTTCACAATTCATTTCAATTCTTGGTTGTCAACCTATTATCAGTAACATATAAATAAATGGTAATTTAGTCATTTTAAGAGTTGAAATGGTGAAAACTACTGAGTGCATCTCAGAATATTTTTCATTTTCATATGTAAAGTCAGCCATTGGGAAATAACTTTGTCAGCAACCATGTTAGTGGGTTACATAGATGATTGGGGAAAAAAAATAGCTGTGCTCATAAGTACTCCACCCCCCTGTGAGAAAGTCAGTGGGAAAAAATACTGTCTGCTGGACTGAGTGGGAAACGTGGCATTTTCAAAGTCTCAGAGTAACAACGGATGCAACTCTCTGTACTGAAGCAAAAAGAAATCCCCACATTCAGCAACAACTTGGTGTCAAAAGGAAGGAGTCAGTGCTTTCAGGAATCCCAGACTCTACAACGATTCAATGTTCCCATGTACACACTGATGGAAGAAGAAGTTCACACAAAGCTTGCAGATCCACCCTGTTTTCACTTCTTCTGGCAAGAGTGAGTAAGGCTGTGCGGGGACGTAGGTCACCAAACTAACAGAAACAATAAAGATTCAAGGCATCCTGCACTAACAGCAGGTGCAACTAAGATCCCATCTGCGTTCCTTGCTTTCACTGATTATAACTCTTAAGATAAATTCACTGATTTTCTATTTATTTTAGGAAAAGAAACTTGCAGGGCAAAACCTTAAGCTTGTGCATCTTGATGTAATTCACTGTCAATTTTTACATATCATAATCTTGTTGTACAAGCCATCCTCTTTTCATCTTCAGATTTATTTTACAGACAGTGGTGTTTGCTCCCAAACTGAGCAAATATGTATCTAAATCTCTTCTAAATGCTACTAGTTAAATGTTTCATGATCCACCTGCTAGAAAGCAAACCTAAAGAGAGAATAATCCACCTTTGCTTACAAGGTGTTTTTCCAAACAAACAAACCTTTGTCCATAGAAACCAGTAATCTCTAGTTTTCCATAATTTGTTGGCAGGACATATCTAAAGTAACTATTTGCAAACTGGGAAGTATCGAAGCGCGCTAATCAAAATTTCCAGCACGTAGAACGTATGATCTAGTAAATTCATCACCACTATCGCTCCAAAAAAGTCTTCACGGCTTTTGGTCGTTCTTCATTGTAGTTTGCCGCCTCCAACGACAGGAATCTGCAACTAAAAAAAGGCTAAAACTTTGTATCTCCATCCCACTATTTACTTTCATTAATTCATTACTAACAATAGTTTCTGACCAGTATACCTGCTTCTAATTTGGTCGTAGTATTTCCTTGTGGAATGTAATATACATGTTGAATGTGTATGGCCATAGTTTTTTTTAAATATTCATGAGAATGTGTCTTGCCCTTTGCTGCTGCCTCTTGGCCAGATGGTCATTGCTAATCAGAATTAGTTCTCGACCGCCTCGACAAATAAATGAGGGAAAGATGCTTTAAGTGCTAACAATTCCTAGTAAGAGTAAAAATCAGTCAACAGTAATAATGGATAATAAATAAAAAGAAGACAGAAGTTGAGCAACAGCAACCTTTCTGAATTTTTTATGACATTTTCAACTTTATTAAAGATTTTATCTCCCCAGGGTGCCCACTTTTACACAGCCTGCATGAAGCATTAAGAATGCTCAAAATGCAATATGTGCGAAGGACTGTTAATAAGTCTTTGACCATTTTCTTTCCCTCAAAAGGCAGACCTACATTAAAAGCAGGTGAAAGTGCAGCTGCTTTCTGTCTGTAACATTGTTGACTTTTCCTCTGTGTATGTATAAGATCTATGTTGTCCTTGACCTTATGACAGCTTCCATCAAAGCCACAGAATATTGGTCAAAGTAAAGCCTTAATTAAAGAGTATACATATGAAATGAAATGAAATGAAAATGAAATGAAAATGAAATGAAAATATAGTTAAATTTGTTTATTTATTTGTTTATGCCAGCACACCATTGAACTTTCAGATTTAAAACTTAGTAACTGCAGTTAGTCAAATCTTATTCACACCAAAAAGTGGGATACAAATTCAATTAAAATAGTCTTATATAGTTTTCTCCTGTTTTGTAGACGTCAGTGAGTAGGGGACATACTTTAATGATCATGACTAATTATTCGGACAAAATTTAAAGCAGTTGAATATCTAAGCACCTGGCCTTTGATGATCATGATCATGTCAAACAGGCTAAGCCATAAAAGGGTAATCAATGTGAGAGATTTCAGCTCTCCTTTCTTTTAACTTGGATGATTCATACATAATAACTTGCTCCCCAAACATTTACATGCCTCAGTATGTGGGTGGGCTTGAGACATTCAGGGGCGTTTAGCATTACCCTTGTTCAGACATAACAACATCTAACAAAAGCGAAGGAGAGAGATCAAGCAGCCTAGCTGACTTGTGTACAATTATATGAGCTATTTAGGTTCAACGATTGCTATTATTGAACAGCAGGCAAAAAGAGCAACAATGTCATCATTTACTGTCCGTTCATTTGGAAGGGCGGATGAAAGTTTGCAACACCTTTCAGAAGGTGTGTTGTAACTATCCTTGTAGCAAAATTTAATGGCTGTCCTGATCACAAACTTGATGCTAACATTAGCTAAGTAAGTTAACTCATGTTGACATTTTACTTACTATAATAAACAAATAAAATGACACCAACAACAGGTTCAGACCGGTCAGCAGTTGACTGTGTCGAGCGTTTACTCAGCAGCCCGCACATATTTTTTTGTGATAAAAACAACAGGATGTTCAGGTGAGATTAGCTTCATGGTCAATCCACACAAGGCCAATATCGTCAACGTTAGCATAACACCCCCACACACACGACACAAACTCCATATTAACAAGTTAAACTTAGCTAGCTTGGCTTACTGGACGTTCGTCAAACACATCTGGAAAATGGAAAAAGCGCATTACCTACTTGCCAGAGAATTCACCCCTTGGTGCTTATCTGTTAGTAACGCTGGGCTACTCCGTTCATACGTGGTTCCTGACAGCGGCTTTGACAACCGAAGCTAACACGTTAGCTCGCTACCCAGCGTAGCTACATCATGTGATAGAGCCGCCCCAGGCAGCTCAGGCTGCGGCTGGCTGTCGCAGCAGGAAACACCGAGGAACAGGAAAACTTTGTGCCCCGGATTTTGTCTTACAGGCAAAAGGCGCAGGTAAACACTGCACTGCACTCAGGAAGGCACTTTAACATTAGGCCTACTATACAGTAATTTAGCAGACACTAGGCCTAATATTTTATAAGTAATATATTATATATTATATAATCATTGTAAAAACTATAATCAATAGCTGCCAAAACATAAATATTATTGTGCCACTGTTGGGTTAATTTGAGTGCTTAATGTAAAAAGTTATTATTATTATTATTATTATTATTATTATTATTATTATTATTATTATTATTATTATTATTAAAAGTAATTCAATAGCTGGAAAAATGTCAGCTGGTTCTTGGTTGTCTCTGTTCAAGATATACAGCAAACTAAAATGAAAAAAAAAATATTTAAAAAAACAAAAAAACATCACATAAATGGCCATCTGTTATCATCATGGCCATCTCTTGTTCACAAAAGATGGCTATGATAATAACAGATGGCGCTATTATGTAATATAACAAGATGAGCCATAGTTGATATTTTTATTCACTTAAATATTAATTTTATTATGAGATACGATTGCTGAGATTTAAAATCTATCGGTCAGAATGTTCTGATTAAGATCAGCAGCAGCTCATGCTTGTGGTTATATACACAAAAAAGCATAAATGTGGACATCAAACAAATAGTTATCAAAAACTGGAAATGCTTATATCCAAATAACGAGCATTTTACTCAAATTTTTGAGGTTTCTAGAGGAGTTTGCAGTTATTCAAAAGGATAAAAGATCAGTTACATAGTTGTGAGGTTAGGACTTGTGTTACAAATGAAAATAAAAATGGTTTTAAAATATGTTTTTTAAAAGAAACAATGGTGCACAATCTTAAATTGATCATAACATAAAATAATTGATTTAAAATAAAAAAAGGAAAATATAACACAGCTATCAAATGGCTGAATATGCATCAGCAGTCCCACCTTTCATCAACAAGGAAGGTGTCAGGTTGGATATTTGACCACTCCTCTCGGGAGAATTGGCAGAGTTCAGTTAAACCTTTTATATTCTGGTCAACACAGCCTCTTATATAAGCCACTTATTTTCAGTGGGATCCGGGTCAGGACTATGAGTGTGCTATCCAAAAATCTGTCTGCTTCATCCTCTCACAAACAGCTTGAAGTGCGCTTGCTTTCTTTTTGGAACGCAAAAACACAAGCTTCAACTGTCCATCAATTTGTTTTGGGGTTTTTGGTTATCTTCTTTTGACTTTCTTCCACTGTCTTGTGGAAAGCTGAAATCATTGGACCTTCCCATTAAACTGAGTAAACCTCACATGGGCTCGGCAGAATCTTTAAGCATCATAACACAACTGTTGCGCATGCTGTTTAACACAGCTGGAATTTCAGCCTTGCATGTGCAGAAATAAGATGGACAGTACTGCTAAACTGGGAGAATCCTTCCATTTAACAGAAAGAAGATAAATTATAAACCATATATCTATGGCAGTCCTTGTGCTAAATTCCTAATGCCCCTGACAGGTTGAACAGGGGGTAAAAAAAGTTCCTGAAGTTTCTCCAGAATTCAGTGCAAAATACATAGTGGGATATTTGAAATTTATTCTATGAGAAACATTAAGTACGCTCATTCAATCACAGACTCAAAACATATTGGAGACATATTGTGCACCACACTAACTTTTGTAATAGTGATATAATATATCATAGAACATGTGCTTATAGATAAATATATAAATTGTATTAGAATTAATAGGTTAATCGTAAAATTAATTCTGCTGTGTTTTGAAGAACTGTACCATGCTTATAATACAAAACAAAGCCAAATGTTTTTAGATTTAGATTTTTTCGTTTATCTATATCTTCATGATAGAAATGTAAGTGTAGTCTACAAATGATAAGGCAAGGCAAGGCAAGTTTATTTGTATAGCACATTTCATGTACAGGACAATTCAAGGTGCTTTACATACAAAC
>JAOXYM010000001.1:7024730-7040055 GCA_028567055.1 Leptatherina wallacei
ACTTTGTTTAAAGGCGAAGGGGTAGGGCTAAGGGCTGAGGGGTAGGGCTAAGGGGGAGAATTGAGATTGGGCCTTAGTTACATTTATCCTTTATCGTTGTACACCTCAGGCTGTTTGTAGCAGAAGAGAAAATGTTGCTTCTGTGACATTGAGGCTGAGAAAGCAGCAGCTCACAGAGTACCTTCAGGCCATGGTCAATCCCTTTACATGCCGGCTTGCACTCCTCTACTACAAGCAACTTGGGTCGGCTTTGACTGGAGGTCCTCTTATCTAGTATCAGCCCCTTTTCATCCCAGACTCCACACAACAAGTTGCCTGTTTGACACCGACTTTATGTCTCATGTACTTTCCTCCTGCACTTTTATGTCTTCATTTATGGTAGAAAAATCCATCCTGCTTTCTATGTGCACTTAAACTTTTTCAGGGTCACAACTGGACCCTATCCCTGCTGTCAAAGGGGGTAATGTGGCTTACCCCCTGTACAAGTCCATCACAGGGATTAGTAAAAAGATACTTTATGCAATCATATGACATCAAACGCTTTTTCTAACTCCTTAAGCTGTTGTTGATTATTTTATTGATTGCATCACTTCAGATACTTTGACTGTTAAGAAACATCTGCGATACAGGCTGCAATATTGACAGTCTTTAAATACAGCTGCATACTTTAAAGTCACTCTAGATTCAATTTACTTGGAAAAAAATCAATGACTCTAAAGCAACCTTGCTGATTGTTGTTTGTATTCATATCACTCTGTAACTCTACAGACTGAATGAAAGAAAAGCAAACCTGTGGAAACAGCTGTTGTATTTAATGACAATCACTATTCACTTACATTATCGGAAATGGGCCATTGACTGCTCTTTGAGATTGATCCACACTAGAGAATAACAATCAGGTTATCTCACTCTTTGCCGGTTCGATTCCAACTGTTCTTTGTTTAATTAATCTACTATAAGTCCTCTGAAATAAGGAAAGGCAATATTACATTTCTGAAGTGATTAATGAGGAAAGTGTTTCGGGAAGGGAAAAGATATATGAAGGTGCAATACACTCTCAGTTATTAAAAACCTACCAAATAAGCACAGCATGCACATATTTGCAAATGAGAGACCACTGATTGGAGAAATAACATTACTCTGTCAACTTCAATTAGACTTACTGATTCAGTTTTATGTTTTCATGTTGTGCTAATGTTGCATGTACACGTGATACTGGCTTTCTGTATTTTCAGACAGCCTGGTGAACATTTGAAGAACTCAATAAGCCAGGGGTTAGCAGCGCCAGTCTTAATTAATTAATTAATTAACCAAATTTCCCTCTTTGGTCCAACTGTTCCTCTCCATGCCCTGTGTACAACCAAAGCCTGCATACGTGGTTGATAAATGGAAACCGAAAAGGTCAAAAGAAATCTTGTTGCCAACCTTCAGATTCTACCAATTTACATGCAGATATCCATTTATGGAATTATAAATAATAAAAATAATAGATAATAGATAATAAAAATGAACTGATGTTTTTATAGTGTTGGCATGGTGACAAAGAGCAAGAATCAATACAAGCATTAAAGGAACAGTTCTACATTTAGGAAAATATGCTATCCCTTTCTTCACAAAGATTTTATTCCCATTCTATACACTAAATGCTAAGCACATGTCTTCTAAACACAGGTCTGAAACAAGTACTGTGCCCAATGTAATCTAAGGTGCTTATGAAAGTCTTAATTTGATGCTTTTTTATGCACACACTTCATTAAGTTTGGGAAGAAAATGTTACATTACACTTGTTAATCCACACTATATTAGTTTTATACTCCAAATACAAAAACAAGCTTAAAGATATGTATTATTATTCAAAAGATGAAACCAGTGGTTTCCCACAGAACCACATTACAAATGTCTGAGTTCTTAACAACTCCGGTAAGTAGTGAATTTCCCCCTGAACTTCTCACATGGTTTTATTTCAGTGGAAGTTAAACTAATCCAGTATCTCACCACATGTCAAAGACCAGAGTAAAAGAAACTATACAGATTTGGTATCAGAGCTTTTTCTTCTTCACAAAATTATCTGTTAACAAAAAATCAGCATACAAATACAAATAAATGCATATGAATATGAATCATGATACAAATTTATATAAATGCTAAATAAATCAGGCTCTTTTCCCAGCAGCAACTACAGCAACATGTTTACACACCGATGCTTTACTAGAACACATTTATGGATATATAATTATGTGTCTGTTAAAGTGATAAACCAGTACTTCTACTTTAATTCTTTAACTACATCATGCTTAAACTCAATAAGTAGGATTTTTCCTGGCTCCATATTTCTAAATAGCTATATTAGTCATTTTACTTATGTAAAGAATCTGAATATATTTTCCACCACTGGCTGAAATCAGCTTAGCATCAAGCTTAATAAATAAATAGATAAATAAAAAAAAAAAGCTGTCAGTGTTGTATTATGATCAAGTACAAAAAGAAATGTATCCAACATCATTCAGCTGATGCTTCCGGCTTACTAAGCTTTTTCTACATTTTGTGAAGCCCACTGAGGATCACTCCCCTGGTCAGCAAGCACTCAAGTGGAGCTTTTAGATACACTGCAGACTCTATATTTTCATTTCCACCTGTCAAAAAAGAGGTGAGGCTTTTCTTTTTCTCCAACATGACCTCCTGTTCTCAATGTGAAAACCTGACTTGGAGGATTTCTGCACTTTCAGGGTCAGTTGCCTTGGTCAAGATGGAAAAGGGAAAGTGTTGGTTGGTCATATAACCTCCCAGTTAGACCTTTTTATCTTGTCTCAAACTTACTGCAAATAAGACTTAAGTCATTTGGTTTGGAAACACCAATCTGCTTGGAAATTACGCCAGCATTATAGTTTTGCTGTCAAAAATGTGAATGTGATTTTTGACAGCTCTTTTAAGTTGGATGAGCAGATCAGAGCAGGTGTCAAATCAAGCTTTTTCCAGCTGAGAGTTATTGCCAAGGTGAAACCTTATCTCTCCCTTAAAGTCCTGGGGAAAAAAAATACTCCTGCTTTTATCAAATCTTATCTGAAGAAACATATGAACTGCAGGTCTAAATCTGTCTTCTCTGTGTTGTTTGGAAATAGTTCAGAACACAGCAGCTTGTCATTTAACTCACTTAAATAAAAAATAAAAAGCCTCAGCACATAACTCCGGTCTTGGCATTTCTTCACTGGCTCACTATCGAATTGATTTTAGATTTCATTGCTTACTTTAAAGTTTAAATGGATTGGCGCCATCTTATTTAGCAGGTTGTTTTTACATCTAGTCTAATTCTAAGATCCCTGCAGTCACCAGCCAAATGCTCTTAGATGCTCCAGCATCCAGATAAAAACTTAAGCATTTGGGGTGGTGAATGAATATATTATCAGTTTACAATCCATCTAATATTAAACATATTATATTAATAATTAAGACTAGAAATGTATAAATATGTCAGTCTAACATCAGTAACAGATAATATTCAACTTTCTGGCTGCAGTTGGGTTTTCTGTGTGTTCAGGAAGTGCAGCATTGACTTTGCCTTGAAACTGACGAGGTTACTTGTGATTTTGTGGGTTTGATGATTTCTCTGTTCTCTGTAAATTGTACATTGTGCTTTTGCACGGTCACCCAAGAGTATCAGCACTGTGACGTCATTGTGGAAGATATACTTCCTTCGTCAGAGCTGTTCTCCCAATCTGTCCTGTAAAGTGGGTCGAGTGACGTGATTCCCCTTATCCAGGTGTATAAACGAGGGCCATGTAAGCACTTCTTTATTTTTTTTATACTCTTGTTTGAATGAATTTGTACCTATTCTGAGAATGACGGATGAAGGGCTAAAATACCTTACAATGTTTGTTTTTGTAAATGCATATTTGATTATTCTCCTCACATTAAGGGGGAAACAGAAGACAAAAACATTCAGCATCTGTTATCAACCATCACCCATAAAATTATCTTAAATATAGTTAACTGTACTGCCCCAGAATTTCAGAATTAGTACATCCCTACTTAAGGCCCAGCTTTCCCCCTCGGCTTTCAGCTTAAATGGAATATTACACCTTAATCTTTGGTATTTTGTTGAACACTTACTCCATTTTCATTGTCTATTTATTCCTACTTATTGTGTTTTGATATTCTATTTTTAAATTTCATGTAATCTTATTGCCTTGGTATGTTAGTTATTCATGTTATTTGACTGTTAACACTTTGATCCACTTTTGCATTTCTAAGAAAATATTCTGTATAAATAAATTTGATCTTGACGTTGTAACTAAAGTCTGTGAGTCACACAGTTCTCATGGTGATGATGATGATGAATCTACCCATCATCAGAATCAGAAATTCTTTATTATTCCCAGAGGGAAATTTCTGCATTGCAGTGCTCCTTAGAAAAGTTAAATACAGTGGCACACAGTGAGAGAAGAAGAAAAAGAACATTAAAAAAAGAAAGTGCATGTGAAAAGTAGAATAAGGTACTGTATTGAATAAAGATAAGGAAAATAAAATGAAGGAAAATAAAAAAAATAGATAAAATATACAAATAACACAACAATAATGATCATTCTACTTTATTACATTGTGGTACTGCCTTTGTGAGGACATAAAGAGCTACATTAAAATCCAATGATAAAAAAAAGGATAAAAAGAAAATAATAAGGAATACATTTTTAATTCAGAGCCAGATTTAAAGATACAAAGATAACAAGGTCATGAAATGTCATGAACAAAGTGTTACTTTTTATAGGGACTACAGTAGGACATGTCTGCGGATAAGCGGCCGCAGTATGTGTGGTTTGGCTTGCATGTGGCACACTTGCAGTTTTTGGCCACAGGGACGCTAACTGGACATCCATCAATGTACTGCAGCTCATAGACCCAATCCCCGTTGCACACATTCTCTACAGACGACTCTACAATGCTGAAGTAGGAGGGATCCTGTTACCAGCAGCAAAGAAAACAATTAGATGCAAGTATAAGAACAAATAATTCAATGCAATACAAACATTGACACCTTGTAATACCTTAAAACAAAAAGCAAAAGAATGATGTTCTCTAACCAAGATGTAGTTCAACTTTATAATCATCACATCTTGTCCTTTCTCTCCCCAGATTTTACTTATATGAGAAGACCAAGGAGGTAAAAAGAACATCAATCTTTATCCTGCTATAGTCTTTTCTTGCTTGACAATTCTTAAAATGAAAAGAAAACTGATGTAACTTCATACTGCGGACCAGAATCACTAGCAGAGTTGAGCTTAGCAAGTTCATTAACAGCCCTGACATGTCTCATTAACAATCACCGTCACTAGTCAAAGGCATTATATTGAAAGTTTGAATCATCTGTCACCTCCTGGAAGCAATGTCCTTCACATATGGTGGTTTGGATGCACTTCTCGTTGCCACAGACGTCCATGTGGATGCTGACGTCTTTTGGATGACAACCGCAGCAGCCCTGCCCCACCAGTGCTAGCACTGCTGCCATGACAACCAGCTGCATTCTCTGCGGGTGCAGCACAGACACCTGCTGCAAAAGGGATGTAAGTCTCATGTGAGATCCTTTGAAAGATGCCAAAAGTCTTTCCAGCTTTTTAGTTTTTTTTTAGCAGTTTGTAGATTGATTGGAGGTTCTTTCTTTAAAAAAAATAAAAAAGTTATCTTATGACATGCCAGCCATTGTAAGGCGTTCATAACAGACTCACTAGCAGCTGTCCTGTTGAACTAAAGTTGTGAACTGTTGTCACAATTGTAATGTGCATGCATGTCCTGTATACACCTGTCAGCTGAAATTAGACATACTTGTCCCCAGTACAGGATTTTTCTCCACAGTGCCGCAGTAGCTCAAAGACCCTGTTACACTGTGGAACAAACAGCATGAAAGCGTACATCTGTAAAACATCTGTAAAACCAGACATTATATAAAAGTAAGACAAATATTACATATAGAAAATGAATGAACGAATGAAAGCACTTTTAAAAAAACAGCAAAAATTTGTATTAAAACCTAAGAATGTAGTGAATAAGAGTGTAAAATTAGCCCAAGTGCAGGGATTAATTAGTTAGTTCAATGTATGGTCAAATCTACAAGCTTCATGATTAGGTTCTTGGATGGATGCAGGAATGAATGAAAGCTTGAGGGAGTTGGTCTTATACTTGAAGACTCTGTAACATCTGTCTGAAGGTGATAGGTCAAATTCAGAAAACAGCACGTCTGAAGAGTCATCAAGGATTCTGTGTGCGCAGTACCTTTTGTAAACAGCATAAAGGAAGGACATTCCTTTTTACCCCTCACCTTCAAAACCATTGTTCCCTTTGTAGAGATGAACGTCAATATTTAAAACAGAAAACAATCAGACAATAAAAAAAGAGTCTGTCCTATGAACCTGAAAAATCTGAGACCAATCCATCGTTCACTCGAGCAAAGAAATAAACCCCGGTTTATCTGGATACCAAAGAAGAGAAATGGAAAATGTGTTTTCAGATCAACGACTAGATTAAATAACTTACAAGGGGTCTTGACCTATTAAAACCTGTCGTCTTCCAATTGGGGGACATTGAGAACAGATGGTGCCAAACTGTGCCAAAAGACCTTGTTTAACTGTCTATACTAAAACCTCTCTACTTTTGTTCTGCTTCACTTTGTCAGGGCGGACCTTTGCAGAGGTATTATTCACATAACTATAATTTGATCATTTTAGAGCTGCAGCTGGATCATTCTGGGATATTCATAATCATCCTGACAGTCTGAAACTTGTACTATGTGCTATCTTCATTCATTCTTCAGCAGCAAAACATGTACTGATAATTACACATCTTAACAAATCTCACAAGTCTTCCCTTTACTATGACTCCAAAAGTATTCAAATAGGCTTTATGGTTGTGGAATAAAAATAGGCAAAGGGCTCAAAGGTTTAAAACACTGCAGGGAAGTTGCACACAAATAATATGACCAGTGGAAAAAAGATGATCAAGTGTGACAGTGACAATTTGTAATTTTAACAGATGAACTCTTCAGTGCAATACTCATCCTCTTTTCAGTCCGGCCTTGATGGAACGATCAGGCTCATACAACACCTTGAAAACATATTTTGTATGTGAAGACAGGGTTGAAAAAAACTTGGATATATGACGGCCTTTAGTAAAAAAAAAATCTGGTTATACTGCAATCCCTTCACAGAAAACCTAAGTTTCTTCAAATCATTTGGAAAATCATTAACAACAGAACATTTTCAACAGCTTGCATGTTGATTACATGAACAGAAAAACCTACCTGTTGAGTCCTGATGTCTCTATGAATGCAGTTAAAAGTGTTTCTTTAGTTGCGATCTAAAAATCTGTGCCAGCTTACTGTCGGTTGCTTAAATAGTGCAGCTCATAATCTGTTTAATCTCTCCAGCCTTGGTTTGGTTTTATATCTCCCACCTGTTATGACTGAATTCAAATCCTCTTTTTTGGGGGGTGGCAGGTGGATCAAGGCCTTTCCTCCTACACATGACGAGGAGCGAGTCAGTATCTTCAGAAATCTTGTTTGGATTACATGAGTGAAAGACTCAGATGGAGCACAGAAGCATGAAAATAAATCTGCCCCCGCACTGAGATGGAAAACACTGATATGAGAGGCAGTAATTAATTTGCTGTGCTCCACCTTTATCTCCTTTGTGTGTGTGTCATTTTTCCAGTGCATTACAAACAGTGATACATATTATTGTCTTTATATGTGATTACGCAACCTCTGAAATCATTTTTCCACCTGTATTTTTTAAGTGAGGCTTGAAATTCAGCAGATTTTCATGAGTTTTCTCAGCAACAAACATTTGTAGTAGAAAATGAGTTATTTGTCGGCATTCAATTGTCTTTTATATTTTCCATCTACATAGTAGATTTTATCATGCTAGTTAAACTATAGTGTTAATGTGTTAGAGTGCATTCCTAAGATAAAGGGGGATAATTGGAATTACAAGAGGGTTTGTTTAGGTTTACAACTCCAGCCTAATTGATGTGGCAAATCCTCCCCTAAACAGATACATGTTGTAAAAACTGACATTACTTGACCTGAAGGACTAAAATACTGACCGACCCAATGCCTTTCCATCAGACGCATGCAAACTTCATGGCACTCTGTCTGGTCCCTTTGCAAACATTTTGATAAATTGGAAGACAATTTCCAGCTTGCAATCTTTATTTCCGATTTTCACACATTCTGAACTGTATTGTCTTTGGCTGTTTTCACACTGCACCCCATTAGCGTGATGATGAAAGTAATTTTATTCAAAAAACATCAAAGATTTGTTTGTTTATGATCAAATATGTGGCTGACATGCTTTTATGCCTCACATCCAGCCTCCTCCATGCTCCAACCAGGCACCACCCCTTTATTTTATAGCATTTCCATGGTGAAAGCGTACCTGATACAATTTCCCACTGTGTGTTGCGCTTGCCAGAGAAGCAAACTCCAGTCAATTCTCTGGAGATGTGCACAAACAGCTTATGAGTTCATTTCAAGTTATTGATTGGGAATTAGGAATCAGATTTGGAGACATTAAGCGTAGAGAACTTTTATCCCCCCCTTCAAAAAATAGGTACACAAACACTGTAAGACACACAAATGGTAAACTGTGTTTGTTGTTGTATTTCCTTTCATTCACTGTCCTCTTATACTGACTTTCTTTTTACTTTAAGCAACACAGAATCAACAGTGTTTTGAACCCTTGACTTTGGGTACTGGCTGACACCAAATCAGTCTTTTTAGATGTGACCATATTTTGGTGACACTTAAAATCTCTTCATCTACCACCAACACACAGATCAGAAGATGCAGATGTAGCCAAAATCAAGATAATGATTAGTTTGAAAAAAATGCATTTACTTTTTTTTGGAGTTAAAGAAGCACCTTCTGACCATTAGTTGTGCTTCTGCATTGACGTCAAACTAAACAGTCTTTTATAAACAATGAAAGATGCCCAATTAAAAAGGTTCTCCACTCTAGCTTTAAGACAGAGGATTGACATGCTACAGTATATGTACAATATTTTTCTGATGGTGAAAAACTTTTCTGGAAAGGTTTTTTATGGAGAATTTTCTAAAATATACCAGAAGGTTTAACTTAGAACTTGTTCATTCAATTGACTCATTATTATCCAGCCACAACTATAATGGAAATTATATAAGTATTCATTGGCCAATTTCTTTGTAGTTGGAACATTTTAACAAATGGAGCAGGCTTTATGCCTTGTAGGAAGCTAAGACAACATAATTGTGTACAAAAGAACGTTTTCTTTTTTTTCTTTCTTTTTCTTTCTTTTTTTTCCAAAAGAACATTTTCTAAAGGCTTGTGCTTTTCTACACTGAAAAGGATTGTATTGACATCTCAGGGACACTTATCCCGCTGTCTCTCATGGGAAATGACAGATTCAGAGAAAAAAGGAAGCAGGAGGATTCTTGAGGTGTTATGGCCTGCGTGTGTTTTTATGACCGGAAACTGTTGGTAAAAAAACACAACACTTGGCCCTTGCAGAGCTTTGGAGGCATTTGTTCACTTCCTGTTTCCAAGTCACTATACACTCCTTCCACCTTGTTCCAGCACCAGAACCCTAGAGTGGCAAGTCAACAGGACAATAATCAAATATATGAACTGTGTGATTTACATTTTACTGTATAAACTATTTTGAGTGAATATATAAAGGATTGGGATTAATCTTGTTTCGTATTTTCTGATGTGCTAAAGCTGAAGGAATATCGAAGTTCTTTAAACATAGGCTATATTTTAAAGTGAAACAACACTTCCATGAACCAGTCAGGTTAATAAAACAAGTGTTATTTGTTTATTTGTACTTACTGATTTAGTTTGCAATATAATAATTTTCAATTATCTGGTACTTTTTTGCATGTAAATTTGTACAATTAGTCATACACTACTCAGAAAGTCAGGGATATTCGGCTTTAGTATGATGTCAGAATGCACCTAAAATGCTCTATGACCTTCATTGGTAAACTTAATTTGACCTTCTCTAAACTTTTGAACACATATGTACGACTGTTCAATGTGTAAATACTTATTGCATAACATGCTACAACCTAACAAGGCGATTAACCTTATCTTTTTTTTTGTAACTTAACTTTTTTTTCCTTAATCAGGTACCAAAGTAAATCTCTCCAAGTAATTGCGTATCACATCCATTGCTAGCTTCACAAAGCTCATTCGTGCATTTAAATAGGCTACTTTACTGTTCATATAGTTCATACAATCACACACAATCATGCACTTTTATTAATCTATGTTTTTTGTGTAATGTTTTGTCTGTCTTGAGTACTTAGTCAATAAATTTGCATTTATATCGTTCTTTAGTGTTGGATGTTTTCTTTCAGCTGGGGGCTTGTCATTGTAGCTGGTTTTTCATGTTGGTTTGGTGTATAAGAGCTCAAACAAAACCACACTTAACTCAAAATATTTCTTTTTCACTTCCCAGTTGGGTTCATAGAAAAAATGTTACTACGAGACAGCTAGGAAATGATTAAACTTTGGGCTAAAATATATTATTTTTACAACATGAACATCACTTTCATGGGTACCATGTTATTGGTTACCATAGTTGCATGTAATAACAACATGTTACAAACAAAGTTCCCATTTCCTAGTTGGATTCAGGCAGTAGGGCCTTGCTGTTAGAGTTAGAAGATGATCGGTGTTTGGGCTAAAATACATAATTAATGGAACTGTCACCATCATGGATGCCATACAGTTGCTCTCAAAACCACTAGAGGTCACATATTCTGTCAATGTGATTAAAGGCTGAATCTGTTTGCATGCACATGTGCCAAATGGGCGCATTTTAAAAAATAATTAAATCCTTACAGATAGATAAATAATTTATAAAAAGTCAGCAGTTTTACATTGAACAACTACTTCAAAGGTAAAAGCCACATGTGTGACATGTCTGCTATTGCTAACTTTCTATGTTATTCAGTGATTCCGTTATTGGCGAGTGATTAAAGATGGGTAAAGCTAAATCTGAAAATATACGCACACAAGTATAGGAGGATTTTTACTCGTGTAAATTTACACAGCTTCTCACTTCCCTTTCACACAGCAAAGGAACCCACCATCACTGCTCTCTGTTAAGTCTGCTGCACTCGGTGAAACAGTTGGAACTGCACCATAAGCTTGACAGTCTGCTGTGATAGAAAAATAACTATTTGGGTAGCAGCCATGCTGCATCCAAGGGCTGTTCTGTCTGCCCTTGTGCCCACCAGGGACTCGGGCTGCCCAACATCCTGCTGAAATGCCATACCTTCCTAACAAAGCTGCAAGGACTTTAACAGAGTCACCCCATCCTCTGAGGGTACTCCTTCCTTTTGGAAATCTCCGCTGAAATACATCATTGTTAGCATGCATTCTGTCCTTAATGAACACAAGTCGTAGCTGATTAATCTTGCATTAAAAGCGGATGACATCATTAGTCATTTTCTGAAGTGCTAGTGTAACAGCTGGTAATTCCTCTTGAAATGAGTGCATCTGTAGCTACTGAAATGTAATTTATTAAGTATGGAGCTGGAACTTTAACATCCGTGCATGCACTGCAATATTATGCTCATCACATAAAAACCTCATTTATAGAAGACCTGGAATCTGGGAAGGGCAGATAAGACTTTTAAGTTTATGTCAATATTGTAGTCCCACAAATAATTTCTTCTGCAGCAAGTAAAAAAAAAAGAAAAAAAAGAAAAACAAACAAAAAATGAAACTACTGAGCTGAGCATAATTATTTGTCTTTCCCAAAGCATTGAAGAAGGTCTGTCCTCTAATGCATTAATGTTCACTGGGGGTCAATTTGGAAGTGATGGACGAGGTGATGGTTTCTGGGCCCAGGATGATTTTCTGGTTCATAAGTCTGAGGACTACAATAAAATAAAGCTCCTCTGGGTGTAAAAGCTCATACAAGCTGTATATGAAGCCACGTATAAAAGAGCTCTGAGCTGTGCTTCTAGCTGGCATCACAAATTTAAGTCACAGGTTAATGCTTTTCAGCTGAGAAACAGAGTCCTCTTGCTTTCTGTGATCACTGTGGAAACTCTGTCCTAACATCTCCAGTAATATCCACAACCCCGCTCTGTCACACCTTGTTTGTCTCTCTGCAGTTCTACCTGCTTCTTTATACGGTCGCAGACAGGAACAGACTACTTTCAAGCCACAAATTTAGGCCCTCAACATACTGCATCCCCCAACACTCACCTTTTCTCCCTCCATGCATCTAGTCTAAACAACACCTCCACAGCACTGCCAAGGTCAAAAGTTTTGCATGGTGACTGTGCTGGATGTTTCTGTGTGCAGGCTGAGGGGAGTGAGATGGTAGGTGCGTGGCAACTAACAATTCTGTACTCAGATCCTACATATACGTCTGTTATTTTAATTCTCTTCTTTTTGACATCCATGCTCTTTTGTGTTATAAATCAAAATGTATTAGGTTGAACATATTTTTAATCTGTTTATTATAATCTTAAAAAGACAAATGTGTATCAGAATCAGCCTTTAAAAGCTATTATATGTTGTAATGTAACAATAAGATGAAAAATGTAGTTTCAAATTCAAATTCCTTCTCATGAAGTTGTCATTTGTCACTTATTCAGTCATTCATTCTCCCTAAACAAACTGTGACACGTTATTATATTTTACAGCCTGGATGATATCTGGATCATATCTTGTAATCTTTGATACAAACTCCTGTTGCCTAAATTAAAGTCTAATGAAGGTGGTGTTAAATTCACAGACAATCACAAGTTGAGTTCTACACATTTAAAGAGTAGTACATGCAATGGGCAGTGAGTTGGTGTAAACTTAGAAGAGTAAAGTTTGTTGACTTATACCAGAAAGAGAGCACATTATTTAATCCTATTCTATTGCTAATGTATTAAAATCAATATAAATGTATCCATTCACACTTATTTATAAATTTGATATTATTCTTCTAAAAAGATGACCATCCCCCCCCCCCCTGGATTATCATTGTTTATTTTATTCTAAATGTGAACAATGGATTTTAAGATCCTTTCATTGCTTTATACAAGTCTTAATTCAGCCTATATCTTTTTTTAAATAATAAACTATTTGGAAACCTCCGGCCTTCTTTTGGATGCCTGTTAATTACCCCTGAAGTGAGAAGACAACAAGGCATCTTCTTATTATCATGGCCCCCTTTTTCTGAACTTCCAGAAGATCTGAGAACTGTCTTTCAGTTTAGCTTTTAAATGGATTTTCTTTTCTTTTTATTGTGTGTTTTACAGTTCTATATATGTGTCTATTTCATCTTTAGCACAGTTTCTGATTGAACTGTATTTCTTCAACTAATCCCTCAGCACATCTACCTGCTCTGTTACCTGATTTGTCCATTTATTTTATCCTCAGTCAAGTGTTTGATCAAATTATTTTAATTGCCTTTTTTAAATTTATTTTCTTGGTTTCACTCGCTTTTATATTTCTCTTATTTTGCTCTTCCTGCTGTTTCCTCATTACACATTTATGAGGTTGCTGAGATCCCTTTATGATCTTGTGTCTCCAGTTGCTTTTTGTTGAGTATTTTCTTTCTTTTTTTGTCATTAAAGAACAAAATCATTTATTTCTTGGTGTGTGGATGTGGGTGGAGGGTAAGGAAGGGTATGACACACAAATAATGACAGATTTACTAAGGAGAGCTTTAAAATTCATAACTGATAATAGCATCCAATATTCAGCATTTTTCAGATAAGTCTTGATCAGATTAAAACATGGAGTCCTTCAGGTCGGATGCAGCTGTCTTTGTCTGTAGAACCACTCTGTGGACAATGCCCGTCCTAAGACCGACCTGATATGAATAAATCCTTTACCGAGGGGCATTTGCAGACTGAAACACAGCTCATTTTGCTCACTGCAGCTCCAAAGGTGAAGTATATAGATAATAAGCTGTAATGATAAAGCTGAATTGAATACCACAATCTTATGATCTTTTTCAGCAGGCCCAGTTCTCAGATCCCACTGAAAAGGATCAAATATGTTCAGAGCAGCTTGTAAAGTTTGATTTTGGATAAAAGATGAAAGGTTCTCAAGAAACAACCCCCCCAACCCCCACCACCTGACCCAAAAGGCAAGGTAAGGCAAGTTTATTTGTATAGGAAATTCAAGGTGTTTTACATATAACATTAGAAGCATGACAGCAGGTTGCAGAACAAGCATTAAGAAGTATTAAAAACAAACTTTTAAAGACATACTGTGTAACTTTTGACCCAAATATTAGCCTAATGTGGGTAATAGTGGAGGATTTCTGGGGTTGATATACAGTGTGTGACGCGTGTCGGCGCTCCGAGGGGGGTTGCCCTCTTCATGAACCAGACATTGTAACTTTGCAGTGGATCTGTCTCTCATGGGATCATGTGACCTGCAGCATTTTGCTTTACAGGTCCCACTCTATAAACACCGAGGGCTCTGCTTTGTGCTACGTTTTCCTCCTCTTCAAGCGAAAGTTTGTCATGGCTGAACAAAGTAAGAAGGGGATAACGGTGTCTGAGGAGACGAGAAAGAGAAAGACTGTTTAATTGTGCCACAGTGTCGTGTGGCCTGTGGGAAGTTACAGGATTAGCGTCTCTAGTGGCCAAAAGTTACAGGGTATCCCTTTAAAAGAAATTAGATTAAATAAATGCAAAGGAAAAAAAAGAAAAAAAACGAAACCATCGAAGAATATAGGATGAAATGCAAGAAATAAAAGTTAATTATTAGTTGTTTTGATAAAAGTCGTAAAATAGAAAAAGTTTTTAACCCTGATTTAAAACTGTTGAGAGTTTCAGCAGACCTGCTGTTTTCTTTTCTGCTGTTTCTTTTCATTATTCAGGATGTTTGAATAAATAAACTAAACTGAAACCTGCAGTTTTCTGGGAGTTTGCTCCACATGTGAGGAGCATAAAAACTGAACGCTGCCACTCCGCATTTACAGTAGGTCTGACTCTGGGAACAGAAAGTAGTCTTGACCATGATGACTTGAGGAATCTGATTGGTTTATAATGGACCAGAAGATCCTGATTGTACTTTGGCCCTAAACCATTCAGGGCTTTGTAAACTAGCAGCAGGATTTTGAAGTCATATGGAAATAAGATGGTATATGAAATGGATGGATGTGAATCTGTGATCAAACTCCTTGAAAACAAATAATAGCTATCACTATCTGTTCTGAAAAGTCAGTAAATCCTTGATAAAGAACATACTTCAGATATCTGGAGAGGCATGTATATTTGCACAAAATGCCATGGCAACAGTTTTGGAAATATCTCGGCCCGTACATAAAGCAGA
>JAOXYM010000001.1:7040155-7053645 GCA_028567055.1 Leptatherina wallacei
CCTTGAAAAAGAACATACTTCAGATATCTGGTGCCCCCCCCCCCCCCTCTCTCTTTTAAAAAAAAATCTAACTTGTGGTTCGCAGACTCAGCTCAAAATGGCCTTCCTTCTGGCATTTGAACTAATTTACAAGCAGCTCCCTCTGGACCCACAAAAGGCTTTTTTACAGCATATTACGCATGCAGCAGCGCACCTGTTGACACACTCTGATGTTAAAAGATCACCTTCAACAGCGGACTGAAAGCCTGAGTTTCAACTCTGCTCCACGTTTGACTGCAGCCAGCATCACTCACCTACACATCATTACTGCAAGGTGAGACAGCAGGGATTCGGCAAAGAATTATTTTTTGGGGGGGGTTATTTGAATTTGATTTATTCAGATTTGCTCATATTTGTACATTTTGTGATAAATTTCAATAAAGAAGAGATAGAACTGTATTTATTATAATTAAGGATATTGATCATCCATGCTGGAACTGAGTAGTTGGGCTTAATGATGCAGTTGTCATGGAGTTTGTTTCAAGGGATCTGTAACAATCCTTGACCCTTTCCACCTAACAGACAAGATAAGAATATTATGTTTTTGTTGACTTTACCATTAAGACCGAAAGCTCTTTCAAAAATAAGTTTTCTATAGCATGAAGAATGTTTGAACATATGATCTAAAACAATGTCAGCCTGCTGCAGTAGATGTAGTCAAATGATGTCTTTTTTAATCTTACTGAGCTTTTACCCTTATGAAATAAGTTATTTTTAGGCATTTTTCTATATTAAATTGGATGTCGTGCTGCTGGAATGATTCCTGCTGTTACTTTTGCCACTTTTTAACAATACCCATGATGAGCTACCATGCCAACAAGACACTTGTTTACATAAAAGAGCAGGTGATTGAACTTTCCATTGTTTAAGTAATGCTTGAAATAGCAGTGTAAATCCAGAGAAGCTGATGAGGAGAAGCTGTGAAAGTAGAGCAGGAGCAAAGCAGAGAGCAAGGAGGAGGAAGTTTAAACTGTTTGTTCCCTGGACCGTGATGGGAAATCCCTGGCAAATGAAGTGAATGAGCTTGGAGCACTGAGGAGAACACAACGTTATTGTCAGGAATTCAGTATTGTGTGCTTCCAAAAGATGTGGCTTAAGGAGCGTATTCAAGAATGCATCTCTATACAGCTGATACATGTAGAGAGAGAACGGTGGATAGAGCAATGTTAACTGGTGACTGTGAGTTTCCATCCATTTTGTCCACTGAGATCACCTGTGTTACTTGCCAACGCTACATGTGATATCATGAGTTGACTTGTTGCCAAGCTACATACACAGCATCCCAACCCATTCATAAGAGCTCTGGAAATGTCAGCCATGCCTTTCTTGAATGGACTTACAACTTTCTCAAATTTTGTGAACTTTTTCTTTTTTTTTTTGCATTCTGTTATTTACTAAACATTTCTTAAGACCAAAAATATCATACAGAACAGATGTAATTTTCTTTTGGGAATAAATGAAGTATCATCCAGTTTAAAACAATTTAGTTAAATTCCAAAATCTGGATGGTTTTCTGATAGAAAAACGTATTAATGTCCACTAAAACCCCCTTTTTAAGCCTATGAAAGGGACATAAACATAAAAAAACACAGAGTTTAACCATACCCCCCCTGTAAATGTAAATTTCCTTCCGGTGTTAGAAAACAATGTTTTAGAAATATGGTCAAATTGTCAGATGTCTTTAAAATAACAAGGTCTAAAAGTTTAATGTTATTATACGACAAATATTCTTTATGGCAATATTTTAATGGTTAAAAATATGTTAAAATTCCTTCCTGTAATACCTGTAATATTGTACACCACGAGTCAAACGTTTGAACACATTTTCCCATTAAATCTAACGGGAAAGTGTGTCTAAACTTTTGACTTTTGGCTACTGTAAATGGGTGAATTATAAAAGGATGCAAGTTCAGTTTTGCAGAGTGAGCATCAGAATTATATAACACCAATGTTTTTGTTTACTCTGTAGGTTTTGCGATGTGTTGCAGCACTGGCATTAGTCCAGAATGCATCTAAATTTGTGCATAAGAAGACACTTTGCATCTCCACTTTATCAACTCTTATTATTACTGACCTCACAACTCCCCCTGGTGCTGACTGAGGTGGATGCTCGATGAAGTGCGAGGGGTGAGGGTGCATGATGAATGTGCTTCGGGAGGAGGATTGCCTATACATCTTGTGCAGATTAGAGAAGAACTCCTCCGACGTTTTAGGAAAGTATCTGGAATACGACTGTGTGGAGACAAACTCTTTAAAGAGCCTGTGTGATATTTGCACTGTCAGCAGTACTGGTTATTTAATATGTAGACTGTAAGCCTCTGCATAGGATTCTACATTGTGTTTCAGTTTTTTTTATAAAAAAAAAAGCACAATGGTCAAATAAAAATGTTTTAGAAAGAAGCTGCTCAAGCAATCAAAAATATTCCTGGAGTATTACAACTGGAGATCTGCAAAATACCTCAGGGGATGATTGGGATTCCTTAGAGGAATATTGTATCCGGAATAACAGGCTGTTCTGTCCTAATTAGAGCTTTTGATTCAAATGCATACTTGAATCAAATGTATTGAAGTGAATTGGCTAGAGCTGCTGATTGTTGTGTATCCCATTAGGCCTGCGGGGGACCTGCAGAAAAACTAATTATCAGTGCAATCAAATACAACCAGAGACGTTTCAAAGGCACAATGAATAAGACCTTTACTGTCCCATTGCACAAAATGATCCAAATAAATCTGAGCTTGCAATAAGGTGGATAATCACTAATAAGGACTCAAACGTTACTTCACCAAGTACTGCACTGTCCAGTTTTGTGGCTTTTTTAATTTGTGTACATTTTCTGATTAAAGACATATAATGTGGCATTATTTCATCAAATCTTTTACACCTGCATAAATGAGAACTAATGTGACGTATTAATGATACTCAGCGTACCAATTTGTCTGTGGTTTTAAATACTCATTAATAAAACAGAAAAGAGGTTTTCTTAATTTCTTCTGAATACAAACACGTTGTTTAACAAATGAATACCTGATTGCAGTCATTTGTCAGCCTGCCAGTTGTGTTATAATCTCCAAACAGGTGACTGAACCTCTCAAACAAATCGGGTTATTTCAACACTGTCCTGCCAATGATCCAGGTTTAAAAGCCCTCAGTTGTTTCTCTTAAGTGTGAGAGGATAGTCTCTAAATGCAAAATGTTATCATTTGGTGTACCATAACTCTGAAAAATACTGATAATCTTAAAACATAGAGCTTTATGGACCTCTTGATTAAATAATTGGTTTAAAGGCCTATTGCTAAATTAGTATAATGGAGTGTAGGTCTATACTTTCAGGTCAACTCACTTTATTAAAGAAACAGAGAGATTAACCCTATTTCCATGGAGTATAAGTTTTTTTTTATCTTTAAATTTGCACACTTTGGAAGCCCACCCTAATCTCGTAGAAACACCTGGGGTCAGGTAAGATATGCATATATGAATGCATTATATATTAGTCCATTTATAATACAAGAAATAAAATAAACATACAGTAATTAGGGAGCAGAGAGGGGAATTAAATTTGAGTGACTGCACCATGCCGATCTATTAATAACGTTATTTTTTAAAACAAATTCAAAGGAATGCATTACTTTTAAGGAAGGGAGAGAAAACTGGTTGCCATCGTGCAGTGACGACGGCAGGCTCGGTTGTGAGACTGCAGAAAGGTGCGCAATGACCGACTGCATCCACTGGGGGAGGACCGAGCACTGCCTGCATGCGCTGCGGTACACGAACGACTCTCTCACCGAGACTCTCCATCATCACACACACAATGGGAGGGATACAGGAGTATAGGTAGGGCTACAGCGGCAGACAGACAGATGTGTGATGCTCAGACTTAACCATGGGGCTATTTCTCCTCGCCTGTGCCAAGCTAAACTTTTACCCACCCTCTCATCTTTTGGCGGCGATCGTGTGGAGCTGTCATTGATGCCAACTCGTTGCTTGCACACCTGATTCTTTTTTTTCTTTCTTCTTTTCTTCTTATTTTCCCCAAATGCTTGTTTCTGCCAGTATGTACCAGGAGCGATGCAGCAGAAACGGGGGCTAAAGTACCAGTAGATCCTGTTGAATTGAGACAAGACGTCGAGACGCAGCCAAAAAAAAAAAAGGGAAAAAAAGTGTCTTCCTCAGAGTGCGTCAGAGCACGGATGTATATACTGGATGTGGATATAGTCGCTGGTTGGATACGACGAGGGATTTGTGATACCCCCCAAAATCAAGACGGGAATTTGAGCAAAAGCGAGGAGCTGCATCCTCACCTAGCATCACTCCTCTTCATCCTCCAACAGATTTGTTTAGAGAGGGGCTGAGGCAATTTCATTTGGCCCCCTTTCACATGTAAGTATGGCAGAATAAAAAGGAGGCTTCTTGAGAAAATTTCGTGCGTAATGTTTATCCTAAGCATACATGTCTTCCGTGCATACGTTTACATAATAATAATAATAATAATAATAATAATAATAATAATAATAATAATAATAATAATAATAATAATCCTTTCATTCGTCAGTAAAACGGAGACATATTTCATGCTTAAACCAATTGCTGTTTTCTCTTGTCTTTTCTTCTGGCAGCTCCTGAGAACGTCAGAGGAATAAAAGTCATTCAGATTTATCTGAGCTCCATACAACAGCGAAGATCCCTTTTTTAAAAAAAAAACACCCCAAAACAACAACAACAAAAAAACAAAAACAATTTGATCATCCCATAAAATGGCAACCATGGGTGACCACGGAAGATCAAAAGACGCATTTGGCCGCAAGCTCCTGGCGTTGGGAAATTAACCACCTGATGGGCACAGGAGAAACCGAAGAGACTGTTTTGGTGTAGCTTGTTGACTCGATTTATAATGCTTAGCATATAAAGGGGCGCTGCAAGTTTGACAGAGTGTCTGCGTAACAGGCTATGCCAACGGCCCTTGTATTTTTTGGTTATGGAAATGATGTCATAAAAAACACAAGGAGGCTTGTGCCAATTGGGAGAATAACTAACCAGTATCTCCTATCATGTAAGAAGCTGCATGGAATACAGTCAACATGGACCTAAGTGAGGTGTGTTTGTTATTTTGACTTTCTCATATTCACAACTGATTGGTCGAAGCGTTTGATGCCTCATTCTCTCTCTCTGCGCGCTCCAAGCTGCAACTTTTTATCCTCTGGTCTGCATCACGTTGCCTTGGGGCGGCTATTGTAGCCTTCACGGAACAAACCGTTGACTGACTTTAAAAATGGAGTTTGCCATGGTGGGTGCGGATGGCGGGTGCAATAGTCACCTGCCTTACGGATATGCCCAAGCTCGCGCTCGAGAGAGGGAGCGCGACAGGGAGCGCCAGGCTGCTCAGTCCAGAGCAGCGGTTGCAGCGGCCGCGAGCGAAGGTGGATCTGGCTCGGAGGGAGGAGGAGGTGGTGGAGGAGGAGGAGGCGGTGGCGGTGTTGGGGGGTCCACCTCCACCACCTCCTCGAGCGCTCATCTCCTTAACAACCGCCAGCATCAGTCTCGCGCCGCCTCCTCCACGAACGCCAACATCAGCAGCGGTACCGCCTCGCGCCCCTCCTCCTCCTCCACCTCCTCCTCCTCGCAGCCGCTACAGCACCAACAGGAGCCCGAGCAGCAGCAGAGAGTTCTCAGAGAGCGGAAAAAGCAGCACGGCGTCGGACGGTGGAGACGCAACCGGACCACTCTCGGCGGAGACTTGCGCCACTCGGAGCTGGCGCTGCTCGGATCCGAGGAGGACATCATGATAGAGGAGGAAGAGGCTGAAGGAGCGGAGGAAGAGGAGGAGGCGGAGGGGGGCCGGGGAAGCAAAAGGTCGAGTTTTTTGTGCAACATGGATGAGGAGACCGTGTCGATCACTGACAGGCGCCCTCAGTCCGGATACGAAAACGTTTACAGCGAATGCGGCTGCTGCGAGAGAGTTGTCATCAACGTGTCGGGTCTGAAGTTTGAAACTCAGCTGAAGACTCTCACTCAGTTCCCGGACACTCTCCTGGGAGACCCCGACAAGCGAATCAGGTACTTCGACCCGCTGAGGAATGAATACTTCTTCGACAGGAACCGACCAAGTTTTGACGCCATTCTTTACTTTTATCAGTCAGGGGGGCGGTTAAAAAGACCAGTAAACGTCCCGTTTGATATCTTCTCCGAGGAAGTGAAGTTTTATGAACTTGGGGAGGAGGCTATACTCAAATTTCGAGAGGATGAGGGTTTTGTCAAAGAGGAGGAAAAACCTCTACCAGAGGACGAGTTTAAGCGCCAAATCTGGCTGCTTTTTGAGTATCCGGAAAGTTCCAGTCCTGCCAGGGGAATAGCTGTCGTGTCCGTCCTGGTTATAGTAATTTCTATTGTCATTTTTTGTCTGGAGACGCTGCCGGAGTTCAGGGATGAAAAAGAGTATCTACAGCCACGACACAACTCCTCTCAGCCTGACCACGGATTTACTCCTTTCAACGACCCATTTTTCATAGTGGAAACTGTCTGCATCATCTGGTTTTCCTTTGAGATTATAGTTCGCTTCTTTGCCTGTCCGAGTAAGCCCGCTTTCTTTAAAAACATTATGAACACAATAGACATTGTATCCATTTTGCCTTATTTCATAACTCTGGGCACAGACCTGGCGCAACACCAGGGCAACGGGCAGCAGGCGATGAGCTTTGCCATCCTGAGAATAATCCGCCTTGTCAGGGTGTTTCGCATCTTCAAACTATCCAGGCACTCCAAGGGGCTGCAGATCCTGGGCCATACCCTGCGCGCCAGCATGAGGGAGCTGGCCCTCCTCATTTTCTTTCTGGTCATTGGTGTCATCCTGTTCTCCAGCGCGGTGTATTTCGCCGAGGCGGACGAGCCCACCTCTCAGTTCACGAGCATCCCTGATGCTTTCTGGTGGGCCGTGGTTACCATGACCACGGTGGGCTACGGTGACATGAAACCCATCACTGTCGGTGGGAAGATAGTGGGCTCTCTCTGCGCGATCGCCGGCGTGTTAACCATCGCGCTCCCGGTGCCCGTCATTGTGTCCAACTTCAACTACTTTTACCACAGGGAGACCGATAACGAGGACCAGTCGCCTGTGGTGGAGAGCATGCCCCCGGGCTGCCCGTATTTTCCCGACTTTTTAAGGAAATTCAAAGGCTCGCCCTCTGGCTCCTCGCTGGGTGACAAAGCGGAGTATATGGAGATGGAAGAGGGGGTGACGGAATCTCTTTGCGGGCTGGACAAAAGCCCCAGTAAAGGAAATGGAACAGACATAAGCAGAAAAAATAGTACTATCTCAAAATCCATTCAGACTGACGTGTGATTACAAATAGTCTTTTCCCCCCCTCCCCTAAGTAGAAAAACACTCAGTAAAGATACTTTCTGCCCAACAGCAGGTGTCTTCCCCCCCAGCACAAGTTTTACGCACGCCTCAGAGCCGCCCTCCCCCCCATATACACATACACAAGGACACCCATGTTCACACTCACAGAGCACCAATTGGCAGGTTGAAATGTTAAAGAATCCACTCCACACTGATGAAGTTTGAGGCGCAATCTTGACTATATTTGCTTAACAGATTGATCAGTTTATCAATTTAACCTGTGTGGGCTTCCAAATCCGTCATGAAATCTAAATTTGATCCAAGACAGGCTATGCATTCGCACTTTATAAGTTCCATCTGTCACATCTGAGGGGTAGGTCCATGGATGATCGTTTTGCTGTTATGCAATAAAGTTAAAATTTGTTTGCACTAATGTAGAATTTGCGCTGGGTTTGGCAGATTTCTATTTAGAGACAGAAACTGTAGGCCATGCAAATGGAAATAATTTTGTCATCCTTTTTCTCACATAGAACGTTTGCGTAACGTCTTAAGCAAACTACACATACTAATAACCCCGTTCATTCGCTGTCAATGAAAACTGGACGAAAAGCTGGACAGATAAAAGGCTTGTAACTGTTCCAACACTTTACATGAACAAAATAAATAAATAAAAAATCTCTAGCATTTAGAAGGCTTCAAACAAACCAGGGCTATATGGCATCTACACTTATAAGCTTTTCCACCAGAGGTCACAAAATATATTTTAAAGAAAAAGAAAAAAAGGGAGAAAAAAGAGGGGAAAAAAGCCTTGTGTTGTTGACCCATCATGAGAGCTATACGTACAGGAATCACCGGAGTTTAAAATGGCTAGAGAAATGACTCCCCCAGATTTTGAATGGACATTCTTGGAGCCTTGGCGACATTTTTTTTCCCATTTTCATTTAAGACACCTCAAAATGACAATATCCCTTTACACATGGACGAAGATGGAAAGTTAAAGCAAAAACGACTGTCTTGAAAACTCATTGGAAGAGAGTTTACGAGCAATTTTTCCTCCTGTCCGCTGGACTCTGCACAAAATATATATATTTTTTTCTTTTTTTCTCAAGAGGACTATGATAATCTCGAAGCTCAGAGGATCACCGGGATGTGGATGTCTTCCAAGGTATGTAGCCTTCACATCGTTGGTGACACTGATTTACATTAGGTGACGATGAAAACAACCCCACTGTCATTAAAGTACACATTTAGGGCACATGAAAACATTTACAACGCACCACATTTAGATATACATTACATCCTCTTAACATCTGACCCTCTTGGTTGCCCCCTTAGACCAAAGAATGACGCATGAACACGCGTGCGTAACAGCGCGTAAAACACGATATGAATGCTGGACGACTATGACGCACATTCCAGCCATCATCAGTTAATGTTTCTGCTGCACAACGTTGAAGCTACACTCAGATCTAATATCCAACAGTACTACAAACCCTTTCATTAATAAGAGCTGCAATTATCTCATCTGTGCTGACATCAGGTCAGCCTCCTGAGAACTTGTGCCAAGTCTTTTGGAAGATTTACAAGAAATGATTTTGCAGCTCATTAATAGGATTAAAAATTGTTTTATATTCTTTTTAATATAATTCTGAATTAGTCAAGGGTTTCCTCCCAGTTCTGTTGGAAAGCTTTGACAGCTAACATCAAAATGATACTTCAGCTTTCCTTGTTTTGTCTTTTGTATCCACTTCCCTTAGTCATAATATTTTCATCCTTTACAGTAGAATTAGGATGAGGGCATTGTGATATGGGGATCCAGGGTATAGTATTCACATTTATCAGCTGAGATCATAACTTTTTATGATCTAAAATGATTTAGCAAATCCTCTTTGTATACTAAATCCAAACATGTCAAAAAAGTTAAAGCTCCTCTTCTAATAAAAAGGATGCTTTGGTTTTTATTAACTTGCTTGGATATTTGAGTTTGTGCAAGATGGTGCGTGCATACGTGTGTGTGTGTGTGTGTGTGTGTGTGTGTGTGTGTGTGTATGTGTGTGTGTGTATGCAGCGTTTGGCACTGGAAAGATGTTTTTACAACCATCTGCTGAAGGAGGAAAGTTTCTTTGTGTGCTCACCATAAATCTAAGTTTAAAGACATGTACGCAGGAGCAGGACTCCGTGACACAGCCTAGCTTGAAAGCCAGTCATGGTCAAATATGTGCCTCTTACACGAAGTGGAAAGTTAAAGCCTCTGTTGCTTATTACTTTGAGAATGAACTCCTCAGTGAAGTGAGAGTCATCTTATGTCTCACTTCTGGAATGAGCAACATTTCCATAATCCTAGATTCAGATTTTTTCAACATGGTATGGATATGTCAATGTTTGAACAGAATTAATTTTGCTTTAAAACATGTCTGGAAGGGTATTTAAATTGTGCAAAGACCATTCTGCATAGGTTCTCCTGTAAAAATGAGGTAAAGTGTATTTGTATTTCTGATAAATAAATAACTGTAAGAAAAAATACATTTTTTAAAATTTGTCTACAAAAAAACATGCTGGATTATGACAGTTTTAGGCTCTAAATCTGTTGTGTGTTGGTGAAAAATTGAGAAAATATTTGCTACTGTCAGAAAAGTAAAGAACAAAAAACAAAACAAACCCCCCAAAAAACATCACACCGCTTCACATTACCTTGCAGTGCTTTGCATCCCGATAACCTGCGCTAAAATGTTCAAAAGAGCGGCAGAACATCAAAACTCAATTTCAGCCCATGCATATTTCTGATCGGAGACTCCTGCTATCCACCACTCATTCATTTGTACCTCTCAGCTCCCAATCAAAGCATCAGCGTTCAATCATTTGTTGTACTGCATGTTTATATCCTCAGAGGAACTAAGATATTTTTAACACTTGCACCCACAACCAAACATATACAGCACCATGCTGGCTCGGAGCCCGCTCCTCCTGATACCTCACACTTAGCACTTACATAATGTGGCTTATGGTAGAGACACAATCCAAAGCATTTTAAAGCAAACTGTGTGGGTCAGGCATATTTTGAGGCTTGAAGCTGCTGAGTTGACTGTGAAAACAGCCTGTATCATCTCGAGCCACAGAGGCTCAATGACTCTTGAGTGTTTGTAGTGTCCTACTGTCACGTGCAGGCTCACTCTTTGTAGTGCATATTTAAACCATATGGCTGGGCCATGTGACAAGGTTATTTATGGTTATTTCTCCAAAGGTATTCCTTGTCTGTCAAAGGACATAGAGGAGAGGTGGAAAGAAACTGGCTGTGCAGCATATAATGTCAGACTGGGTTATGTAATGATAGGAATAGCAGAGTACAAAATGAGTCGGGCTGATCATCACAAAGTTAAGTGGCAGTTCGGCTAATCAGATAATAGCCTGAGACAACTTGTCTGTGAGGAATCCTTTGCTGGTTTGAACTTTTCCCTTTGAGAAGATCTGCTAATAATAGCTGGCTAATAAATTGTTCATTTTTCATTTATTTTCAATTGTTTATTTGGATGGGACAGTCCATAATAATGAACATACAATATATTGCTGTAAATATGCCAGATTTAGCAAGATACTCATTTCGATTCGCAGTCCCAAAAGAAACAAAAATAACATCAACAACAGTTTAACACCATAAGCTGTGCAATAAAGATAATTACAATTAAACAGTACAAAAAATTGAAATAAAAACAAACAAGACAGTTCCGGTGAGTTGAAACTGCCTTTAAAAAGTCATTGGACTGGACCTGACAAATATACAAATGTCACCTCTACGATATACTGATACAGCTGTGTTATCGTTCTCTTGCAGATGGACAGCTCCTTTATAAGTATGCAATCCTTTTTAATTCATAGTAGTGAATTTGTGCTGTAGAGAGTCAAAATCAAGCAGAAGTGGCGAACTGGCCAGGGACCCCAAAGAGAGCCATTTGCTTTAATTAGTTCATTACAAATATGACTGATAATATGCCAAATGGAACTGTAAGGACTCAAAGGAGGTGGCTAGTGAGATTTATCCAATTTTAGTTTTACGCTTCATATCACACTGATAAAAAAAAGATTCTTGAGCAAAATTGGAGACAAGACTGAGGCACACCCAATTTGTTTATACATTGCTAAGAAATCAGGAAATATGTGTATTAAAACAAGCTAATTTAAATGGAAATCTAGCAAAAATTGTAATGAGCAAAGTTAATATTTGGTACGATTACCTGAATTCTTTGGGAGAACCAGAGCCTTCTTAAAGCTAATTTCTGCTCCCTTTGTGAACATAAATAGTTTGAAACGTCTATTTCTAACGTCACTGCCTTCATACTTCCACGAGTCCCTTACGTTGGCATGGCTGGTAGACAATACATTCACCAGAGGGCAGTGCAGAGTTCAGAGTTCACCTTTGAAGTCCCGATGTTTTAGACAATAACAAACATGGTGATGATGGAGGACATTCTCAGAAAGAGACATAAAAAGAGGCAGCGCAGTAGACATCAGTGGTCTGTGGGGTCATTAAACACATCACAGCTTCTTCTTTGTTCCTTTCGCTGCTTGCACATTCGCTATCACTGCCTTAGAGGTTTCTGGTGGTACTACTCAGTTTGCTGTATCAGAGAATGCGTCTACAAGGTCCCTGGAAACAAACCAAATTGAAAAATGCAGGAGACCGACAGAAGGCTCTGTGTCTGTCTATAGCATAGAGCATAATGGGCCTGTCAAGCTTTTTAGTAATTTATTTAAGTAGTCTTCAGTAATAGTTCTCCAGACTTCTCGAAGGACATGTTGAAGCTCTTCTTTAGCTCCTTTTTGGTCTTTTCTCTGACAAGATGACCCCACACTGTTGTTGAACAGTAGTTCTCCAGGCTTTCTGAGGGCCTTTCAATGTTTTTCTTTGGACTTTGACTACTTTCACTCATTTTCAGACCATTCCTTGTAGCTGACCATTAGTTATTAGTTGAGATATGGACTCTAGGAAGGATTCATCCCTCCATCAGACCTGTTGCCTCTGATTTTCAGTCCAGTTGTGGTCTCATTTGACAAACCTCAGCCTTTTCTCCCTGTTTTCCTTCAGAATGGCTTCTTGCCAGACACCTCTCCCAGGTTTTATAGAATTTTTTCTATTTCTTCCGGACCTCACTTTCATATACCATTTGTCTGCTGTAGGTAGATGTTAAAGCCTTCCACTTCTTCTTTTGTCCTCCACTTGTCCAGTTGCCTGACTTTTTTGAGGACACACTTGACAAGAAGATGACATAAACCAAGTTTTTCGGTTTTTAGGAATCACCTTGTTGGGAAAATAATATATTATGTCTGTCTATTATGACTGAACTAAAGAACTGGAAGTAAATAGTTTTAATGCAAAAAGCTGCTATTAACAAAGTGCTTAGGATATAAGTTAAAATGAGTCATTTGCTAAGGTATCAGCAGCATGCATACAAAACACTGGTTTATCTTTCGAGTTTGGTGCCTTATTTTTGGATTGAATGATACATAGGTCAGTTAAAGCCCCATTACTGAACTTTGGCAGATTTTCTCACTGAGGCGTCCCCTAACGATGGCGTGTTGAGGAGAAAAGCCCAGACTTCCCTTTCTGTAGCCAATCCTTCCTGCTCATTGGGGGTAATCCCAAGATGCCTCCAGGCCAAGAGACATAGTCTCTCCAACGTATGCGGATCATCCCCTGGACCTCCTCCTGGTGGGACATGCCTGGAACACTTCACCAGGGAGGCAGGCATCCAGGAGGCATGTTAACCAGATGTTCAAGCCACTGGCTCATCTCAGTGTAGAAAGGCAGCAGTACTCAGGGCCCCTCCCAGATGATTGAGATTTTCACCCTATCTCTAATAGAGAGCCCAGACACGCTGCAGAGGAAACTTAATTCAAAGAATGGAGCAGGAGATCAAGAGGTGGATCCGTGTGGTGTCTGCAATGATGAGGGCTCTGCATCAATGTGTCATGGGGAAAAAGTAGCTGAAAGGTGATTTACTGGTTGATTTACATTCTTACCCTCATATATGGTCATGGGTTGGGAGTACTGACAGAAAAGATTAGATTATGGATACAAGCAATCTCCTCTACAAAACAAACCAAAAAACCTGTCCAACACAT
>JAOXYM010000001.1:7077313-7088657 GCA_028567055.1 Leptatherina wallacei
AATAGAATAGAATAGAATAGAATAGAATAGAATAGAATAGAATAGAATAGAATAGAATAGAATAGAATAGAATATATGCCACACTAAATAGTCATTATGACCTCCTCGGCTCCAAATGTTTTTCTCTAACTAGACCTCTTTAGATTATATTTGAATACCCCTGCTCTATAGGCTCCAGCAGAGTCAGTAGGATGGCTGCTGTTAAAAAGAATAGAAATTGTTGGGGCGTGGGCTTTGGATGGGCTCAAACATTGCAGAGACACAGGGGTATGTAATGTGAGAGAATGTCATTAATACTATGACATGCTCTGTATTATGTAAGCGGGAATATGAATAGAAATATCTTATGTGAAACATATAAATATCATCAACTGAATTTTGTCTTATTTGAAATACAGGTCAATATTCTGAATCTTGTTGTGCATGTATGTGGATCTTGTGTTAACTTTTCTGAATGTAAATCTTTTCAAATATAGAACAAGGCCTAGAAAAAGGAAATAAAAACAAAAGGAAAAAATTGACATTTTTGGGCATTTTCCATACATGTTCTCGCTTACATTCAGTTTATCACATTTATACAGTAAAATAAAAATAAGAAAACCTGTGAGTTAACTGAACAAATGGTTTGACGCATAACCCTAAGTTAAAAATGACAAATTATTTTCAGACTTTGGTGTTAATGTGGGATCAAACATACAAGATATGAGTAATTTACCTGTTACCTCCGGCTGTGGTAACATATGAGCTGTTTCCCCGTTCTCAGGCATTATGCAACCCAGCTACTGGTTGTGGCTTAGTCATGAGAGCAGGATTAGTTTTTCTCATCTAACTCCCTGCTCCGAGTCAAATGAATGCATTTCACAAAATGTGGAAATGCTGCCTTAGACATGTTGTCTCTGCAATATATTATATATCAAAATATTCTGATACATCAGATATATATGTTGACAATATTTACTCATTTTGTAATCGTAATCAAAGCAGAATTCTCTATGTTCCAATTTAAACATATTTGCTTCTGATAATTAGCTAAACTGATCAAATAATTAAAAGAAAAGGAGTCATCAGTATCTGAAGACATCAAGAAAATACTCCAAATGTTTGATAGCCATAAACTGTTAAAGTTGTAGTTTGTAACAGTGGTCTTCAAAAACGATCACCAGTAAGCGGCAGAGTTTTAGCATAAGGTTTACGTTCCCGTTCCTATTCAGATTAATTTACTTAGTTTACTTCTTCTCAGTTTTTTCCTCCCCAGCCTTCCAGGTGAAAGGAAGAAAAAAGAATCTCTTCTTCATTGACTCTGTTGCCTGTCAGTTGAAAATGAGTCATTTTATTTAGTCATCATCAAGTAGAAGACTAAAAATTAAGAAAAAGATGGGATGACTCAGGGCTGCTACGCTATGGGCCAGTCAGGATTACACAGCTACCTTTAAACATATGTTTACATCATATGTTTGCTTGTTTGTTTTAGCACATTGTAGCAAACATATTAACACCATAGCCGTTTTCATATGGGTTCTGCCTTATTTGTGCCTTATCGGTAAACCCATTGTTGTTCCACCTTGGATACCTCCCACAGTTTCAGCATCACGTTTACCAACTTCTTTTACTTTCCAGTCCAGTCTTGCAAGTTTCACATCAGATTTCAGTTCTTTACATTCCAAAAGCGGTCTCCAACAAAGAAAAGCAATGCTAATATTTACTCTTTTTGGCTTTTTTATTATGACATTGTATCTTTATGTCTGAATGTGTTTTTTTTTTCTGGGATGGTCTTGTGGCAAAAGTGTTGTTCGCTTGCCAAGAGCTTCTAACATGATTGTAACTTTTGTGCTTTTCATTAAAATCTATCAATCTCCATGTTCTGTTGGCTGCCAATTTCCGTGCTGCATCCAGCAGTAGCTATGGTGTCACTCTGGTGACTCATGTCTCATGCAGAGTTAGAGTTCTAGTTAAATTTTTAATGTTTTAAGCATAATTTTATTAAAAGAGCACCTGTTAACTTTGGTTGTTACAATACTTGATTTATATAAATCAATGAATTCTTAAGTTTTAACGTAAATTGGAGCTTAGCAAGTTACTTGAAATAATGCAAACAACAAAAACAAAACGTTCAGTGGATATGAATCTTAACACTGCTCAATGAACAGTTCAATATTTAAATCAATATATTTCAATTTATCTTTGAAACATGTTTTCTGATGAGATTTATAGTAGATGCAGTTTGAGATGGAATTTTAAACTATACCAACAGTAAGGTGAGGCTGGTAGTGCTGTTCAATGAGATGCAGTGGTTTAACTGAACTGCTTCTTGGCAACATGTCTCGTCTCTGGTGCAGACTGAAATTTTACTTTTGCTGCCCTTTTTGATCAAATAAGTGCTCCTTCTATCCTCTGCAGATATCTGTTGAATATAACCCAAGACTTGTATGACTAACCAAACGTGTTCCCCTCTTTGATCATACTCTCACACACAACACACACTCTCCCACTGACTTCCACGGTTTCTATTTTCCTTTTGATTCCATTTACTGCAGCAGGTCTGTTTCAATTTATTTATGCTGTTTCACCTCTTATTCAGATAGTTTGTTATCATGCCTTTCTTCCGCATGTGTGTCTCCACTAATCCTCATAATTAAAGAGTTCTTTATGGCTTCTTTTAAAATGAATTGTTATGTTTTGGACTGAAACATTTGTATTAACAACTTTAAAATTATGTTTAGTTGGTTTTGTCAGAGGTTGTGAATGTCAGGGTTTTGTTACAGGCCATACTTAAAGATATCGATCAGTTATTTGTCTTGTGTGTCACCATGACATCTTTGCAAGTTTAAGGTGAATGGCTGTGGTGCTTGCACCTTATAAAAGTATAAGTGTGCATAATATGGAACTGTGGAATGAATGCAATGAATATGAATTAATCACTTATGCTTTAAGTCACTATTTATATAGTCAAATTTGCACATTTGGATATTATCCAATGGCTCTCAAATTAGTTCACGATTCAAATGCAACAATGCAAAAGTTATCTCTGTATGTGTACATAAAAGATTTTTGTTCTTGTTTTTTTTGCAAGCACTACAAAATGTTATTGATAAAATGCTGTGGAAATTATTCTGCTGTTGCCAATTTTTGTTTCGCTCATATCTCCAAGAGTGAAAGACCTTTTTATGTTCAAGGGACTTTACAGTTCCATTTGTCTTGGGCCAGCTCCACACAGTTATTTTGGACTGCTGCAACTTGACGTCTATTGGGTAATGCAGGGAAACCACAATGTCCTCTTTTAGGAGTTTTGTTTTTACTTCTCTGGCCACTCATGGCAAATTTTCTCTGCCTCCAGCCAACTCCTGGTTTTATACAAGCACAATGTTCTGCCTGTGTGTTAAGATATTTTAGAGTCTGCAGTTGGCAGATGTGAATAGTTTACACAGTGTTGATGGAAATTTTTACTTAATTTGTACTCCTAATAAATGGTTGATTTGTTCACTTTCCCACAGTCACAGAATTTTTTTGTAGGAAACTTACAGAAGATGATCACAAAAACTAGTTAAAAGTTAACAAACGGTGTTGGATCAAGCTTTATCTTTGATTATTCAGGTGGCTTTATTTTTTAAGCACACACCATCTGAATGTGTTATTCATAATTTTAAACCCTTTAACTGCACTATCAGGCAAACTTGTCAATGCCTTCATAACTTTGTTTCTTCCGTCATTTTTAAAAATTTATGTTATTTGTCTTGTGCATCACTTTTTATGAATATTTAAATGCGCCCAGCTTATTTACATGGAATGTTTATTATTTTGTGGATGTGTTAACAGCATATTTACTTCACCACAGGAAGAAGTCAAATCGTAGGTTTAATTCATCTTAAAGCAACATACTAAGAGCATCTAATATAGAAACACGTTTATGCATATGTCGACTCTGTGAAGCATACAGGCACCTGCACAGAGAGGTTTGATTTCTTATTTTGATTACAGTGACTGAACAGCAGAAACAGTTTTAAAGCCTAAACACCTTTGCGTTCAAGTGTGAGATTGCTGTTCTAAATCCTGACCTGCAAAATCTTTTACACAGTCCTGAGCACTTTTCCACTTCCACAATTATTTTCTTTGCTACTTTGCTCCCACCTGCTAATGACTTATTCATGTTCCCTTTATTTACGTAAAGAGGTATGTTCATGTCAAACTTCGTCCATGTCAAACGTTACATTGGCACGGTTCAAGGCAATGCATCCACCAAAGGACAGTGGAAAGTTCACTTCTGAGTTTTGACGTCAGTTTTAAAAGCAATACAGCAAACATGATGATGGTGGAAAAGATCACAGTAATGCGCATTCTTAGAAAGAGGCTTCAAAACAGGCAGTGTAGTAGACAGCGGTGACCTGTGCAGTCATTAAATACAAATCATCTTCTTTGGTGCAACACTGCCCCCGCGATTTCCTGTGGTACTGCTCCATTTGCTCCATTTGGTTGTGGACTGAAATATGCACAAAAATGAACACAGATTATGGACAGAAGGATGTGTTGAGCATAAATGATCCTTAATGGTTATGGTTAAGAGTTAATAGTCCCTAGTTAGGTTTAAAGGGATACTGTGTAACTTTTGGCCACTAGGGGTGCTAAACCTGTAACTTCCCACAGGCCACACAACACTGTTGCAAAATTAAACAGTCTTTCTCTTTCTGGCCTTCTCAGACACCGTTTTCACCTTCTTACTTTGTTCAACCATGACAAACTTTTGATCGAAGAGGAGGAAAAAGTAGCACAAAGCAGAACCTTCTGTGTTTATAGAGGGGTACACAGAGGTCACATGATCCCATGAGACGGATCCACTTCTGCAAAGTTACAATGTCTGGTTTCTGAAGAGGGCAGCCCCCCTCGGAGAGCCAACACACGTCAAACACTGTATATTGACCCCAGAAATCATCCATTATTACTCACATTAGGATAATATTTGGGTCAAAACTTACAAGTTATACCTTTAAATGTTTAAAAATACATTACCGGTCAAAAGTTTGGCCACACTTTCCCATTAAAATTGACGGAAAAGTGTGTCCACACCTTTGACTGGTAATGTTCATGTTTAGAGTTAGAAAACTACATTCCAACTGGTTATACCTTCCTGTTAGGTGGCAAGATGTCGCCTGATGCAAAGCAACTGCCAACCAAAATGTTACTTCAAAATGAAACCTCTATATAGTCAATGTGGATAAACATTCCCACTTCACAATTTCTGGGAGACTGGGACTGGAATGAACAAAAGGAGCACACAGATTGCAATCCTCCACCAAATCTTGTGATTGCATTTTTACTTCTGAAAGTCACACACCTGTAATTTTAGAATAAACTATACTGATACGTATAAAGGTTGAGACTGAATGAAGTACACGTAAAAGCTCTGTAAGAGTAAAGGTCCTGAGCTACATGTGATGGGTTCTTCTTTTGCCCTCATTTCCATCAACTTTTGTGCAATCTTCCCCACGATTCTTTCTTTTAATCTCACTGAAAAGCAAATGCTACCAAAAACATACATAAACCTGGGTGGAAAGTGGAGTTGATTTATACCTGATCATCTAGAAAAACAAATGGTAAATGATCTTAGTGGCTACGTACAGAGAATATACAAATGAGTGCAATTTTCCATCGAGCCATCAGTGATTGAATGACTGAATGTAATGAAAAATGCATAAATGAACAGTGAGTCAGTGTATGAAAGAAGGAAGGTAAATAATGAATGAGTAAAAGAGGTGATAAATGAATGAATGAATGACAAAATGGTTTTAAATCTGAGATTAAATGAAAAAGGACTATAATGAGCGAGTGAGTGGTTTAAAAACATGAAACATGGACTAGAAGGAAGGTGTAAGTGGGTCAGTCAGTGGATGAGTTTGTGAATGGAAGAAAATTCAGTGAATGAGTGGATGAGTCTGTGTGAATGAAAAAAAAGGTGAATGTATGAATGAATGAGAAAAATGTCTGTTTGTGAATGAGCAAAACAATGCGGAGTTATAGAGTGAATGAAAATGCGTATTTGATAATTATACTTTCATGTATAGCATGTGTTAAAAACTATTTACAATAAATATCACACAAATATCAGGAAAAATACACAAGCAAAAAGTTGAATTTTACTGTCAAACTGTTCATTTTTTTAAAGTTCACGGCAAGACTTGACCGTCCTCTATGTTTTGTGTACAACATTCCTCCCAAAATGAGATCTTTCTAGACATATCAAGTGGTTTCTTTTTCCTTCTGGTGCAGTATGTCAGCAGAAGGGGGAAAGACATATTATTAGTTATCTCAGTGTTTGCCTCTGTGGGTTTCCTGTGAGCTAATTGGAGCCCTCCTGTGTGTCCCAGCAGAAAACTGGATGTTTGCAGTTAAAAATAGGTGCAGCATTTCCTGCTGTGCCAGCGACGGTATTTGTCTCACAAAGACTCCACCTTTGTGCTGCTTGTACATTTTAGTGGCATCTGCTGGATTCTAAACGGTGAAGTCGGGCAGGAATGCAAGCAAACAGCATTAATGTTAAAAAAGAGGAATGTTTTGTGAAATGACAACAACAACAACAACAACAACAACAAAAAAAAAAACTTGAATGAACAGTGGTTTTTATTCTAGTATAATTGGTGTGAGTGTGAATTTATATCTGATAAAGAGCATGGCCAAAAATGCACCAGACATTTAAACAGATTAAAACTTAGCGTTCTCTGTCATGAATCCCCCCCCCAAAAAAATCACAATTAAGATCTTGAGAGATTTTGAGTAACATCTTAATAGCATCTGTTAGCTCCATATAACATTTTAGCTCTTGATGGCCTCTGTTACATCTTCTTGGCAACTGAAGTTGCCGTTTGTTAGCTCAGCTTTCTGTTCCAGTTAGCTAATATTAGACCATGCTGCCTTTAGTTAGCTCTAGTGGTATTATCTCCAGATGGCTGCCGGTAATTTTACCAATTTTATTTCTACTTTTCAGAACAGGAACACCTTTCTCTGTTCCCATTCTGCTCGATCAGTTGTGGTCCTGTACAATGTTGTACCCTTTATTTTCCTTTCCCAAAAACTGGGGATCTGATTTTGTGGAAGAATAGGTTAGTTCATTAATAGACCTTAAATTTAGCAGCTCAATTAAATTAATCTCAATAAGGTCCATCTTGTGTTTCTTCATCATTTCCTGCTTCATTACATTTGATAGTTTTCATCCAAACAAAACCAAATCTAACCAGGCAGCAATTGCTGTAAACAGAAGTAACAGGAAAACATTCCTTACAAGATGGTGCTTCTGGCCCAACAATTATGGTTTTTATAACTTTATATTCTCCATAGTTGACAACATTTTCCTGTTCAGTCCAGACAGCAACTGATTACCTGTTAGAGACCTGGTTCTTGTGAAAGAATATACTGAAAGTACATTTAAAAGATTACATTTCCCCCCCATAATGTTTAGGACTTATGTTGATTGTATTTATCAACAGTTTTGATAAGTTGTGTCTATTTCAAGACCTATAAAGAAATTTATAATCTAGGCTGAAAAAATTTGAATAATGATTTGAAAAGAATATGACTGGAAATCATTTTTAACAATCCCAGAAAGGCACTAAACAAGAACATAAGAAATACTCTGCTCTGGCAACAAGAAGTCTGACAAACTGATTGAATCACTGAAATGTCATTATATGTTTTATACAATTACCATAAAGAATTATCTTTAATTCTATTGAGACATCCAAGCTTGATAATTTCTATACTAACATTAAATTGTGTGGATATTCACTCATTCTTCCCTGTATCGTCATAAATCAGCTCAGTGACTCTTTTCTCTTATGGTGTCATAACTTCACTAATCAAGCATCAGCGTCAATAACGCTCAACATGAGCTACTGAGTGACACAGAATAAACCAACATAACAAAATATGCACAATGTTTTAGCTGAAGATACTGGCAAGTGCACTTAATGAAGAGGTTTATTGTTGTCAGCTGCTTTGCACACTGCTGCACCCAGAGCAGAGGGCTGTCAGTGCAGATCAGACCCTACAGTTTAGTTTTCAAATGATATCTATCATAGACCTAATCTTTAACAGCTATTCTCTCTAATTATATGTGCAGCCATTGCATCCTCACTTCACATGATAAATCCAAAATTAATCTAAAGTAGTTTTACAAATTACTTAATTTTTTTCTCTTTGTTTTAGAATTTGTGACAGGGCAAAATTACAATGATTGTGTAAATGATTTGAATTTAAATGCATGTTTTTGATGTCTTTCTCAAACATTTTCCTGCTAGATTAAACACTTTGGTGTAAATTTAAAGAGATACAAACAGGAGCAGATGCACTAAGTGGCTACACCATAAACACAAGATGCTTTCATTTTGCTTTAGGCAGCAGTTAAACAATGAAAACAATCCAGTTAGACCCTATTTTAGTGAAAGCTTCAGATGGCTTATCAGGTTCCGTAACACTACACAGGAGCTGGTAATGCTTTAAGGAAGGATTTCACAGCTTGGGATATTCTAATGAAATAATTTATTTTCATCCTATGTCTGAATGATCGTGAAATAGATAGTTTTTTTTTCTTTTTCACACCAATCTCATTACAAAGCAGTCTAGTAGGAAGGTGTACATTCTTATATTTTAAGACAGGATCTTGTCTGAAATCATGCATTCAGTCAGGGGTGAATTCTTGCAAAGCTCTGCTGCAGGATCTGATGTTCTGTTGTCTGTTATCATATTATTATTTTCTTTTACTTTTCTGTGCAGACAGGCTCTTTTTGTGCTTGTGGCTAGTGCTTCTGCTTACTACTACCAGATCGAACCCCCTTTTGCCTTCAGAGCTGCTTCCATTCTTTGTGGCCTTGATTCAATAAGGTGTTGGAAACGTTCCTCAGAGAGTTTGCTCCATATTGACATGATAGCATCACACAGTTGCTGCACATCCATGATGAGATTCTCCCGTTCCACCACATCCCAGAGGTGCTCAAGCGTATTGAGATCTGGTGACTATGGAGGCCGCTGCGATACAGTGGACGCATTGTCATGTTGAAAAAAACAGTTGGAGATGATTTGAGCTTTGTGACATGGTGCATTATCTTGCTGGAAGTAGCCATCAGATGATGGTACACTGTGGTCATAAAGGGATGCACCTGGTCAGCAACAATACTCAGGTAGAATGCGGTCTTTAATTAATGTGCAGTTCCTCAAAGGTCTAAAGTATGCCAAGAAATTATCCCCCACATCGTTACACCGCCACCAGCCTGAACTGTTTGATACAATACAGTATGGATCCATGCTTTCATGTTTATTGAGCCAAATTTGACCCTGCCATGTGAATGTTAAGACTCATCTGACCAGACAATGTTTTTCCAATTTATTGTCCAATTTTGGTGAGCCTGTATGAATTGTCGTCTCAGTTTCTTCTTCTTAGAGCGGCACATGCTGTGGTCTTTTGCTGCTGTAGCCCGTCTGCTTGAAGATCTGATGTGTTGTCCACTCAGAGATGGTGGTTTTCATTCCTTGATCACAGTAGCGTAACACCATGGTGATAGGCTCTGGTGCAAATATTTTTTTTGTGCCACTACGCCTGCCCTAAACCCAAGCACATGCTCGTGCACACTGCATGCACACAGACACGCACAGCCACTTAAGAAAAACTACTAGTGTCACATGTATGTTACAGGTAAAACACTTGTCTAATTTAGCTTTATCCTCATCCTGCTGTTTTCTTTCCTTCCTCACTCAGCATTACCTTACCAACCAACCCCGAGCTATTACATTCACAAAAACAGGCTAAGTCCCACCCTCATATGCAATGAACCAATCAGAGTGCGTATAGCAATCTTCATACACTCGGACATTCTCTGTGTGGACACCCATTGAAACACACTAGATATTGCCAGATTTGATCGGTTTTTAATAGTTTTCTATGCCTTTAAGATTTAAAAAAATGATAAAGCGGTGTGCATGGGGCAAATGAAACCCGGACACAAAATATCCTGAGAGGCTGGGTGATGGAGTGTATTTTTTACCTTCCCCTAATCCTGACGGACAGTTGCTTTTCTTCCTTCCTTGATGGGCCTTTGACGGAGTCTGGGCCCCAGTACAGCTGCACCAGTTGCAACGTTGATATTTACACCACTGCTTGGTTGTAGCCAGTGCTTACTTGAGTTACTGTCACCTTTCTATCATCTCCAACCAGTCTGCCTATTCTCCTCTTATCTCTGAACTCAATGAGGCATTTTCACCGCCAACAGTTGTTCAATGGATATTTTCTCTTTTTAAGACCATTCTCTGTAAACCCTAGAGATTCCTGCATGTGAAAATACCAGTAGATAAACGGTTTCTGAAAGACTGAGACCAGTCCCTCTGCCACCCCTTTCTTCCCCAAGTCATCTTGACTAAGTCAACATGCCTAAATGCATTGAATTGCTGCCATGTGATTGGCTGATTAGTTATTTGTGTTAACAAGTAATTGAGCATGGGGGTATTCCACAAAGCAGGTTTACCGGTTAAGCTGGCTATGTTAACCTAGACTTAGCGGTGATCTTGGGTTTTCTGTTCCAAAATGGCTAATCTACATAGGTTAATGCAGAAACATATGCTGTGAACGTAACCTGGTAGGGAGTAGGCTATGCAACTTATCACGGGCATAATGATCTGAGGGTAGGTTACTATTAGCATGATCAGATCTGTCAGAAGAACCATGTTAAATAAAGCAAATGAACAGGCTCCATTTTTGTCTCTTTTTAAAAAGAATGTATTTCAGTTATTGTCTGGGAACTTCTCAACTGCATGGTTTTGCTTGAAGAGAGAAACACTTGGTTGTGTAATCTCATTCAGAGACATTTTTGCCGATGTCTCCATGAATTTCTTTAGCAGTTTTAAACAGGCTATTCCATTCGGTCAGCCTCTATGATCTGGCGCTATAATTTATAGTTACTTTGCGGTCATCGTTCATCTGATGATGTAACCCCCCCCCTTATTCCCCTCATCATCAGGCGGTCCCGGTTCATGCTCATCGCGAGCTCCTCCACAGGGTTGTTGCGGCCGCCCAAACCTGTCGTCCATCCCTCCGATGTCCACTTATAGGCTGTGAAATATATCCTAATAGTATACCCTTTGTGGTGAGCCTATGGTGATATTTTGTCTATGGAAATTAATATTGGCTACAGGAGGAATTTTTTCTAAGGTGCAGATGAAAGACTTTTACCAATCTGAATAATGTTTTTGCTTTAACTTTGACCCAGCTTGGGGGTGGACAGGTTATATCTGGTTATGATAATATAATATAATATAATATAATATAATATAATATAATATAATATAATATAATATAATATAATATAATATA
>JAOXYM010000001.1:7108457-7124663 GCA_028567055.1 Leptatherina wallacei
CTCTCCTCTCCTCTCCTCTCCTCTCCTCTCCTCTCCTCTCCTCTCCTCTCCTCTCCTCTCCTCTCCTCTCCTCCATAGCTGCATCCACTGAGCCAAAAGGGGTTTAAAGTTGGTCCAGTGTTTGTTGGGCTGCTGATCTCCCAAGTTTCGTGGCCCAGTCAGACCAATATATAGTGTCAGCTCAAAAAACACGTCGGCCCACCGGGAAAACGCCCCGTATACCAGATGGCCAATCCGTCCCTGCCATGCTAACATGTCAATATTTGGCATAATATTCATTGCTTGTATTTAGATTAGGACAAAAGACAGGACGCATGTGACTATTAACATCTTGTCAAATATCTGATCAAGAAATTAGGTGAAAAACTATAAATAACCAGGTGGTTAGTTGATCAGGATTTATCCCCTAATAACCATGAATTTATGGTCTTTATATTTATTTTTGTATATAAATCTGCCAGCAAACAATGATGATTATTATTATGACATTTTGAATTGATATAAAACTTATAAAGGCACCCTAAGCACTTTACATTGAATCCATTATTCATTTACTTCATATTCACACAGTGGTGGTGGTTAGCTACATGTGTAGATACAGCTGCCCTGGGGCAGACGGATGGATTGCAGCTGCTAATCCGCACCACCAAACATTTGTTCACTTTGATACACCAGTGTTGCCAAGGCAAGGTGGATAGAGTGTCATCCCAAAGAAACAACGATACAATGACTGAGATGAAGCAGGGTTCCTCCGGTTATTTAGTGCCCGAGCTGTTGCTACCTAGAATACAACAATAAAGTCCCCTACAGACACGCTGGTGACAAAAATACACTTAAACTTGGACTCATTGACTCATTTCCACATTTCCTCATTGCACATACAGAGCAATATCGATGATGTCTGTCTCGTATGGTTCGTGACTTTTTACCAAATCAATAAATTGGAAAAAAAAACAACAACATTGGAATTTACAACAAGCATTATATAATTCTATTAAAATATTCTCTACTCTGACATTTTGGACTCTAAACTTGTTGTTTTGTAGGACTAAAGGACTGAATCAGAACTCATGTTTCAATTTATCAGAAACACCAAACAGAAAACCTTCCAAACTTATAGATTCTTTGACCGCTGGCATGGAAGTAATTGAATCTAACCCAGATTTAATCGGCTTCCGTCATGTCATATCATACAAAATTTATTGTACATTTCTTAGTGGACACAGTTATGTGCATTTGGACAATCGGTTATTTCTTATACATTATACTGGAAAACAAGAAAGGTAAAATTCAGTTTTGTAGTTCCCTGTCTCAGTCTACCAGTTCTGTTATCTACAGGTCATATTTGGAGTGGACCCGAGCAATGTGGCATTAATGATTTTTCCCAACCACTGCCTCCGTTTGTGTTCCAGCTTTAATTCACTGTGACAGTTTGTCATGGTGTAATGTGATGCGTTGTGTAGCACATGTGCTCTCCAAACAGCACCTCTCACCCTCCGACGGGGGCACAAACAAACACACACACCACCTGAAGCATGGCTTGTCATGCTGCAGCCAACAAATCTAATGAGTACATTGATGGGACTGCTCATGTCTGAACTCCATAGAGTGCATTCATGAACGAGTCTGCTTAAATGAACACCATCAGATAAGCAGATGTGCAAATGTTTTCCCCCCCCGCAGAATAGTGCTGACAGAGAGCTCGATGACAGGGTTGAAATGAGCACAGTGTGTGTTATGTCCCCAACGTACACTGCGCTGCACATACCGCCGATCCAGGCCTGAATATTTATAGTCTATCGTGTTCATCTGTGTATGTTTGTGTGTGTGTGAGTGGGAAAGTGGCTGTGGATCTAAGAGCCCTGCAGGGGTGTGAGGCAAGAAGCAGCAAGAGGCAGAAAATCCCCGCTGCCTTTGGATTAATGTCAGCAAACAGGAAATCAGGCACCGTGCTCCATGGGCATGTGCACACTCCTGAAGTCAATGCTGGATTATTTTGTTTCTGGAATGTAACCACGTGTACTTCTGTGAAAATGTTCCTGATATTGCCTTTGTTTGTTATGATAGAAATCTAGAAACTCCACAAGTATTGTTACATAACTACAGCCCTGTTCTTGAAAGTTGGGAAGCGATGGAAAACATAACACACTGATTGGCAAATCATTTTAAAACATTTTATTCTAAGTAAAATACTGATAAACTATAACATTGAGGGAAAGAGAGCTCTCCGAAGACACTGCTAAACTTGAAGCCATTTGCTATTTTTTATTCCGACTGTTTGTTTCATGTAAAAAATTTATTTAAGCACAGTCACAAACAGACATTATTATTTTCAAGACAGCCTCATTTGTGAGATTATGAGACTAAAATTATGTAGAATGAATGTGTCAACAGATATAAGACCATAAAGGCCAACCAAATGATGAAAACAGAATTTATTACTTTGTAAAAAAATAACACACTGATCAACAGTGACCAAGCCTTTTCTCATTTCCATATCATTCTCTCAAGTCTTGGCTTTCAGAAGAAAAACGATTGGCATTGAAACAAACACACAAGAGAAACTATTTCCATATTTATACCTTTTCTTCTGGATGTTTCTTTCTATTATACGTAGGGCTACTGTTTACCTTCTATCCTCACAAAAACAACTCCAATTCAGTTTTTTTAAGCACCATTGTGTATCAAAAACATCTTCTTGGCTTTAATCCATCCATAGATGACCATTATTTTTGTTCTTTGTAGACAGACATAGAACCTTTTTGTCAATTGTTTATCCTTGGCATCTCCTGATTGGACGTTACCATCAATTTAAGCTACCTAATTGCTTCATAATTTCTGGGTCAAAATAGAAGTTTCTTACCAAAATAATAAAGATGGCGACCTATATTTATAACAAAAATGTGATCAATAATAATGTACCATGGATCAATCATTGTGGATTTATAATATAAAGTCGCCAAATAAACAATATATTTGCGGCTGGATTGTAAACCTCCTGGATGAGATGCCTGGAAAACCTCTGTAGATCACCAAATGTTATGGTATTTATCACAATTTACCCCACAGAGTTACATACTACCAGTCTTGAGAAATGTTTGACAATATAAGTGATAGTTCCTGGGGGTGCAGGTGATATAGCAGGGTTTCAAGGATTAAACTGCTGACAGGATTCATACACATCTCTGAAAACTGTTGCCAGTGAATGCTGTTGTTGCATCTGCAAATGCAAGTAGAAAGTCTACATACAATGAAAAAATTCACACAATCAAGATTCAGACACAATTAATTTAAGATGGATTGCAGTGAAGTAGAAAAAGTCTCCTTTGGTCTGACCAGTCAAAATGTAAAACCTCCTTTAGTTTGGCCAATCAAGAATTGATTGCGTAAATTAAGGATCCTGCTTTCTCTGAGCTAAACAGAAAAAAGATTAACCAGTTTGGTATCAGTAGACAGTAAAAACAAAGATTATCTTGGATTATATGAGGTTGCATCAGTGATGGTGCCATGGGTACCTGGCACATCTGTTGGCACCTTCAGTGTAAAATTATGGTACAAGTTTGTTTATTTCAGCAAAAATATTCCAGTCAACATACTGCACCATGTTCTTAATAAATATAAATGAATTACAAATAGTTGAATTCTTAAGTTCTTAAGTTCTTAAGTTAAACATGATGCCCATGCATCTCCACTTCGGAAGTTGTGCTGAGGTAAGTCATTTAATCTGATTTTTAATAGCAAGAAAATTATATATATTTGCATTGCAGTCCTTCCTTTGCAGAATGTGGTAGGCATGCAAAGTTTCTGATTTTGAAGGCATTTGTTTATGTTGCAAAAAACTGTATCTCCTGATTTTAGAACTTGTAAATATTTGCGTCCCAGTTTTACCCATCAAAATATCACCACATGCAGGTTTTGTGGGTCATGGCTGTTCATCATGTCTTGTTCTCCAAAAAGCTACACAAACACTGCCATGATAACAAATAATGTCTGAAAGCCTCAGCAAAGGACGGTCAAAGTCATGTCTGTTTCCATATTGGAAACATCTCTGTTCCGTGACCTGTTTCCTTTAGAAGTGTTAAAGATGACTTGTCTGTGAAGTGTTCGTCAGTGCTTTGATGGTGTCGGATTAAAGAGCTTTTGAAACAGAGACCAGAATATTTAAGTCAGACTGTTATCAAGAACACTTTGGTGCCAGAAAGAATATTCTTATGTGAGGAAAAGCTTTAATGTGATCTGTCGTAATCATGCAAATCTATCTAAAAGTAAATAAATAAATAAAAGAAATTAAAGGGGTTGAGACGATTATGACAGTCTTCTACTTGTAGCACAACCGTTGGTTTTCTTCTGAGTTCTGTTGGGCCACTTGTTTGCTTTTTAAAATGCCATTGCATGTCAAATATCTGAAATGAATATGTTTTAACTTTAAATTTAGAGTGCTTGCCAAGTTTGTGGCACTGATAACATCTTTGAAAGCAGATGGATCATAACCATTGAGATATTTTCTGGAGATCAGTTCTTTAATAAAAAAAGAAATTAAAAAAAGTAATTTACTCGCAACTTGTTAAGCATCACTTATCCTGTTGAAGATGCTAGAAAACAAAGAGCAATAAGAAATATGCATACAAAATGAGATAAATTCTTTTCATGGGAGCCTGCAGGTTTGAAGTGCAGGGAAGGTAACAAGTAATGAGAAGCTGATATGTCTCATTTCCCAACTTGATTAAGCAATAATAGTTCTTCCGACCACTGTGCTCTTAACCCGTTTGGCCTCTTGAAGAATTGTTCCAGTCTGAGGTGCAGACATTATTGTTCCAGCCATGTGGAAAAACTTCCATTTTGTACTTCCTTGCAAAGGGCTAGACATAAAGACATGTAACTCTGTAAAAAAGTACATATACAAAATTGTTTTAAAAAGCTGTAATAAGCATACTTCCGCCATTCACAAGTATTCATAACACCTATAATATCATTAAATACATACAAGTGTGCTATTATTAGTAGCAAAGCTAATTAGTTAAAAGGTCATAGAGAATCAGGTAAAGGTTTGATGTTTTTTCCCCCAAACTCATCTTTCTTTTGGCTAGTTGATCACTTCAGTCACAATCTTTCTCGTGTTCTCATGCAATCCATAAAGGAATAGCCAGCACAGAGTCATATCTAACCTGTTTTGATGTGCTAATGTGTATGTAAGCTGTGTTAATGTGCATGTTTTTCCCCCTGTGGGACAAGCATAAAGCCGCTTGGCGAGCTCCCAGAAAGCACATAAAAATAGCCACACCTTCCTGTGAGTCTTATATACCTCCATTAGATTAAAGAATTCATGAACAATTGTCATATCATTCAAAACATACAGTATGCTTCCATTAAACTGTCTCCGACCAGACTTTGCTGCTGACTTTCACTCGCCTTCTCTAGTCTTTGTGGAAAATGGGAACCAAGTATAGAAATGTGGTGACTTGTGGAGGTCCTTTGGCTCTCTCACTTAATCTAAAGCCTGTAGGCAAAGTATGTGCTACTGTCATTGTTTCTTAATTAAAAAGATCAGTCAAAATCCAAATATTGATCCCAGGGAATAATGTAGAGCCATCTTGGTCATCTTCCTAATTTAAATGAATAGAACTGTGTCAATAAGATAAACGTCTTCTTCTGTTACATTTCTGCCAGATGAAAGGGGCAGAACCACTTATTAAAATATATATATATATGATTTTTGACTTAATCCTTTTAGGCAGGTAGTCAAATCTCATTTGATTTCTTATTTTAACTTCCGTATGCATGTCTAAATTTGGATCTCTAATCAGAATGCTATCAGTCAGATTGAAGAAAAACATGTCAACATAACCACAATCACTGTAACCCTAGAACCATCTTTCATTCAGATATGTTCCAGTTGCAGAAAAAAAAGAAAGAAATTGTATGAAAGGAAACATATGGAAAAAATCTTCAGAAATATAACTAATATTTCATTTGCTGTAAATAGATATGCAGCAGAACTGATTTCCTTCCCCCCCTTGCTGCTGTTTTTCTGTCATTTTCATGAATGCACTCTGTCTAGTTAGGAAGGCACAACCTGACAGCTGTCAAGAGGCAGAATGACGGATCTAAATAAATTGGTTAAAGAAAAAAAACAACCTTTTGGCAGTGAGTCTGATGTTTCGATGAAGCAGAACTTAGTCTGCACAAAGAGGAAGAAATATGTGATATTTCATAATAATTATAGCAGAGAGATGGCTTAATTAAATTCTAGCAATCAAAGAGTCCTAAAGTGATAAAGAAAGTTTCATAAACCAGGAGAAGTGGCTGTTGAGTCATTTTGATTTATTAATTCCATCAACCGCCTGGAGTTTTGTTAGTTAATATCATTTCATGCTCTGGGGCTGCAAAAATCTCCCCTCATAATGTTGTACCTGCAGGTTCTCTTTCTGGCAGTCTCAACCGGCCGCTTTCTGCAAACACCATAATGATTTTAAATCCGGTCCCATGGAAAAACAGCTGCTGGGCTCCAGAATGGTGAATAGGGATGACTTCTTGGCAGACAGGTAGTTGTGCAGACCTTAACAGGTTTGATGTGGTGCTTTTGGCTTAGCCTTGAGCAGACAGTGGCATAATGTGGAAATAAAACCAGGCTTGCCCTCCTACTGGGCCACAGAAGTGAAGGCATCCAAGTGTGCACAGTTCATCCAGGTGGGTACACAGCTGCTGGGCCAGCTACATGACTTGAGTATTTTGTGGATGTTCCTGTTTTGGATTTAGAAAAACAAATTAATTAGATCCTGTTTTAAGTATTGTTTTGAAGTTATTTTGATAGAGGTCAGCAATTTTATGGGAGGACTGTGACAGAAAGGGGACTTTGAATTATTATGCTGTAGCAAATTCTGTGTTGGGCATAATGGCCTACTGAAATAAACCCTATCGTGCATGATTTTTAGAAAATAGTGCCACATTTTTCCCACAATCAGTATTTTACTTCCTCAGACATGTACAATGGTGCATATTTATTTATCATAGATTACTTATATGCATTTCCATCTATACTATGAATGAATGAATGAATGAATGAATGAATGAATGAATGAATGAATGAATTATACTTTATATATCCCCTGAGGGGATCTATGAACTATGCATACTATGAAATATATATAGAATAATATATTCATATTATATTAATATATCACAATTTAATCATGTGATGATGATGTGACGAGATTCATTTACACATTCACATAATCAGCATTCCTTTTTTCACTTTTCTCATTTTTCCTTGTTGCTTTGACTGCAGCAGCTGTGTTGATTTTCAGCCTGTGAGAAATATTTTATGGCAATTGGTCACCTGGTTCCAACTCTGCCTGTTTTACATGAACAGGCAGCATCAGAGAAGCAGGGTTGACTTAACCAAGTTGAAAAAGATCATTAATAAACTGCTCATCGAGATCCCCATTGTTAGGTGTAGTTAAGCTAGACCACCTAAAGATACCCCGGATGCTTGTATCCATCTTCCATCATGGTGTAAACAAGAACTGTTCTGCAGCATACTTTCTGCATCGCATCCATTTCCGTACTTTCCATTTCTGTACTCAGGTGTCACCCCAAAGAATTTCCAGTAGTGCAAATGCATCTCATGCAGAGAATCTTCTGCTGTGAAGTGCATGTATGACCTGTAACTGTAGATGAGAGTCTGCTCTAGTTCTCCTTTCGTTCATCATTGTTTATGTGTGGAAACCACTTGCACTCATAAATTTGACTGTTTCGCTATTCTTATCTACATGACCCTTATTTTATCTGTTTAACCTTTGTTTTACCAGGCAGATACTTGAGATGAAATGGTCTCTTTTATGAGCATGGCCTGGTCAACATGACAGCATGAACAATAACGAGATGGGGTTACACAGGACAACACAATACACAATACCTAATAATATTAAAACACATTCAAATAATATTAAAACCAAGAACATTTACCAGCTCAAAGCATATCAAGCAGCATGATCTCCCATCAACAAGTCTGTGACAAGAGTTTTAAAATCATGGAAGCTAACAAAAACCTGAAGCTTGATTTTTTTTAAAAGTCTGTTCCAAGTAAATGGAGCAGGGTACCCGAATGCCCTCTTCCTAAACTGGCTGTGAGTTCTGGGAACTAAGGGATAGAGACAGGCCTGGGATCATAGATCATCAGATGGGTTGTGTTTTAATGTAAAGTAAAAGATAGGTATGAAGGGAGTAGTCCAATAATAGTATATAAGTGTGTGACCAGTGAAGAAGCCAGCGAGTAGACAAGGACAGCTAGCCAGGGCTCAAATTACACAGAGGCTTTTGGGGAGCCAGCCATGCACTGCAACTTGGCAAGTCACATGCATGCACATATACATAGTATTGCACACAACCACTATCAAAAACAGGATTATGGCCAGAAACATTAGGTTACAACTGTATGCAGCAGATACAATCAGAAACATCTCTCATAGGGATCTAAAGTTCTTTCAACAACCACAAAAAGCATGAAAATAGTCGCTGCTTAAGCAGCTCACAGCACACAACAAAACAAACAATGCTGCTGTCACTGCTTAAAGAAACAAAACAAATCACCTGCGCAGTTTCTATGAATAAACACACCGCTCGCAAATTAATGCTATTCTTTTCATTTAAGAAACATCAGGAAACTTATGGAAAATTTAATCAATCATCAATCATCTTAGTTTCGTAATTACAGGAGAGCTCATCTGCTGTTTTGGGGGAACCGAGCTCCCCTTTGCTCCCCTGTAATTTGAACCCTGCAGCCAACCAACCTTACAGGGTGTACAGCAGTGTTGTGCAAATTCATGCTTTTCATGAACTAGTTCAAAATTCAATTCAAAATGAACAGTTCACATTCAGAGTTCACTATTTCAGCTTTGAACTTGTTCAAAATTCAGTTCATTTATTTTTTTAGGTTACAAGTGAGTCAAAGACTGAACCTCAGAAAGAAAATAAATTATAGCGTTAAAATCTATTATACTAGACGTTAAATTCTATCACACAAAATAGGATATGCATATGGAACAGATGTGTGGACAAAGGACAAAAACAACATTTTTCAGTGTAACAGAAGTTCTTTTCAGCTTACCTCTTCCCATAAATATTAAAGCAAATGCTGCAAAGTTTCCAATTGTAAGTTGACATTCTGACTTGTTTTTTAAACGCAGGCAGATATAATTTGCACAGAAATGTTGAATTTCAGACCACACATAATATCCCCATGAATAATTACAAGCAGACGAGGCATCTGATGTGCATGTTGCATCTGCAGCCTCTCGGCACCGGCGTTGCCATGGAGCATTGCCGGTTGGTTATGCTGGAGTGCACAATGCATTGTGGGTAGCATAGTGTGAAGTAGGTGTGTTACCGAATGAGTTCAGGTTCAAGTTATTTATTTGTAAATATATTTTGTTCAGTTCAAAGTTCACAGAAAAACAAACGTGTTGAACTCGTTTGGGTACAACACTGGTATACACAGTGATGTGTTTGGAATTTATAACCAGTAATAAATCTTAAAGCAGCATAGTACGCAGTCAGCATATGTAATGAGTTTACACTGGCATTCATGTACAAACAAGTACATCTCCATGTCCAACAATCCTGATGGTTTGCTTTTATAAGTCAATCATCTTCAATAAAAGCCAGATGATTAAAAGTACTACCCTTACTATTATTTCCATTGTTGTTATGGAAATAAAAAAGTTTGATCTTTCCAGCAATAAACTACCAGGATACTGTAACCATTCAGGAAATTGCGTAGTTGTCAGGCCCTGATTGTTCTGAATTAATAATCCTCAGCAAACTTATTGCATCAATGCACAACAAACGCCTCCTTCCAATAAAACATCCTTTTATTAGAAAGACATTAGCTTTGATTTGCTGCCATGATATTTGCTCATATAACCACACAGATCTATTTTATAGTCATCATAGAATTTACTTAATGATAATAATCTCCAACAGAGATCCCAGGATGGATTTAGGCTGCAGCAGTAGAAACATCTCAACTAGCTTTGTTGTTGTACTATGTGGTCAACATAGCCTTGTTTCACCCCACCAGAGGGATGCCTACTTGAAACAGAACACACAAAGCTGCCTTTATTTCAAGTGCAAATACATCCAGCACTCTATTGAGTGTTTAAACTGGCTTTAATATTGGATGCTATATTTGTCCACCTAGCATTACAGGTGCAGTGAATTCAAAGGTAAACAAATGTAAACAACAACTGGTTTAGCTCTAAAACCCTAATAAGGGAATTAGATAAAAAGCACTCAGTATGTTTGTTGTAATTGCCTTGCGCCTGCTGCAGCTATGATTGCATACAGAATGTTTTCAACTCCTATGAGACAATGGGAAAATCCTCAAATTATTGAGGTGGAGAATTATACAACAGCTGCTCAGTTTAAAGAGGATGCTTGTCTCTAATAGTGTGCATCTTAATAAGCACAAATAGCTGTGCCACAGAACAGTTATTCTGCAAAATGTTTCACCCAAGAGGGGGTAGCCAACATAACATAGAGGCTTTAGGAGGAAGGAATTTGAATTTGAGTTAAATCTCCATAATAAACACACTACAGAGGAATATATGAATTAGGCTAAATTCCAATTAGTAGTGACTGTGTGTTTTTTTTAATGCAGTATGTGTCCATCATGTCATTATTGGTTTGCTTCAAACATGTCACCACTCTCAGTGTGAATGTGTCTAACACAGACTGTCAGAATTTTACACATTTAATTAACTGATATTTTTTTCCTCACTATATTTTTGTTTTTCTTTACAGAGCTGTGGTTTAGACAGAACTGATTCTTCAATTTGAGCTGATTTACTGCTAACATGAGCCTTAATTTTTACCTCTTTACAACTTGCCTCTGTAAGCAGAAACTGCAGATATAGTTTAGTTACAGTATTTCAATATTTAAGTAAAAAAGACTTTAAAAGTAAGGCCTATTGAACATTTATGCAGCTCTTTCAAGCATAAATTAGATCTGATTCGTTCTCTGCAGCTTAACATCATTAGTTCACTCCTCTAAAATCATTTCTCTCTCACAATCTTACAGCACTACAGTTAAAGTTCCAGTAAGTAAAATCTGATGAAAAGCATTATTATTGTCATAAGTACAGTGTTTTTTTTTCTTTTTTTCTTTTATCATGGTAGAACTGTGTTAAAAAGAGTTTATGAGTTTTTTTTTTTGTTTTGTTTCTTTCTATGGAAAGCTCAGTCCCTTCACTCAAAGCAGCAAATGGAGCAGTTTTGTCCGAGATGAATGTGTCTCTGAGATATCCAATAAGTATCATTTGGCATCTCTACTGTGACATGATAGTCAAAGTTTCACTTCCATTTTGCAGCCCATGTCCCGAATCCTGTGTTGTGTGTTCACTCAGTCTCACCTTTCAGAGAGAAGCTTGAGTCACTTGTAAGTCTTGTTTGGGAGCATCGATTGTTCTGTTCTAATCCTGCACAGGTTTATGCGCTAACACTGGAAAATTGTACTTTGACTTGAGGTACTCTATCAGAATGACAGCCTAGACCTCCAAAGGATAAACATTGCAATGCAGTCTAATGAATGTGACCAAAGTCTTTATCACTTTACAAAATTACCCGGTTTTGTGCTTTTAACCTGCCATAAGTACAACAACAGCCGAGGTGCTTTGTTAACAGTTGCACGTTAGAAAATTAATCATATTTCTTGTTTTTCCCCTCTTCTCTTGATAATTACATTTGAATTTTAATTATAAATGACGATTTTTTTTTCTTTACAAGTTTTTGGCTTTGACATGTTCTAAATCAACAAAATTTTACAAACCTGAAAATTCAAACAGTTTGTTTAGTAATAGAGTAAAAAGGTAATTAGAAAATATAAAACATGACATTTCTTGCCGTATTATTTGACTCAGTGTAAATATGATAAACATGAAATCATTTGTGTGAATTAGCCTGCTTGTACAGAGTGTGTGTGTGTGTGTGTGTGTGTGTGCGTGCGTGTGTGCGTGCGTGCGTGCGTGCGTGTGTGCGTGTGTGTGTGTGTGTGTTTGACAGAGCTCAAACTAAAATGCCCCTGAAGCAGTTTCTCCTTAACAACCCTGGTGATTATCTCTAGCGGGAGGCATCTCGCACAAACTCTGGGTGGGAAAGAAAAATATGCACAGAATCAATTTGGTGAATTACCCTATTTTGGAAGTGCCATTTTCTCGAGAATAATGACAGATTTCCTTCCATTTCCTGTTTCTCTCTTTGTTGCAGTGCTGCCAGTTACAGGGAGAGGGATTGTCCCCCACATCTCTGGAAATTGCAGAAAACAAAACAGCAAAACATTGTGACCGGTCAACTTGAGCATGAGCGGACACTGAAAAAGCAACAACTGGACGGGACTTTGAACATATATGGACAAGAGGAGATGAAAGCTGCTGTACTGTGTCAGTAAACAAACCCTCTAGGGTTGAGACTGGAGTTGGCTAAAGAGTAAGTGGTGGCCCAAAATGATTGCCTTAATTACTACACATATATAGATGTATGAAGTGACGATACTAAGAGACTTATAAGAGTTTAAAGATGTTTTTCTTTACATGTGAAAAAAAAGTGTCTTGTAAGGAACAGATGTGAATATTTTAATATGATAGAGATAATGTTTGCTTGTAATGTCGACATAATGTTTTAGTTGGGTCGGCTTTGTAGGTGTCATTGATTACTAAATGGTGAGTTTGCTCTCTGCATATATGCAGCCAGCACTACAATTTAAACTATTTTTATCCTGTTTCATATTGTCAACCTCACAAGGTGGGCCTGAGTTGCTTCAGTCAGATTGCTGGCAACAAAGTCTTGATTTACATTCATAACACGTGGATATCCTCATTCAGCAGGTGTTTAGAGGGTTGGGGGAGAAATACGAGACATAAATTGACTGGCTCAATGCAACACACTGAAGTACATCAGAAGAGTATCCTCTTACATTAAGATCCACTTACACTTAAGCAAAGATGTCAGGCACATGAACACCCATCATAAATATCTGCCACATTCACTTTCTATCATAGAGAAATGGCAGATGAAACTCGGCGGGCTTTCGCCGCCCGGGAATTATCAACGTCAAGATTAAATACTGTAGGTTTTTTTCTCAGATGCAAATTTAGAGCTGACCAGCTGCTTTGTTGATATGTTTTCACTCTGAATTTAAATGTATGCAAAAGTAACATGGACGTGTGTTCTATATTTTTTTAAACCTAGCCTTGATAATTACATAACCAAAGGTGAAACCCTGAATTTATTGTATGTTGTGGACTTCTGGAAAATGTTGTGATATAGATGCACACTGAATAGGAAAAAAAATGTAAATATCAGACGTTTATACTTGTGTGTCCGAAGATGTGTTGCAGGTAGAGTAATTTGAGACTTTTTACTTTCTTTGACTGTTATGACCATCAACCACAACAACCTGTGTTTGGTTTGTCCTCGCTGATACAATCATGTTCCTCATATTGTTGCGAATGCTGCTCCATGATTCTCCACTGTAATATTTTTAAAAGATTTTATTTCATTTAGTTTGTTTTCCCATATTCCCCGTTGAAAGTACATGTATTCGTTTATATTGCACAGGGACATAGGAATCTGCTGTTGTTGTTTGCACAGCTTTGTCAGAGAAGAATTGGATTTTGTTACATTACTTTTGACCTGCTATGTTGCCTGTGAATGGAATGATTAGAAATGTCCACTGATATACCAGTAGTAGTAGGTTATATCTCATATTTTTTATGAAAATAGTGTTTTATTTTCCTACATTTTCATTTTGAAATATCCTTTACATACTGTGTTAGCTATAATGGCACTTGAAAGCTTGAATTTAGAGTTTTAATTATCTCCTTGAGAAAATCCAAAGTTCACATTCACGTTCTTTCCAGAAATTTGTTTCTGTAATTACCTCATAAATGGTATCCTTCAGAAAAGATGTTCGCTGAATGTTCCATATTTTTCCTTAGTGTTGAAATACTTGTAACTGAGAAATGCTTTTAAAATAGATGTCCATAGTCGGAGAAATCCTTATAGGGAAGATGTCTTTATCGGGATGCAGTACACAAAAATGTGTAATTTCTGAATACTAGTCTAATCAAAATCCCAGTTATATACCAGTTTAGGGTTTGACAAATGTATTTAATGTAAATCCTTAAAACCTTGTCTAACAGTCAAAGTAAGACAAGAAAGAGCTAATCCAAAGAAAACTGAACACGAGAGCAGTGATTTATGATATCAAGTTGTCGCCATTTGAATCAACTTCAATCTTTTTAAACAAAGTTACGATTAAGTGCAAGATCAGGGATACAAAAATGATGAAGGGAAAGCAAAATGAACAAAACAAATGAACACATTTTGCATTAATTCATGAGGATATGGAGCACAAAGAAGCTGTTATGCTTATTGTGATGTTATTCTAACCATATCAGCTTAGTAGTTCTAAAGTGCTGGAAATACTCAGACACATAACCCCACCACTCCCTGTCATTACACTTCTGATTGTGTACAGATTGTACAAATAAGATACAACTTCAATAACTGTTGAGCTTAGGAGGTGCTGGGAGGCAGATTTGTAGTTCTAAGCGAAGCCAGACCAGGCCAGCTGTTTCATTTCTAATCTTCAAGCTATGCTAACCTGTTTCTAGGTGGATTAACCACACATTCACTGAACAGACAGACAGGTATGGACAGAACAAGCATATTTCCAATTATGTGGAACTACTCCTCCCAGAGGAAATGAAAATATAACCAGTGTAGAAATATATTTTCAGTAGGGATTTTGTGACACTGATCTTGTCACATTACGAGCTTCAAGCACAAGCTGTTCCACACCCACAGGGGGCCCTTCAGCGAAAGCATCATCAGCACTGGTTTAGGGACTGTCTGAGGCATGGCCCAGGGATTTTAATCTGAACATTGGCTCACAGGGTGTTCAGAGATCTGACTACAGAACTATCACACCAACAACAGTGTCTGGATATATTTATGAAGGACAAATCGATCAGCTACAGCTTGGTAACGCCACAGAAGACACAGAGCCAAAAGAGTAATGGACCTACAGGTTAGCAGATGCAACAAGTTTGGGATTGCTCTGAGAATTGATCCTTCAGGCTTTGAGGTACCCAATCATGCAGAACAAACAATTTGTGCAGCCTCCATCCAATTTTCTCAATCTATAAATTAAGATAATTTATTTGATCAGAGGCTGCAGCTGCACTGATACAGGCCTCACTTATGTCTGCTTCAATCAGGAGACCAGAAGTAACTTTGAGAGGAAGGCCATTTACATGTAAATAAAAGAAAGGATAGCAAAAGCTGATAGGCAAATACTGAAGCAGACTCATTACTGCAGGTGGAAAAATTATTGTGAGCTTAACACATGCATTAAATATAAAGACAGAATTAATTGAAGTTATCTGGTGTGATATTTATTCAGGTCAGATTGATAATATCCTGAAGACAAAACCGCATAGGATTTACTGTGCATTAGTGCTGCTAGATATTTCTATGAAAAGAAGAACTGAAAGACTTTTTAGAGGCTGAGAGGTGAAGAGTTTTTCCAGTGAAGGGACATTAGATAGCAACCCATTAAATCTAAGATTAGACACTGCCTGATTCAAAAGAAAATTCTTGTTGGGTACTGGTTTTATATAAGGAAAGCCTATTCTAACAGACCATATTCTAAAAAGACACAGCTTTTCTGTTAAAGAATAGATTTTTGAGGACAGAAGATGTCTGAGACTCCTTCAGGCCTCCAAATTCGAGAAAATTTTGACTGAGAATGCCTACAGAAATCAATAAGAAAGGATTTCCCCAGTGAATAAGAATAAGAAAGGCTCTTCACCCTTGAAAATTGACAGCCCAGTATTAAGATATAAGGAAGCAGTGTCAGACTACTTTCAGTGTTATTGGATTTAAATGGCGCAAAAACATCCAAGTTATTTGTTTCCATGTATAAAACCATTACTTCTGGAAGTTTGACCTCAAGTCTTTGTTTAAATAACCTGAATTAAAGCATCTATAACAAGTCACGATGATGAAAATAAATCTCAAATAAATCTGAAATCTGGAACCTCAAATAAACCCATAAATCTGGGATGGTGATCAGGGAAACGAGTTCAATTTTACAGATATGCATAGCCACATGTATTTTCTTTCAGGGTAAAAAACAACAACAAATTA
>JAOXYM010000001.1:7124763-7141016 GCA_028567055.1 Leptatherina wallacei
GTTCAGCTCGTTCTGGATTAGTGAGCTATGACTGTTTTCCCATAATATCTGAAACAATTTTTTATTATTCTTTATGTGGTTTATGTTTCCGAGAGTTTTGGAACGACTTTAAAGAAGAAAAGAAAAAACGTCATACCTTTTCATTGAACCCATGTGCATCAGACACAGCTGTACATAACTAAAACTACTGCATTAGTCCGAGGATAAAAGCTAGTGTTTGCTTTAACAGCCTCAGTGTTAGATAACGCCAGAGAACCGTTTTATGTCTTAATCTCCTTATGAACACGGTGCAGCATGAGGAGTGCTGCTAAACTGTTGAACAGTGACGCACTTCTTGTTTGTTGTGAAGCACTCGTGCAGGATATTACGTGACTGACTGGATTTCATGTTGTTTTCCACCATCTGCATCATGCAGAAAAGCATTAGTGCTCTTTGCTGCAAATAGAAATAATTGCAGTGCCCGTGAAACCGTCTCAGATTTGTGAATTTATGTTTCTTAAAAGGCCTGGATTTATATGATCAATGCAATGTTAAAATATTCAAATTAATAGCAGGATGACCATAGCTCTTGATCTGAATCATGCCATTTAAAGTTGCATCAGAGTATGAAACATCTTCTTTTAAATTTCATGATGTTGAATAGCATTTATGCTAAAGCGTCGAACTGATTTTTTGTAACGTTTCTGGATTATTGTGTATAATAGCAGTAAGTTGTTGTTATGCAAGATCAAGAAGGTGACTTATGTTATGAAGTACTAAATGCCAAGTTCTTTACTTATGTAATAACCCCAGAGTTGACACAGTGTAGTGTTGGGAGCGGCTTGAAAACAAAAGAAACTATGAACACACACCCACACACACATCTTGTGATTACAGCACCTGTCCTCGCACTTAACAACAGCCAGTGATGTCAAGAGTTTTCTTGAGCAAAAACTTAAGTTGCTTTTTGAATATGTGAACATAGAGGTAATTACAGTACATCAGCCCTCTTTCATCAAGCTGCGAGATGATTCATTTGTGAGCTTCACAAACAACAGAAACTGACATGAGGTGTCGGTCAAGTGAGGCATAACAGAAAGTTTTCTGTAAATGCTCAAGGACTCGGTGATTTGGTCACATATTGTTAACGTTTTGAAGAGAAAAACATCTACAGGTTTACATGTACAAATTATATCTGTGTGTGCACAGAAAACACAGGATTTTCTGTATGTTTTATTAATTTTGCAGCACATTTTGTCGAGTTACATATATGATCTAGAACTGTCTCAGATATTTGTTTCGTTTAACTTTTTTATTTGTTGGAATCTTTGTTGTAACTACAATGCTTTGATTTCTCAGGGCTGCTGTAATTCTGGCATGAAAAATGCGACTGAGGAGCCTGTTGATGGTAATAAATATGAACTTATTGTTTTTGGAAGCAAGGAGCATAATTGAATGATGAGTGTTTGCACTTGAGGCTGTACGGACCAATTATTATGGTGTTGCTTGGCATGAAATATCTTGGTAAGAGATGTTTTTGTCATGTAATGAATTGCACTTGGTTAACTAGTCATTAGTAAATGTGAGGATCTCTTTAAAAGTAGTTTCTCTTGACTGGAGTATTATGTTTTTTGAACAACTTGCAATGGGCAAATACCTTTTTTTGTGAACATTCGTTATATTAAGTTAGCATGTAGTTTAAAAATGGTCAACCAGGCACAACCATCATCAGCTCCTTTTGTTTTAGTTTCTTTACTCCTTCATGAAAAGCGCTTGATAAAAGAGGGTCGCTGTGTGTATTAAAGAAAACTGTACTCAAACAAAACATCATTAACAGAGGAGGGATACATTCATATTTGAATCTGAAAGGATTCAGTAAAATAATAATCAAGGGGTCTATATGAACTGGTTGCATATGATCAAAATCCAGCATATCTGTATCAGTTGTGATTCTCACAATCATCTCACCAGCAGAGAGATGAACTGTTCTTCACACACTCACTGATGGATGCTTCAGTGATAGCAAATAAATGTGTATTTTTATTTGTTTTGTTTTATGATTCTTTAGGACAGAGGTGGTGGGTGCATTTGTTTCAGTGTAACTCCTTCACGTACATGTACATTTATTATTTAAACTGTTCATTTGCTGCTGTCACTCATGACAACATAGGGATGTCATTATCGATCAGCAAAGGAAAAATGACTAACTATTAATGAACATGTAAAATATTTCTACAGTTCAGGTGTTATGAAATATCCATGTGAGTTTTGGCCAGCCTTGCTTTTATTCTGCATGATGCTTTGTTTTGAGAAATATGCATCCTAACCCAAGGTATGTTTGTATTCTTTTCCTCTAAAGGGGTGCTCCTCTCCTCCTTCTCTCTGTATCTTTGGAGCTTGTCACTTCTAACCTAAATTCTCCTGTTTTGTTTCCTTTGTTTTATGTTTATTTATTTTATTTTATTTTTCTTTTGGGGTAAACCTTCCAAAGCTTCTGGATTTTCTACATTCATAACATTTTGTAGACAGCAATATGAGATGTGATTGAAAATGGAATATGTGCAATGTTGATTAAAGAAAAATATAATATATTCAATAAAAATCAGAAAAGAGAATCATTGCAAAATGTGTTGTTTTTTTTTTGCAGTTAAACATTAAGTTATCAATAGTCTGAAAGCCAGGCTGCATTTTGTTTGTTTCATTCCACATAACTAATATATGCCATATGCTGCCATGTCTCATTTGTATACATGTTTTTTTTTATGGATGCAGGAGCTCTAAGCACAAAATGATAACTCTCTTGAATAATTTCTATTTTGTTTTGCTAATGTTATCCATAGATGTATGTTTCCATTTCTCTCCACTTTCCTATCACTCAAAATTAAACTCAGCTGTGTTTACCTTCTCTCTCAGATACTCCAGTCTGCTAGAAGCCAAAGTAAAAGCCAACTGAATCTTTACCAAAGAACACATTTCAGAAAAAAAAAAAACCCATTAAACTCATCTATTAAAGCTGTTCCTATTTTCTAAAACTGTTTGCAGCTGACTGAAGTGCTGATACAAGTTAATATACACAAACTGTGTCCCTGTGTCAAAAACAGCTCCATCAGCAGGGGGCTGAGTATCACAGTGAAGGGAAATTTTCATCTGCAGCGGCTGTTTACGGTGGTTGCGTTTGAAATTCGATGCTACAACCGTTCATGTTCGATACTGTTTAAATATTTTAAATGGCTCTGTTGTGGTGCAATTACTTGACTCTTGGACAAACACCAGGTCATTCATCAAACTGCTGATGGACGCAGTGCGGTCATGTTTGTGCCCTGCCTCCTCACCGCAAAACCCACAAAGTCTTGCAAGGATGCAGCAACATATTTCCATTAGATAAGACCTCAGCAGATCCGAAAAATGAACAGATGGGAAAAAGTGTTCATTTACAAAGCTCTACACACTTTGACAAACAAAAGGAGTTTTTCATGAGTTTCTTGTGCATGACGAGGACCCTGAAAAGTCCATGTATGTTTCTGGGTTCAGGTCCCGATGAGGAAAATTAGACCAGTGCTAAAGATATATATATATATATATATATATATATATATATATATATATATATATATAGTGTTATATATATATAACTCAACCTTTACATCTGTCTCTGCAAAATAAGACAAGGGACACAAGGTCTGACCTGCACAAATCACCACAGAAGCATGTGCACCCACAAACATGCACAAGGCAACCACAGACACTTATATGAGTAAATGTCTGCCACACACACCCAGACTAACTCATTCAGATGACTGCTTCTCATCCAGAGAACGTTAAGAGGCAGTGATGCAGAACACGTCAGTCGCTCTCTCCTCTCTGTCTTTCTGTCTCTCTCTCTCTTTCTCTCTTTCTGTCTTGTTCCTACTTTCATAAACAAACAATGGAAAATAACAAAGATAATTTATTTTCTTTGTGCGTTTATGTGTGTCTCTGTGTGTGTGTGTCTGTGTCTGTGTGTGTGTGTGTGTGTGTGTGTGTGTGTGTGTGTGTGTGGGGGGGGGGGTTATGTGCTTAATATCAACTTGTTATTTATACTTATTATTTATTATTATTTTTGGGTGAATAACACTGTTAGGAGCCCCTGCATTGTTGCATGTGTTACATGTACACTTATCTTCATATCCCAACGAGATAAAATGTATGAAGACCAGATTATTTTTGTTGTTGTTTTGTTTTGTTGATGTGGTTTTTCTTTTTTATGTGCTGACACACTGGAACTGAAAGAGAGAACTTACTTTTTCACAGCTCGATTACACATCACATGCAATACAGAGAATACAGATAGATAATATTATAAACATAACAGGTCAGAGGGCTGTCGCTGCACTGTGTTGACTTCACACTTATGTCAGCGTCTGCTCTTGTCTTCCTGGAAATGACCCCCATCACTCAGAGGTGTAAAATGACACCTGACATAGTACAATATCGTGGCACATGGGTAGAGGTTGCTCCCATTTAATCATGTCAATGAATTTGGCATTCACCATTTCCCTCCTCTGCATGGTAACCCAATGCTACCGTACTGTTGGCCCCTGAAACTCAATCAAGCAAATCTCAAAAGAGAACCTGCTTGCTTCTTTTACAAACAACGCTGCCGTCATAGCGCCGCAGATGGGAAAGTTGTCAGCAATAATTGTGCTTGCTGCTGTGGACAAAATGCTTTTATACATCCATAGAGTGTTAGCAGATCTTCTGCCAGGCAAATGCAGCAAGATGCAGGGCAGTGACCTCCCCAGGGGAACATTTACCAGCTCCTGCACAGAGATCTAGTGGTATTGACCTTGGACTTACTCCCCCAGCATACTCCTTTCACTTCCTTTTCATTAAATTTGACAGTCAATGAAACAGACAGATGCATTGTCTGGGATAGATATGCTTTCTATGGTATTGCTTGCACCTATAAAAGATGGTAACTTTGGACTTTATCTCTTGATCTTGTGACAGTGAGGGTCCCGTCAATATGCCTCCGATTGATCATGTACCCTGGCTACATGGCCACAGAGATATCCCTTTGGCTGACTGGTCAGCGTGCATGACTCTCACCCATGAGGTAATGGGTTCAATCCCCAACCAGGTCCTCCTTTGTCCTGCCACACTCTCAATATTAAATTTAGACAGATAGATAAACTGTTAGACCTAAACAGAGAGGTCTTCAATATACAAACATCCTGTGAAGCAAACATATGAATAATTAACAAGAGAGGACATAAAAAAAAGACATATAAAACAGGAGTGCACTCTTGAATCAGCCTGCATCAAACCATCAGTGATTTCTTTTGTGTTTACAACAACCAGCTTGGTAGATTTTAGAGAGAAGAGGAGAAATCAGTTTGGGTTGTCAGAAACCGCGTCATTAATCCCATAAGACTGGTCATCTGTAAGTCTAAATTCAATCCAAATGTATCACGTCTTGCAGCTTTGGATTAATTATTAACAGCTGTATCAACATGTAATTCTTGATGTTTGATATTCTAGCTCAGATTTTCCACAAAATAGTCTGTGACTAATGTCAATTTACCTTTAACACTCCAAAATGTGAGATAGATGAGGCCACTGGTTAAAGTATCCAAAATATGTCCAAGTGTGTTCTGGCATGCGTGTATTTATTGCAGTGTTTCTTAATCCTGGTCCTTGAAACCTTATGCTCTGAATGTTTTAGATGTTTCCCTACTTTAACATGCTTGACTGAAATGAACAGCTTATGAACATGCTTGTAAAGAACTTGATGACAACTGCTTGAGGATGTCCATCCATTTGAATCAGGTGTGTTGGAGAAGGGAAATATCCGAAACTTGCAGGGAGTTTTTTCCTATTTGAGAAACAAGGATTCAGTCATGGCTTCATTCAGTATCTAATTGTGTCATTGCTGCTCCAAATTAAGATGGAAAACAGTTTATTTCTGTTTTTTTAACCAAGTAAAAAAGGTCTTTTCTGTGTCTATCTGGCAGCAAAAACCAAACAGGTGTGTTTTACCATCTTGGTCATCAATCCACTGCAGGCTAAACAGATTTCCTGCAGTTTTTTCCAGGAAACCTGAAGTGGTCGCACAGCTGGATCACCACTGAGCACTTTGTCAATCAGCCTTTCTGCGAGTAGCACCTCAACTCATTCTGTTTCAGATTCAGTCACAGCAGCTTGCTTCCGAACTGATACAGCTTGAAAACAAAGAAGTAATAAGGCGGTGATCTTGCTGACATTTGAATTAGTCATGTGATCAGTCTATGCTCATCGGCAGGAGATCAATTCAAATGTATTCCCCAAACTCCGGGGATGCTAAGAGATGTGAGGAGTTGCCTCAGGGAGAGGAGGGGATGGTTTCACTGATGAAAAGCATTTCGGTGAAGTGTATGAAGGGAAATTCTGTTTGTTGTCATGGTAACAGGCAGTGTGGTCTATAGCAAAAACATATCCCTGCTAGCATAAAAGCTTGATCAGGATCCAGCTCCTCGCTGCACAGCTCCACTCCTCCATTTTGAACGTGGGAACACTGATTGTGTTGCATGTGTTTAATGATCCACAATGCTCAAAATTGCATGAAACACACACATCAGCCTGGAAAACATGTACATTGTACAGCACTATCAGGTCCAGTGTGGGATTCACAAATGGAGGTGAATCACTGAATTGCTGTAGGGAGCGTGAGGAGGGCATTTTCTTCTTCTCTTTTTTTCTTTTAAAGGTGTGTGGGATTTCAGAGCAACCATGTGTGAAGGTGATAAAAAAAAAAAAAAAGTCAACTGCAGCAACATTTACCGTAAGGTTGATATCAAACAGTGGGATACGTTTTGAGGACCACTAAGTGTAAACATCTCTCATGAATAGAGAAATAAATCAACATCAGGACAATAAATTGTGGTCAGTGGTTTATTGGGAACCTTGTTTTCTTGTTCAATACATAAATTTGCTTAGAAGACTTTGAATCTAAAATCCATAGGTCATAAACAATGACAGAGATGGATATTTTGGCATATCCTGCAGGATTTCAGCAAAATGAATAAATGATTTGCAGTATAGGAATGTCACAATTAATAGATTTCACAATTAACCACAGTATCAAACGCAACAACTCAATAATCGTAAATGTCACTCAAAATCGTCACTTTCCATCACAGTTTATGCCTCAACCATATCGTCAGAAAAGCGCAAGTCTTGCATGGAAGGAAAACAAAGTCACTCAACAACTGCGTCTTACTGCTTGTTTTATTTGTTTTTGTGCAAGTTGAAGAAGAGGTGTGAAAGTATGAAGAGTTATTCCTTCCAAACAAACAGATAAAGCTTTCAATGTTGGGTTTCTTTTGTTTTAGTAAAAAGGATAAAAGCATCATTTTTAGAGGATGGGTTGCCAACCTGTAAAGCCTGTTGTAGAAAATGTTCCAGTGAAAGCATAGAATACACAATGTTTCCGCTTGTGCAGGATAACCATCTGGCTTTGCTCTCTAAAGTAAAAGGTAAATGCACAGAAACTGAATTAAAAGACGTTAATGTTTAAATAATGTAATATTCATATTATTGTGTCATTTATAGTTTTAGAATTATGCACGACTCGGGTTGGGCTTACAGCAGAACGCGATGATTTCAGCTGCATTCACTGAACATTACAGTAGATGTAATGATGGACAGTTTCGTTGTTCAAACATGACCGGCTTGGTGTTAATCACAGCCTTTTTTTAGATGTCAATGTGCAATGGCCTGTAGAAAAAACCACATTCAATTTCAGATATATGGTCTTGTCTTTTTCTTCTTCTTCTTTATTTCCACTGTTATAATATTAATATTTCAAATGGCAGCTTTAGCTAAAGAGCAGCTGGAAGTCAAAAGCGAGCTGGACGTTTTTCCCTGCTTTTTCAAAATGCTCTACTCAGGTTTAGAAGAACTGATCGAAAACATTTTGTACAATCAAGTTTACAAGCAGAGATCCTGCAGCTTCCAGGGTCTGTTTTCTTCTAAACCATGCCTCAAGGGTCTATGGTTGACACAAAAAAAGATACTCAGGTACTATTCAACACAAAAAAAATATTTGTGTCGGACACTCATTTCCAAGAGTTTTTTGCTTCACACTGCACCACTACAATCAGGTTTATAATGTTCAAATCTATGTATCTTTATTAATTTATCATATATTTGTTGTTATCGAATATTTTCCTGGGTACCGATGAGGAATTTGAAATTTAAACATTGAGAAGGATATTATAAAAGAAAGATTTTCATGCTCTTCTGTTGGAGTTCCTTCATCTTCCAACCAACCGTTCAGACACATGATAATCTATATTTCTGTGTCCAGACCATGAAGTAGACGAAGGGAAGAAGAATCATTTTTAAAAAAGTTTTTAAATGTACAGCTAGAAAAAGAAAAGAAATACCTGCCAAGGGACAGAATTAGGATTACGTTTAGGTCAAGATGAGGATTAAATCATGGAATTAAGAAAAGACATGTATTAAGGATTAGGTTTGAGGAGTGAATATTGTCAGAGGTGCTGTAAGATGTGTAAACTTGTGTGCGTATACGTTTCATAGAGAGGGAAGACATCGCATCATAAAGCAGGAAAGTGGTCTTTTGTCTACAGAGATTCTGTTTGTGATGTGGAACCCTTTAGAATCTGACAACTTTCACACTTCAAGGTGAATGAAGAAGAGAGAGCCACACATTTCTGCTCAGTCACAACATTTCTCCCTCCCAGGTACATAGAAAAACATATTCTACGGTCTTTTCTCACATACAGGAGTAGTGTGTGACTGTCTGATGGAAGCAACATGCAGAAATCGGTGGCATGTGCCTGTCATTCACTCTTAACTGTAATCCTCAGCACAACCGCAGCTGTAAACTGACTGATGTCTGCTGAGATTGTCTCTGTGCATTTGAGTGAAAAGAATCACATCTCCCTTCTCCTTCAAGAAAATACAACTAGAATAATCGTGACCTTTTTAAAATTTTGTTTTCAAGACACAAAAATAGAAATCGAATGGCTTGCAGGGAAACAAAAGCCTTCCCCCATTCTGAACATCACACAGTCTGCGCCTGGGAGCTCAGGCTTTGCATAAAATGAGCATTGATAAATTTAGCAGTGCTTATGCAATTCACGCTCAGTTTGAATCTTACTGATGAGGCAGAAAAAGGCGTTTATTTCATTTCAGCTTCCCTGTGCTAATGAATTTTTGTGGTAAAGCTGCAACCATGTAGCACCAGTGACAGCAGAGCTTGACAAGGAGCATGCATGGGGTGCCACTAAGCTGACGAATGCCGTGCTGTGAAAGTAATGGTATAGAAATGTTAGTTGCCCCCTCCCCCTCTTCTCTTCCCCAACCAGCAGAAGCATGAATATCCACATCCATAAACCTCAGAGAAACTGTCAGTCTATTTTGGTGTTACCTGCGCTTAACTCTGCATAGTGTAAAAGCTTCTGGCAGAAATCCCCGCTCAAAAAAAAAAAGAAAAGAAAAAAAAGCTTCACAATGTTAATATTCAGAGAATTGCCACCAAAGAAGAGTGGTTTTACAAATAGCTCTGACAGTAAAAAGAATAAACTCTGGCAGTTCTGCAGGATGTGTTCTTTTCTCTTCACTGCGTCTGGAGGCAAGAAACGCTCAGATGCACTGAAGCATGATGGTAAGAGATACTCATCAAAGAGTGTGTTAGCTGAGAAGAGGCCACTCTCATTCACATCGAACGGACTACCCTGCTTCGGTTTGAATGGCGCTGCAGGAATTTTACTAGCAGAGTCTAATAAATTAACATCAATTCAAGAAATAGCCTATAGATTTCTAATACACGACTTCTGTGTTCGATGTAGAGGGCAGCGTAAACACCACCGTAGCCAGTTGAACGTCAATTCATGTAATCACCGGGAAGCAATCACCTCTCTCTGGGCTGTTGCTTAGCTGCTTCTCTGCTCCAAAAAAACATCCAGAGACTTGAAGGGAGAACATACTGAAGGGCTACACACAATCTCGTCCAATTCTCCCCTGGCAAAATGACCATCCAGCCATGCCAAATGTGGATCAGGAGTGACAGAGATGAACATAACACAGGCAAAAGGAATTCTGGGTAACACAATGCTAGTGATAAGCCTTTAGATACACCTCTGTCCATTTTGTTCAACATGAGCAGCCAGTGTGATGGTTGTAGGGCCAGTTAGCAGTAGCTGGACAGAACACTGTCTCTGTTAGTGCTGCATCATCAGAAGTACTAACAAAACAGAGATGATGCAAGGTGAACCTATAAGAACCTGTTCTTCATACTGCACAGAAAACTTGACAAATATCAAGCTTTTTATTTGAGCCACAGAGATGAAGGTATTTCTTTATAAGTAAACTGAAAATAAAATCCTGTCTTTGTTACACTTTTAAGGTGTGGAATAAAATTCATCTCAGAGTGGAAGTGGACACCCAGATTTCTCACACGCTGAGGAGGTTTAAAATTCTGCAGTGAATTATCTCTTACTTGTCTTCAGGATCGATAATTAAAACTTCAGTTTTGTCCTGGTTGAGCTGTAGGAAATTCTCTGCCTTCTATGACTTTATATCTAAAATACAGTTTAAGAGGACGTTAAGTGGCTCTAGGTCATCAGGATACAAGGAGAAGCAAAGCTGCGTATCATCAGCAGAGCTGTGAAAATCAACGCCGTTTCTCCTGGTGACATCGCCAAGAGGCAACATACAGATTTAAAAGTATTGGGCCTAAAATTGATCCTTGGGGAACCCCACACTTGATTTCATGCATTCTTGAGGAGCATGTATCCAAGCCTACGAAAAATCGTTGACCTGTGAGATAGGAATAAAACCATTTTTTAAACAGTACCTGAGAGGCCCACCAGACTTCTTAGTCCGTGTAATAAAATCTGGTGGTCTACTGTATTGAAGGCGGCACTGAGATTCAGCAGAACCAGGACAGAAAGTTTCTGAGAGTCTAAGTTGCACCTGAAGTCATTAGCAATCTATAAAAGGGGCCATGTCAGTACAGTGGTTCATCCTAAAAACAGATCGATATTTTTCTAAAATACTGTGCTTATTCAGAAACTCATGTAATTGACTAAAAACAACTTTTCCAATAATATTACTTATAAAACAGCAAGTTGGATAGTTTTCAAGAATATTTGGATCTAAATTACTTTTCTTCCGAAGGAGCTTCACCACTACCGTTTTAAAGGCAGATGGGAAGACACCCGTCTGAAGAGAGTTAATTTAGCTACTATGTCTAAAAGCTCAAGCAAAGAAATCTTAAAATGTCTTTAAAGTGATGTGGGAATTGGGTCTAAAAGGTAGGTTGTTGGCTTTAATTAGGAGAAAACTCAACCAAGCATCTTTGCATCAACCAGGAAAAAGCTCTCCAGTTTTTCCTCTGTTTCCTTCAGGTATGTTAAAATCAACATGTCGTTGAGATAAAAGGTTGGATCTAATAGCATTGATCTTACTTCTGAAGTGGCCTGCGAAGTCCTCAAATGCAGTATCTGATGCTATAAACTTTCAAAAAGTTCAACATAAGCTCTTTCAAAGAGGTAAGTTTAAATAATAATAACCATATTCTAAAGCTATGAAGTAATTTTGTACAAATAAAATATAAACTCTGAAACAAAGTTTGTCTGCAGCAGCACGATGAAGGAGCACCTGCAGTTAGCCATACAGCACCCTAGGGCAGATGTTCTGTCATTACAACATATTACATTATTGATAACTCACAGACCCTAATGTGACAGATGAGCTTGACTATGGGCAGTATTGCAGCCACTTCCACTTTCTACTTCTCAATGAAATGAAAAAGGAATATGTATCTCAAACAGAACCAGATGGGAAGCAAAACCCCTGAAGCCCACCTTAGTAATTAAGGTCTAATGATACATGTTAAAATCTTCAACCCTTCCTTTTTCCACCACATGTTAGGATACATAGCACTCACGACCTTTGGCTTCCACAGATGCTGTTTCCAAATGACACAATATGGCCTTTTGTCCGGTTTGCAGCCTGCAGGCAGACTGATGTGAATTTAAATGAGTATTTGATTTAAACTTTGCAGTAAGAAATGTGCAAAATGTAGTAGGCAAATAAGTTTAGTATACAGACAGTATTGCATGCTTCAATTGATTTACAATTACAAAACAAATGACAAGGCATTAGTCTGAAACTTCATCTGTCTATAATTTCTCAGTGATGTTGAATTTTTCCACATTTTCAAATGTTTGTGTGTCAATTATAGACTCATATTTATAACATATTGGACCGCTGGCAAATGGATACAAATGGCTCATTCTAAGACTATAAAAACATTAATAAAAGTTCATGAAAACATCCAAATTATTTCAGTTACAATTACTTCAGAAACAGTTTTTAAGGATATATTACATTGACCTTTGATTTTGTTTTTGTTAACCTTCCCCACAGCGTGGACATAATGATGGAGGAAGTAACATGCAATTTGTTGGTTTGCGTGGGACTAGTCAGAGTTTCTTTTTATACAATTAATAGTCCTGACAAGCAAGTCTTATGTAAAATGTAACAAAGGTTTCAGTGAGCAGCTGCAAATACAGCATTATTCCACATTGTACACTTGTTTAGCAGGTGTGGTTACACTGGAATCTTATTGCTTTTATAAATGTAATTGCTTGAGCTCTAGAAAAACATCTATGTGTGAGTGAACAGACAGGTGAAGCTAAACAAAAATGATGTTGAAAACCTTCGGCACTTTTTCCCTATTTTGAAAAAAAAAACTGGTTCCGCATTTATAGGGACAGGAAAAAAATGTCTACAGAAAAAAAAAGTATGGACAGTGTGTCATATTTCATAGCATTATCTGAATGGTTCATATAAACGCAGACTGCATGTTAAGGGAAAGAGAGGGAAAACATACACTTTTACACAATACAAAAACACATTAACATATTTAAACAATGTGACTCTCCCTTTATTTAATCAACAATCTCTCAAGTCCAAACAGGTCAATATTTTGCACACTCCTCAGTTTGAGAAAAATACCTCCTGGCATGTAAACAACTCTCCCAAATCAAATGATGGATGTTTTGAAAAGAAAAAAAATGAGTTTTTTTTTTTTTTTACCAAAAATCAGTGAAGCTTTTCTTCTAACCTATGGCGTAGATGGGAAAAATGCCTCCCCCTTATTTGTATTGCATGTGCCAGCTATGTGGAGAACAAATTCAACAAACTGTCATATTGTCGTATGTATGACACTTCCATTCAGGTTTAATGCAAAGCTTTCTTCCTTGAGGTGTCAAACTACCACCTCAGTAACTGTGACAGAAATACCACTGAATAGATGACAGCTCCTTAAAAGAAAATAAAAAGTAAATAATTTGAATAATTTCCTTTTGAAAACAGATAAGTAGAAGTTAATGGGTTTTTTTTATCCTGGGAGCAAGTTATTACAGTCTCAATCCCTTTAACATTTCTGCTAATGGTCACTTTAAAAATCATTTTTCATTTATCAAGATCTGAATGTTTCCAGAGAACTTTGATGTCAGTTGTGTATAGCTACTGATTGATGGCTGCGATTAACACCCTGCTCCTCTTTCCGGCTCTCTTGCCCTTTCTCCAGCTTTTGGAGCAGTGCTAAGCTCTTGCTGCAGCAAGCTGGTCATTCACATCTTTTAAATTCTTTCTGCAATTCCAAAGTGTTTCCTTTTTTTTCTACGTAGCTTAAAAAAGATATCCAATCTAAGCTTCTGATATATTGAACAAAGTTCTACACATTTTTACACCTTTATATTAAAATCTTACCTATACCTATGTAAGCATGATGTCTGTGATTCTAAAGAAAAAAACCTAACACTCTTTGTAGATTAGTTCCTTTTAACTTTTTTTTTATGTAATTGCTGTATTGAATTTCCTTTTACTTTGTTAAAACCATTTTGTTGCAGCTGCAAAGTTACATTTCCCTAAAGGAGTCATAAAGTTTCATCCCATCTTGTATGAATCTTAGCATAAGGGCAAAACCATCAGTAACCAAAAAAAAAGAGAAACAGTAATTGTGACGATGATCAAAGCAACCACTACATAACCTCAGTTTTATGCTCGTGTACAGATCTGAGCCTTTGCCAAATACTTTTGTGTAGATGACCAGGAGCATTCCCATTGGACACAACAGAAAAGCATTAACTGCACTACAAACTATAATGTCCAACTACCCATGCAACTAAGATAACCAAGCTGTTCAAGTCTTAAATACATTTTAAAGACCATGGAGATAATTTGCGTTTATGACGTCATTTTCAATTAAAATGTTTAAGACAAGCTCTTAGACAGCAGGTAAAGAGCAAATCCACAGTGTGTTGCTCTTATCTAAACCAATTATGAGGAAATTACTCTGTGCACCTGAAAGGATTGATAGATCTGACCATTAGATAAACATATATAAACAAAAGGTTTTTGGTCATTTCACACTTGATAGTTTTATCGTCTTAAACATCATGATACTGTGTCACTCTGCTTTAAGAAAAGTATGGGTTATGGTGGATGAGATGTGAGGACCCAAATGCAGGCAAGAGGTGCAATAATGAAAGGTTTTAATACGAGAACAAGGTACCATGACGAGGAAACACAGGCGGGGGCGCCGGAGACGACACTGGAGACACAGGCGGGGGCGCCGGAGACGACACTGGAGACACAGGCTGGGGTGCCGGAGATTGAAAGGTAGGTTTCCATGAACCTTGATTCCTTCTGGTGTATCTACTCTGTTGTGACAGTTGAGAAAGTACCTAGATTGACCCCATCTGTTGGATGAAGGGCGTTGTACTGGACGTCCCTGGTAACACCCATACCAGAACGTACAGAGACAGGGGGTCTAGAGTGGAGACCAAGGAGGCGGGCTAGGGGCTAACCAACAGAGGGAAGGCAGAATTAGGCAGCCAAAAGCCACCCTTTCTGGAATATGGTGGTTTAATGGCTATACTGGTCCCCCAGAAAGGTGACTTCTTGTCCTTGTTGTGGGGGGAAACTTAACGGGACCTGCTAGAAAATTTCCTCCTTTCAGTTTTAGGCTGCACGGTTTCAGTTCATTGTAGCCTCCTGCCTGAGATACTCAAAAAAAGAGTAATCATAGTTGGTTAGATCACACTGTCATGCTGTTTGAGATGTGAGGACCCAATTGCAGGGAAACAAAGTTGGAGGCAGAAAATTTTACCAAAAGACTTACTACAGCAAGACTGGAGACACACACCGACAGGGAAACACAACAGATGATCTGACAAAGACAAACTGAAACCAAGAGTCTAAATACATGGAACTAATGACAAAATGAGCAGCTGGTGAAGCAATCAGCAAAAGAAACCAGGTGTGAAAATCAGGGAGCAGGAAGTTAAGTTAACAGAACACAGGGGAATAAACTCAACAAAATAAAACAGGAAAGAAAACAGAACCAGGAAACAACAGGATTATTTAACCAAGAAGAAAAAACATTTTTAAGTTTCAGCAAGGAATTATAAGAGAGGCACATAGTTAAGAATGCCTCTGGCAAACAAAGAGAAGAAGCAAAAACAAGTTCAGCTCATACAGACAGAATATGATGAAATGGATTTTAGAGAAACTGAATTTTTGCAGGGCTGCACAGTGTGAGGTGTTGTTTGTCTCCGTGTTGGCCCTGTGATGAATTGGCAACATCTACCTCGCCTGATTTGAATCAGTCTCTGTGTTTATTACAAAAAAAAGTTCATTATTCAGAAGAGAAAAAGCTAAAAATGAGCCAAATGAACATGCACAAACATGCCATCTAGCATAGTAAACATGGAGTTCATAGACAGCAAACAGGAGGGAGGCAGAGGGAAAAGGGATGAATAATCTGCTAAGAACATCAATACACTGCTTTATATTCATGTGTGAGAAGTTTTTTTATTATTATTATTAGAAATTTAGATATAAAACTTTGCTACTTAGTGAGTTCTTCTTGTATTCAACCAAATGTCCTAATTTTTATTTATTTCCTGGGCTTATGATTTCTCAGCTGATGGGTTTATTTATATCAAGGATGAATAGAATTAAGCGAAGGCCAGAGAGATTAAACGCTAATCGAGGAACACCAACCAAAATGAGTTGGCACACTACTAAAGTTTGGAGAACCAAGCCTCCAGCTGCCTTCTGTTCACTACTATTGATCATCAGAGGATTCAGACTGGCAGGATGTCGGGGTGGTTTGATTTGGAGGAGAATTAGGCTGAATCTCAATTCTCCCCCTTAGCCCTTCCCCTCAGCCCTTAGCCCTACCCCTTCGCCTTTAAACAAAGTGTGGAGGC
>JAOXYM010000001.1:7194085-7215328 GCA_028567055.1 Leptatherina wallacei
AAAGTCTCAGATCAGCAGAAACACTCAGTTTATTTAAATCCAGGTTAAAGAGCCTCCTGTTCTCTGCTGCATTTACAGAGTTTTTATTTAAAAGTCCAAATCTGCACCGTTTCTTTTAAGCTTGAATTTTAAAACTCGATCACGTTTTTACACTGTTTTTAATTTAATGTCTGTCCTTTCTCCTTTTCTCTAGTTTTTGATTTTAAATGACCTCTGCACCACACTGTAATGCTTTTAATGTTTTATGTAAAGCACTTTGAATTGTCTTGTACATGAATATGCTATACAAATAAACTTGCCTTGCCTTAAATGGCCTAGCCTCCAAAATGCATTTCAGATTTACTGACTAGATATGTGGCCTCTCTCAACCATTGAGATCTGCAGATAGTGCCACACCAACTACTCCCCGTCTCTTTGCCCTCTCTGTCCACTGATCTGAGGCAAAATAACTCTAACTGTGTCTGTCATCTTTCTTAAAGTCTTTGGAAATATCTTATTATTATATTCTTGGGAAAAATCCATCTGAACTAACTCACGGCCCCCTAATATGATGGTAGGGGAAACATTGAGGTTGTTAGGTGGGACCTCCATGAATCAAACTTGCTGCAGTACACACAAAAGGTCCATCATATTGGAATTAGGGGTATTGTCGGCCATTTAACACCTTGGCTCTTTCCAGCTGTTGCACGGTGACGTGACCCTGTTGTCAACGAGGAGTGTTGCTGGTATAAAATCAATATTTAAATTTGACTAACATGTCAAATGTTATCCATATACACACATTTTCATCAGGGCACAGCATTGTAACAAGGTGATCCATGTTACTTCCCTTGAGTTGTTTTGGTGTGTCGCTGGGGGGGTGCATTTTATCAAGCAGATGACATTATTCCTATCCAAGGGAACCAAATGGATATACCAGTATATATATATATATATATATATATATATATAAATAATCTTAATCTATAATGGTTCAAATGCAACACGTTGGATAAGGACAAACAATAGTTTCGAGGAAAATAAAAGAATCCATGTTGACATCAAACAGCTGATAACAGAAAATGAAAGCAAAGCTAACAGCAGATTTTTCTGGTTCTGCTGTCAACTGGCAAGAGCAAAGGAGGGCAAATAACTGTAGAGTGTTTAGGCCAGTCCATCATGCTTAGCTTAAGTCAGAGGGAATGGAATCAGATTTGTTTTGACTCCCCCCCCACCCACCCCATCATCATCAAAATCTCTAATCTGATGGAATGATAGGTTAGTAAAGTGCTGTCCAATGCCAAGGTACACTTTGAAGATGATGGTTTGAAGGTAAACCGCTACCTAAATAGATAAAGTTTCTTTTTACAGGGTTTAAGAAATACTGTGACAAGTGCAGGTATCAATTAATTATGATGAAGCAAACTTTCACCCGATTCAATTGGTAGATGTCCTCCATCCATCCATCCATCCATCCATCCATCCATCCACTTACCTCCTGTTGCAGTTTGTCTACAGCTGTGGTAATGTGCTCCTGCTCGGTTTGTCCATACTTTTGGATCAGAGTCTCCCTCAGGTTCTGCTTCAGCTCCTCGTTCAACTGTTCAGACACACACATACAGTATATGTGCAGTAGCAGTCCACTGCAATCATCACAAAAAATACAGGCGAGCAACAAGCAGTATCATAAGTGATGAATGAGCTGTAATTGTTGACTTTGCTAAAGATAGCACAATTATAGCACAGAGGATAAAAGCTCTCTCTTGATGATAAAAGTCATGGACTGCAGTTCTAACAGCACTGTAATGACGCTGGGGCAAACGCAGAGGAAGTCTTTTCTTTTTTTCTTTTTTTGTTCTCTAGACTGGTGGCAGAAAACGCTCAGTGGAGGAGCAGGAGGTCTGGGGGGCTCAGTTTCTATGGCAACAAGCCAGCTGGGGAACCACTGTAAATCAAAGCGTGAAGGAGATATCAAGGGAATGAATGATGAAGAGAGGAATGGAGGACAGAGAGAGATGAGAGACGGGAGGTGAAGACAATAAAGGGAGATAAAGAAGGGTGGGGGTTGTTCAGTTTTCCATTTTACCTGTTGATAGTTTGGGAAACACTGTGGCGGTGAAGAAGACAAACTGGAAACAGCAGGTGTGACAATGGATGGCATTATGGTACTGCCGTCACCATACACACAAGTAGCAGTAAAGATTAGTTCAAATCTCTGTGCAGGTGATGGCTGCATGGCTATGAAACCAAGCTGAATCGGTCTTATTCATCTGCTGACATGAAACATGTGGTTCCAGTTACATTTATATGAACATTTGAGCCCGGCAAAATGTTTTCTGTTTCCTAAACTTGCTTCTGTGGGACGCTGATGGATGGAAACAAAGCCTAGACAAATATAACGGAGTTCTCTGGAAGTTGCAAAATATCTGCATTATAAATGTGAGTCCAATCAAAATAAATTACAGACTTGCCTTGGATGCATTTATATATTTTGTTTAGAGCGCATTTCAACCTCCTATATGTCAATCAGGTGTGAAATGTAACTATTAAATCCATTCTTTACAGTGAATCTATCCTGTTTAGGGTGGTGGTGGGTTGGTGAGTTTATATTCGATATCTTGCAGCCGGAAGCTGAGCTGTTTTAATCTTAGTTTGTGTTTCTTTTGTTTTTGTTTGGAGGTAGTCTTCCAACAAATTTGAAGTTCCAATTGAACTTCATTTACAATGCCATAATATGATTTAAAAAAGTGTAGGCACATGATACTTTATGAATGTATTTATCTTAGTTTTTCTCAGTTTGTCTTTTTCATGGGTACTCCTGATGGTTGTCTGCTTTTTTTTGCTCACAGAGGGTGTTAAGTTTCTCTCAGGTGTAGCTGCTGGTTTTTCTTTTTTGGTTGTACAGTTGTTGCAGTTGCCTTTTGTATGTCCATCTCCTTTAGCTTCTCCTCAACCTCCCCCTCTCCGTGATTCCCCCTAAAGAGCAATAATAAAGCATCAAGGGGAGCCTTATCCTCCATTAAACTCCCTATGGCAAAGCAAATTTGTTCTGCATAACAAGGCAGTGAGATCATCTTTCTACTGTCATGACGCTGAATGAGACAAGTTATAATTAAATAAATTAGTCTTAGTTTACTTCAGTTTTAATATAAAGGATCTAAGTGAAAAAATACATTTCTAATCATTTAATTTTATTTGCTATTTCAGTGGTGTAAGAAAAAATATTTCTAAAAATCTTTCAAAATAAAAAGCAACTAAATAAAGAGGAAAGGATATTAGACATTAGAGGAAGAAAGAAGCAGCCCTTTATCATTTGATACATCCACAGAAGTATAGTTTAGGCAAAAACAAGTGAATAAAAAAAAACTGCAGTTGCACTGTCAACATGATAATCACCACAAACAAGAGGAAATGTGACAACTGTGGAAGGAAATTATACAGATTGCTTCATTGCGCTAGCTAAACAGGAATATTACAGGCTGGTCTGAGCCATTTACATTTTCTGTTGGTGTGACTCAAATGTGTGTAAATTCAGGTTGAGAAATGGAATCTGTAATGCAAATCAGTAGCCACACTAATAAGCCATGTCCTTTACTTTTCATATGATGAGTAGTCATGTGGACCCCATTTGCAACCAGAGATACACCTTGTTGCAAATCATGCTCTTGTGAAGACTCGCAGTGAAACTCCAGCTTACCTAATGTAAATAAGTATGCCCGAGAATGAGTTACAAGCAGACTCTTGTATCTTGAAATAGAATGCAAATGTACAGTTGTCGTGACTTGTTACCACAGTGATGCATGAATAATAATCATGAAGGAAGAAGAGAGGGACTGAAGAAAGTGGCCTTGAAGATTTTAGCACCTAATGCAAGTGTGAATATTTTGAAAAGAGTTAAAGGGAGAGAGCTTAAGGAAATGAGATAGAGCTGTGGACCTCTGTGGCTGCTTATGAGATGTGCAATATTAATGAATGAGGCAGTTACACTGACAGCAGTACACCTCAACACAGAAACATCCTGTTACTGAGCTTAAAACCACAAAGCTTTAGCAGGGTTGGAATGATGCTGCTAGAGAGTAATGTCATATTTATGTTGCATAATGAATATAAAAACCCACCTCATTCGTTCCAGTCAACTATGTACTCAGTTTAATGTTCATTTAGTGTAAGTTTTGTGATACAAAGCATTTCTTTACGATCCCAAGACATACACATAAGTGTAAATAGCTCAGTTTAGGTTTATATCAGCTTGAAATCACAGCAAATGCTTTTAAATGATTCTGACAGAGCATCCAGCCTTGTTGTGTGTACCACTTCAGGCATTTTTCATTCCATTTGAACTAAATGTACCGCAAGTAACACGGACAGTCAGATATTTGTATTTTTAATGGGCTGTCTTATGTTTCCTCCCAGCAATCTCATTTATCATGCTGGTTTTGTCGTGGTTAAAATGCCCATGCTCTGTTACAGCACTTATGACTACATACTTGAATCAAAAGACACAAAACACTTGTCCAACATGCTCTATTGATTATGCAGTAGAATACGATATACCTTAACGTTAAGTTTTAATATCAGAGGAGGGCTTTCTTTTATCGAGTAGACCCTAAAAAAATCCCAACTCCTACGTGTGATTTTATTACTTTTTTTAATGTCTGAAATCCAAATCTAGCCTTTCAATATATGTCACTTACTCCACCATTCCACATGAACAACTGAATACAGAAATCCCAGGGCAAGCATTTATTTATTTTTTTCAATATACAGAAGACATACCTGTTGATAGTAGATATAGGCTAGGACTCCAGCCAGGATCTCCAACAGGAATATACACAGCAACAGGACAAAGTACTGAGGACACAGGGAAAAACAGAAGAAAATACAGTTAATGCATGGTAATGTGATGAGGAGACATGTGGCTTGGAAATCACAAGTGGCAGCTCACTGGCTGTGTCTGACACTTCTTAAACCATGCTTCTCTTAATCTATCTGGAGCAATTTGTTTTTTGGAAAACCATGCACTATGCTTTCCTGAGCTGCATCACTTCTACACAGCTAGTTTGATCCAAACTTAATAGTACAGAGTGTAAAAGGATGGTGGCATCAAAATCAGCTGTTCATTAGGAATACAAATATTTGAAAATCTGCTCCACAGCAGGTTGAAACAACCATTTACGACCACTGATTATCTGCTTGGATTAAAGATGCAAAATGCTTTCTGTCCAACATTTTCCATTGATTATGCAGTAGAATACAATATAGCTGCAGCACCTTCACGTTAATATCTCTTAATACTTTATAAGACAAGGCAAGGCAAGGCAAGGCAAGTTTATTTGTATAGCACATTTCATGTACAGGACAATTCAAGGTGCTTTACATACAAAGACAAAGTCTTCATCTAATATTAAAACATGGTGTTACGGTGGTACAGTTATATTCTCCTGCATAATCAATTGAGCATGCTGTGATCAAGTGTTTAGTGTATCTTAATCCAAGGATGTAATCAGTGGTTGCGGTCTGGAAATAACTGAAAATGAAACAATGCCCAGAATGGATTTCTGTGATTTGGTAAACATGGACAGTATTGAGGAATTTTACAATGAAACTGGAATCAACTGTAAAACATGAAATTTGCTCATGTGTGGGTGTGATTTGTCATCCCCACCAGTTTAAGAGTTTTTCACTGTGCCTGAGTGAAACGAACAAGAAAAGCTAGATAAAAGTTGAATGCATTTTGACCGCTGCAGCCTGCCGTCCATGTGCATCATTTGCACTGAGAGGGCATGAGTCTACTCCAGAAGTTCAGTAGAGGCCAAGAGGCTGGAAGAAACACCAAAGTTGTCCAAAAAATTAAGAAATTCAACATTACATGGCTATAGAAAAAATTTTAATGCTACATCTGTTTCTGATGAAGCATTATGTTTAGAATATACTTACAGTACAGTAACTAAGTATACTCACAAGTATATATTTACAACGTCAGAGGAGTGATCCATGGGAAAAATATATCACTCAGTTGAAAAAAAACTACCATTACAAGAGACTGGCTTTAAAAAAAAAAAAAAAAAAAAAAAAAAGGGGGGGGGTTATAGTCCTGGTCTACGGCCCAATGCTGGGGTCGATTCAACACCTCTTTCTCTGACCCCCTTTCCTGTTAAGCAACTGCCCTAAAAAGGCTTCTAGAGCCCAAAAACCCCAACAAAACAAACTTACAACAAAAAAAGACTTACTTAAAGGATACAGTAAATTTCCTATTGAACTTTTATACTCCCACCACTTGATTAGATACATTCCGCTGGAAAAAATAGGATTCACATAAAAAGCAGAACTGTGGAGGGGACTGACAGATGGACGGACACTGAACTCTGGGAAAAAATAACTGGAGCATCCAACTGTAAAATGCGGCAAGAATTTCAATTCAAAACGCAAAATAGTGCATATATTCAAACAGGAAACCGTGGGAACTAACAAATCACCCTTTGGACAAAGACCCTAAAAATATATTTTCTAACTTGACACACAAAGATATCGCGTTCTAAAATATCAATATACAATCTCGTCTCGCCTAAATGGTCAGTAGTTTTATATAACATGTCGAACTTTGCCAGCACATAAAAATAAAGCTTTACAGCTGATGATAAAAGCCAATGTTGAGCAAATTAGGGTGATAATCCATGTTAATATCAAAGCCTAGAACAACAATAAATGAGTCATTGCACCATGGGCATACAGTACGTCACTCTCTACTTTCAGATAAATTTGCTGTTCAGAGTTTATCGTCTGCATCTGATTCATGACCAGGCCAGGAGGAGTGAGAGGGAGGGTCTGCTTTTCATGCCAAGAGCAAAGCAGACCTTCCCTCTTTAGAATTAAAGACAAGTAGAGATATGATCAGACCCAGACCTTGGCCTAAATTCCCCTCGCCTGCTGCTATCATAGAGAGAAATTTAGTCTGCTGAAGTGGACTTGGGTCTTTGATTTGATGACTTGGGCTGATTAGATCTCTGAGCAGTTCTGAGCCTAAATGCTGAACAGACTCCAAGTTGAATTTTGATGCAGCGTTTGAAGAAAAAAAAAAAAAAGGAAAAGAAAAAAAAAAATACTTGAAGTTGCTCTTACATGTCATTGATAATAGTACCGACATAAATCATACATATCTATGACATCTAAGGACATACTAGGTGTATTACAACAGGAGAGCATTAGGAGAATTTCATACATAAATTTGATCCAATCTCAAGTATCAGATCAAGATCAAGGCACTTTTTGTTCGTGCCTTAACACAGCTGTTCTAAAGGGTTGTGGCAGGAGGTTGCTAACATGTATCCTGTGTGGAAATATTACAAAATGGATAATAAAATCAGTGCAACAGCCATTTCTAATGTCAGTATAAGGTGTATTTTAGGAAGAGGTAATGCCAGAAGATAATTCAATACTGCTAATTTGATTTGACACCTGACATTAAACATTTTTGCTGAATACGGGTTTACGCTGCTAACATGGACTGTAGCTATGCTAACAAACAATGCTGAATTCTTTTTCCAATTTGCTACATTTCTCAATTGATCCAAAACACATTTCTTTGATCTAATACTGCAAAGCATATAAATCAGGCAATATAAGTGATTTTGAATGCATGGGGCATAGAAAAAGGTGTCTACATCATTCAGTGTGACAATGCAAGAAATATAAGATTAGTAAAAACAAATATGTGGCAGTATTTTCCCCATCTTGATCATATAAAAGCTCTTAGTAAACAGCATGAACAAATGTTGTTTTTCATATTGCTTTGCATTGCTACTGAGGTGTCAAGCATTTACCTGGCAAGAATTTTTGTAACTTTAAAAGCACCTAGGTTGTGTAGTTTTCAACTTCATGCTTTAGGAAAAAGTACTGTTTAAGACTAAGGATTGGTGTCAAATATATAGTCTTAAATGAGTCAAAAGGAGCAACAATTCTAGCAGCCAAGTAGATATCATAATACATAAAGATATCTTGGTTTTTTTTTGTTAAAAACAAACAGAAGAGAGTTGGACATTTCTGTTATGTGGTTCAGCCCACTCTGCTCCACAGCCTCTGCAGACTGATCCCACATTAGGAGTGATGTACCGGGTGTGACAGAGAACCTGTCGTCGGCTGTTGAGGCCAAAGCTGCTGAATCACTTACTGCAGAGATTCAGGAAGACTCCTCATGATCTTGGACACACTTTCTCTTACACACACTCTTCACTTCACCTCTGAGCTGCCATTCTTTACTCAGGCGACTTTAGGGCACAGTGTATCTCCTGCCAAAAGGGCTGTCAGTGGGTTCATGTGTACTCCTTAAAGCCTTTTTCAAAACACTGCATTGGACTCTACAGTGTCCTGTATCTGTATGTGTACGTGTACGTGTACGTGTATCTGTATGTGTACGTGTACGTGTACGTGTATCTGTATGTGTACGTGTACGTGTACGTGTACGTGTACGTGTACGTGTACGTGTATGTGTATGTGTATGTGTATGTGTATGTGTATGTGTACGTGTATGTGTATGTGTATGTGTATGTGTATGTGTATGTGTATGGGCTGCACTTCACATTTTCTTTGCAGAGAGTCAACATCTCATGGTAAACACAGATTCTTGTGGGCAAGTTGGTAAAAAAAAATATTTTAACAGGTCTTTGGCCTTATGTGTGTCTCTGTCATAGTATCTGGGGGGTTTTTTGTTGTTGTTTTTTTTAAGAATCTCTAACTTTTCCTCTCTCTGTTTTCATGCACCTCCAACAACTTGAACTGAATGAAAGGGCACAATATGTTCAGTTAACTGCCGCAAGCAAGGAAAATACACGTTTATTTGTGTGCACGTAGAAGTAAGACTGCTTAACAGAAGTGTAATGTTGTCATTAGTGAGAAAAATGGAATGAAGGTGACTTGACTTAGATGGAAATTTAGAGATAATTTTTTTTTAGAACTAAATAAATGTGTTTTTCCAAGGAACTGTACATGCAACCTTCTGGCTACATATAGATCTTGCTTAGCTGTTAATTGATTAAGTAAATAAATGACTCATCACATTAATTCAATGCACTGCTTTTGCTGACAAAGTGATTCTGCTGGATTCCTTTAAGTTTATTTTAAGATTAGAGACTTGTCTGAATATTTTGCTGGTTACTTCCTAGAATAATAAATCAAATGATCAAAAAAGGAAGAAAAAAAACACATTTACATTACATTTCATGTCTTTCAAATCTTCTTTTTGTTAATTAGTTATAGCAACATAGAGCAGAGAAAAATCTGAAATGCTTATGTGTAAGCAACAGGAAGAAACAATATTTGGCTTTTGTGTTGCCAATTATGCAATTATCCATTTATCAACTTCAACATCTGATTGTCTCAACAGGTACTAAAAACAAATGCTTGACGTTACTCCTAAGGTTTTATTGTTACAAATGTCTGCAGATATGTCCCAACAAGCAGGAGACACTGACAATTATTCATCAGAGGAAGTGCTATGATCACTCAGACTCACCGTAGAATAAAAAGGAGAGCCGTCAGCTGCAGTTTTATGACTTTCATTCTGACATTCATAAAATTGCCCTCACGACTTAAAAATGCTAATACCTCCAAGATTTAGAGACGAGATATAATTTCATGAATTTGTGGCTTTTGATGCACAACATACAATCAGTGTAGCACATACACACACACACACTTCATCTCTGGCCATCTCTAATGATCCCCTTCCCACTTGACAAGTTCATTCCTTCACTGTGATTTATGGCTGTAATCTCAGCTCTTCATTATGAATCAAAAAACAGACACACAAATAAAACCTGTGATGTGATTTTAAACCATGCATAAACACCCAGCTGTAGACCATTAAATGTTTACCTTCCAGCCTGTATCTATGCTCCTCGACAACCATATGGAAATGTATTCTCATATATATGTTTGTCCATGTTAAGCTTTGTGCCCACCACTTTTCACCCAGCTCACACTGAAGGTTAAACAACCTCTGTAAAAATGTTCGGGGTTCATGAGCCATCGTCATAACTAAGTCATGAAAGCCTTATCGGGTTTCAGAACAGGTGGACTGCTGGCCGAGCAACCTTGACCAAAGTGAACTACAAAGCAGCAATCCCCTTAACCTTAGCTTACAGCTCTGCCAGCCTGCTGCCTCGGTTAAATACAATCCAATCCAGGCAAGGATAAAACAACAAACATACACTTAGATATGGAATGAAAGCGGAAAAGAAAGACTGAAAGAAGGCAAACCTGTAGAGAAACAGACTTGTTGAATAATGCTTTGGTATAATTCGGGAGACTAAACTAATCAACAGTTAATAGGCACAAAGGTTATGTTTTTGGCAGCGTACGTCTGTATGTGTGTCTGTCCGTTAGCACCTCAAAAAGTAATGGATGAATTTTGCTGAAATTTTCAGGAAATGTCCGAAATGGTATAATGTACAACTGATTAAACTTTGAGGGTGATCCGGATCAAAGTCTGGATCCATGAATTTATTTGAAAGATTCTTTACTATGGGAAGGTGGGGATCATTTTGCCATTACATTGGCCTTTTGGGGGGTTTTCTCAGGTGACTGACCCTATGGCTTGTCAGAGGTCTGCACCCTCTAAGTGCTTCTAATTTATCATATATTTTCACATGTTAAAATTCTCAAGAAAATTCAAAACATTTGGTCTTCTCTTTCTCTTTACAGTACTTCTTGGTTTTAGAAAAGAAAGATTTAAAAAAAAAAAAAAAAACACCAGAAGAAGTCATCCTGGACTGTGATAGCTATTTTCTATCAAATAAAAAGAAAAATCTGAATCTTAATGTAAGTAATTTGTAATTTTATTACTGAGCAGAATTATTTTGTTAAACAGGAGACATTAAGCAGACATGAATAAATCTACAGAAAAGACAAATAAGTCAAATGGATTAGCAGAGAATTGTACAGAGACAGAAGCAGAGAGAAAGGCAGAGACTGAGACTTTTAATATTTTCAGTCAAACTAAATAAAGCCGCTTTTCTCACAGGTGGATCCAGTCTTAGTAAGGGCTGCTTTCTATTCCTTTGGAAGGAAATTTTTGCCCTTTTCTCCCTGTTTCATTAGTTCGTTCTGTAGCTTTTCTACAACATAAAAATAGAGGTGTGCGTTTGCAGACACTCACCACTCCCTTCTTCCCACAGGACAGCTTTCCCTATTATCTCTTTGTTCTTCTGACCTCTTTCATACACTGTACAGAGCAAACATCTCCATTATCCTCCCTAAAACTCTGCCAAGGTATTCCCTTTAATCAAAAGGCAATTGCAGCTGCTACATTTAAGCAAAACACTGCAGAGAAGCTGTAGTGGGATAACTTTTTTTTTTTTGTTTGAACTTATGACATTCAGGCCTTTCATTACTTGTGTATTGTCAGCAGGAACCAGGTACCCACCACCACATCTCTCCCGGTCAATCTGTCCGTATGTTCACCCACCTTTAACAATCTCGATAACATCTCTCCTTGCCAGCAAGTGCATTCTTTCACTGTGATTCATTGCCCTAATCTGAACTCTTCAGGATGCAGCAAGCGCTTAAAAACTGCTCAACACAGAAGAAGAGAAGTGGCGAACATTTAAGGTTCTGAGTTATAAACCATATCATCTCTGTCATGCAAATGAAATAAATCTGTTGCCTCCAATAAATAAACTTGAGTAACTATATATATATATATATATATATATATATATATATATACACATACATACACAAACACACATATACACATACTATAACACTTTATATTACAACACAAGATACTGAGCATTTAATGAGCAACAAATTTAATTCCTAGTTAACCAAAAATGGACAAAAAACTCCATGCTAATCTACATTTTATTAACTGGCTAATGACTAGTTCAAACATGAATTAAATATTAAAGAGGATTAAATAGAAAAAAATAAGTAATAACTGCCTCCCTTACAACACAAGACTAGAAACTGACTGACTCATTTCTAATAATGCTATTTAATCATTAGTTAGTGTTTTTTGAACACCCAAAGCAGTGACTCTCAATAGAGAGCTATTTATCAAATATGGTGGTAGTAGTTAATAATTACTAAATAGTTTTACATTATAACTTGTCCACTAAATTCAGTAACCTCTTAGGCACATTAAGGGATGGGTACCTACCTTTCACATTTTAACCGATACGGTACCGGTACCTAACAATACCAATTTTTGGTACTTTTGTGTGTGTTGAAATGGGAATAAAAGATTTATTTCTCATTTTCACCATATAGGCTAATTTATAACCAATATATTAAAGCAACATCCATCTGCTTCTATTCTAACCACACTAACATGATTTACTGTTTCACTAACATGTAAGCGCTTAACTACAACGGAACAATGTTTTTTCTTAATGATGCACAAATTAAAATGCAGCTCCTCGTATTGAAAATAGTTTCAACAAGTTCAGATTGAAAGAATTTGTTGGAGTGAGACGAGTTAGATTTAGCTCTAGAAAAATCCGTCAGAGCGAGACCTCTCTCGAGGGGTCTACTCTGTGAAATCTTTGACGCCCCCTGCAGCTCAGGTTTTAGCAGAGAAGCGCAGAGCTCACCGTGTTACCGGATGGACTTTTGCCTCGGACAGATGACTTTTCGCGGCTATTTTAGTGTTCTGGAGGCTGAAACCCGCAAGCACTCAATTCAGCTGGAGGAAATCCTGCAGTATGCGCTCTGAGACCCATAGTAGTCACAAGACAATAGCTGATTAATATGCTCTCTCGCCACCGAGTGCTCGGGGGTGTGAATTGCAATCACACCCCTGGCACATATGTACTGAAACATGGTACCGTTAGATTTTACGTGAATCGGTACTCAGTAGTACCGACGGAATTCAAAAGGTACCAATAAAAGTATAATTCGGTAACGATCCCTATGCATATTATAACTAACATGTAAGTGTTCATCCCTACTAGAGGGGAATAAGAAATAATTTAACGAGTCCAGGGCTGTTCGTCCATAAATCCTGACTTTGGTTTATGACTTTCTTTTGACTCAATTATGGCATTTTTAGTGTTTTGACATATATATGGTACCTGATGCATTTTGCTTCTATCCTGAATGTTGTCCTGCAATATGCCACTGCTGAGGTCATTTTCACACATTATTTGTTGTGTGGGCAGCAGACACACTCATCTTGTGTTGAGGCTGCACAGTTCAAGCGACTTCTGTTTCACACATTGTGATTTTCACAATGTGTGATGCTGTGAGCAGCTTTTATCTTTCTACCTAGATGTGATCTCTTACCACTCGCAGTAGCCTTCTCTGCTCCTTGAAAGCGGCACAGCAGCCCAGCACGCCTGTTACCATGACGATGGCTCCAGCCAGGACCAGTATGTAGGCGGAGGTAGCATAGGTCTTGGAAGAGAGAAGGCTGATGTAGTCGCTCTTCTCCACCAAGGTCCAAACACCCACCGCCATCACAACGCCTCCTGCCAACTGGGAAGGAGTCACATGATAAGAGTTCAATTTTAACAGTGGCCGGAGCAGAAAGCAACAAAACCAAGACTCTGGTTCAGGAAAGAGCAGGCACTACAACACAGAAGAGGCACAACCTGAGAGTGACAAAGAGGGTTTTAAATTATTAATCATCAAAGTTGTCTTCAAAGTGCCAAAGGAGGGGCCTGAAATGAAAGTCTGTCAACAGCTGAATCAGAACTGATAAATAAAACCTGCAGCAACAGAGGATCCAGTCTTACTGCAGGATAGCTGACTGGAGCTGCTCTGGTCTGTCAGACAGTGCGAGTCAAAATAAATCAGCTAAATTTAACTGCAATAACAATGATCAATGAGTTGATTTGGAGATACTTCCTCTACAACTATTTGAAGAACTTATCTAAGCATTTTCTTGCATTAAAATACTTTTCTTCATTATATGTGAAAGTACTCAACATGGGCTCTTAAAATAAGCGAATTACATTTCTTCTGCAGTTAACAAAACATTTTATAGATTAAATAATTAATCAAGAAAATAACTATTGGGTTTATTAGCAAAATAAAAATAAGCTGCTGCAGCCCTACCAACATTCATGTGTCTTAAAAGCATCTTTATGACTTAAAATCAGAGGAATAATACATCCTTGGGTGAATTCTTAAGGCTTACTTAATGACTAATTAAACACAAACCTGCATAAAAGCTGGTGCATCAATCCAGCAAATCACTGTCATCGTTAAAGAGAATATAAGGGCAATTAAATCAATAAAAGATGAGTCAGCAAATAGTCCTACACTTAGACAGATATCCATGGACATCTCATGGAAAAGCAGTCAGTCAATCTAAGTGTCTGAATTTAAATTAAATTTATAAGAAGATGATAGTTACAGATTGATAACAGACTCAGACTGCACCACCCAGAGACAGGGCGGTAGTAAAACATACAGATAAACTGCATTTGGTGAGATTAATATATTACAAATGGCACTTTACTAATTACTCAACAGCCGCAGCACTTCTCAGTTCACAGATGTAGAAGTCTATGCACGGACTTTGACTACACATTCAAACTTAACAGCAGTCTAAAATGACTTAATGTTAGAAGCTTGCACACTTGTAATCACAGAAAGAGCATCAACTAACAGTTAAAAAATATTACCTTTCAGGCAGTTTACAATTTGCTACTGACAGATTGGAGATAGTATTCAGAATTTACACAGCACATTAAAAATCCTCTGAGAAAAGTCATGACCCAAAGAGTCAGATGCAGCAGGATTCGGTTTAGCGTTGGCATTAATCACTGCGCGAGGTGAACGTGAAGGTTGCTGCGACTGTGCTGTTTAAAGTCAATGAGCCACAGTAATTTGGGAATCCTGTCCAAAACTAGTTCAACCACAAAGAAATCTTGAAGTTTGGCGACATCCAGTGGCTGCAGGAGGTAACAACTGGAACATATGAGTGTGATGTTTTTCCAGGTCAGATCATGTCCTTTCATGAAAACATTCTTAAAAACTACCAAAAAGCAATGAACTGTAAGTAATATTGCCCGGATAAATAAATGAAATAAAACATGTTTATGTCACGTGTGACCTCATGAATATCATGTTTATCATTTCTGTGTAATAGAATGGCTGGTTAATGGATAATGACACCATCTGTGTTTGGATTGCTTTCCCTATAAGCCTTGCTTTTACTGTCCAATTCTGTCTGCCATCAGGACTGTAATCTCCCAGGATAATGAAGGTTGAATTTGTGGTACATAGGCAATGCATGCTGTTGTGCAACCAAAACAGAAAGCAAATATTACTTTTGTATTCCCAAGTATCCACCTTTCCCAGACAGCATAAATAATAGGCAAAATAGAGAACAACAATGGAGAGTGGAAAGAACGTGACCTCTGGCTGAACATTGACTGTAAAGAAAGATCTTAGAGAAAACCAAGATTCAGCTGGGTTTATTTAGACATGATCACGCAGATATAAAGAAAACCTGCATACTTACAATCAATACAACCTGATGTTTTGTGCCTTGTGTTGTAGGTGTGTGTGTGTGTGTGTGTGTGTGTGGTTGAAGGGTCTAGCTGTCTGTTGCCACACTGATTTGCTAACTTAACCATATCTCCCTGACCTTCGTGTTTTATGTTCACAAACAAGGCATGTATGTGTGTAATATCACCCTAATTTTTAGCACATTCACTTAATTACCACTGGGGATTACCATGTAACAAAGTGCAAGAAAAATTTCAACAGATTTAATTTGGCCTGATGTATTCACTCTGACATTTGGCACTAAAGAGGCTCAGTGATATTTGCTTGCCAATGCGAGAGTGATGTGATTCTTTGGCAGACAGCTGATTATCACATATGCACAGAGCTGCAAGTGTGACTTCACACTGAGAACGAGTGACAACCAGACAGACATATTTCCTTTGCTGACTGCGAGCGTGCCACACTTGTTGGATTCTTATTTCACACACAAATACAAATTCTGACATCAGTTATTTCCAGCACCACATTAACACTGGAAACTTTGAGGGGATTGGGTTTGAATGCATCCTCTGTGTCCTCTGCAAAGATTAGCAACTTGTATTTGATTCTATGAACCAGAAGAAGAGAAGGCATCTATGTAATGCCTGAATAAAAAGTCTTTGTTAATGGGAAAAGAATCTTATCATGCAATTTTTCAAGTTATGCCACATAATAAAAAGCATATTTTCCGTGTCAACATAAGGGCATTCTGTTTGGACTATCCTTGTTGTGTAAGGAAATATGGATTTGGCATTTTAAAACTAAAAGTATACCATTATGTATATCTTTATCATTTTTATTTGGAATTAAGCCGGCTTATTTCATGTGAAAGAAATGTATGAGATGCATTTGTTTCAAGTGAATTTAAGCAATAGACTTTTGATGCTGTTAACTCTTGTAAGCAGTTGTAACACACACACACACACAGACATGACTGCAGCCTAAATGAAGCAATGTTTCTTCCCTACATGTATTTTGTTGGCAAATATCACAAGGTTTCCAAATACTCCAACGGTTATCCTGTCTGAATGCAATGCTGCCTGGATGGAAACTTACCCAGAAGAGAAAGTTGAAAGTAAACAGGAGGTATTTCAGGCAGATGGTCCCACATCTTTCCTTTTTCTCCTCATAAACACCCATACTAGAAAAGACAGCAGAAAGTCAGTTAGGACTACATTAAAATGTAAAGATATTTTTTGTTTGCACAACAAAGTAAATCCAATCTACAAACACTTAAGATCAAGAACCACAATATTTGGCTTCTTTATGTACAGGAGGAATACCTTCACCAGCCACTTTATTAGTCCCAATGAAATGGCAGTAACTAAATGCATTTAAGCAGGTAAACATGGTCAAGTCAACTTGCTGAAGTTCAACTGAGCATCTAAACAGAGAAAAAAGGAGATTTAAGTGACTTTGAACGTGGCATGGTTGTTGGTGCCAGATGGGCTGGTCTGAGTATTTCAGAAACTGCTGATGTTCTGGGATTTTCACACGCAACTATCTGTAGAGAATGGTCTTGGTCTTAAAAAGAGAAAATATACAATAAACAACAGTTATCTGGACAAAAATGCCTTGTTGAATTCAGAGGTAAGAGGAGAATAGGCAGACTGGTTGGAGATGATAGAATGGCAACAGTAACTAAAGTAGCACTGGTCACAACGAAGCTGTGAAAACTACCGTTTCTGGACACACAACACATCAAACCTTGAAAGAGATGGGCTACAGCAGCAGAAAACCAAGGGCCATTCCTGCTAGCCTAGAACGGGAAACTGAGGCCACAATTCACATGAGCGTGGAATGACATGCAGCAAAGAGCGGGACTCGAACCTGGGCCGGCTGCTCAACCAATAGAGCTGCACACCGCCCCAGTATACCCATGCTTTGATGGCTCCTTCTAGTAGGATAGTGCAGCATGTCACAAAGCTCAGATCATCTCATGAGTTCACTGAACACCAATGGCCTCCACAGTCACCAGATCTCAATCCAATACAGCATCTTTGGGATGTGGTGGAACAGAAAAATCTGATCATGGAGGTGCAGTCAACAAACAGCAACTGTTGTGTCAATATGCACGAAAATCTCTGAGGGATGTTTCCAACACCTTGTTGAATCTATGCCACCAAGAGTTAAGGCAAAAGGGTCCAACCCAGTACTAGTTGCGAGGTGTACTTAAAGTGGCCGGTAAGTGTATATTATATGGAAATATTTTACCTCTCGGCTATTCATGCCTATATTATGGGCTAGAAAATGAATGCAGAGATTTACCAACTTAATGATATATAGTTTTTGACCGCACTGCATTATACCATACTTTGACGCTGTCATTTTGTCCATTACCCTCTGTATTGGAGAATAGAGGTATTATTTGACAAGAAGGAAAAGATGTATAATAAACATACCTTTTATTCCAAAGAACAGCATTTGTGGCCTTTCGTAAAGTAAGGGGCGTGTCATGCTTATTCATACGGGAGTAGAGCATCTCCGTGGCTTCAAGCATTGGCTTAGCCTCTACACCATATATCAACACTTCTTCATACAAGTTTATAAAACAGAAACTTTTTTTTTTAAGCAGACAAAAACACACTGGGCAATTCTGAAAGAAGACAACCTCCCTAGCTACCTTTGTAACAGCAAATATGTGGAAGCAAAATGCTCGCAGATAGCTGTTTTATTTGGACTTTTTAATGCCAAACAGGGGGTATTGAAAGCGTCATTGATAAATCTACAGTTTACTCAATTAACCAAATAGGTTAATGAGATGGTTTACATGCCAGCTTTTAGCCATCTTTGTCTAACAAAATGGTCATAAACCCAAATATATTAAATAAATCTTGTCGTATTACATAGAAAAATCAGCCACACACCCAAACCAGAGAAGCTCAGCTGGAACAAGAAAATATTGAACATTATTTATGTAAATTACATACATTTTCTTTTAACCAAGTAATTAACGAGTCGTTACAGCTCTAAAATAAATCTTATAAAAAAACTGCTTCTAGCCATTATTGTTTTGGTTTTTTGGGCTTTTTTTAAAAAAAAGATTTGTTACAGGGTAAAAACTAACTGAGGGAGAGTAAGAATGGGATCAAGTGTAGAGGCAGAATCAGTAAGATGAGTTAAGACGTGTATGTATAAAGATCCATGACTAAGGACTGAGTGAGAGAGAGACAAAGAACCGCCCAAGAGCTGGAAATTCTAACTACCTGCTTCTAAGGTGTCCCATACCAACATTCAACACTCCTCAATGGAAAATCTCTTTCTTTTAGAGAAGATTTGACAATAAAACACAATATAAAGCATTACATCCAGATTTGACAGCAGTCTTTATGGATTCCATCTTATAAGAAAACATAAAGACAGCAAGTTAACTCTATTCCACACATCTTTTTTTTTTCTTTTCTAAACCCACAATTTCTTGGATAATTTTCCAGTCAAGCCCAGACTTGAACTCTTCAGGCTTCCTCCTCCAACTCCTTCTCTTCTGACTCTCCTTTCTCCTTCCCAACCCCCACAAATACACTACTGTCAGTATTGATGTGAGCATAGCATGAGTGACTAAGTGAGTATGTCTGGGCTGTGTCTGCTGGCCATCTGTTATGGTAGGCCCTCTTAAAGTGCTCCTGTTAATTAAAATCAAACAAGACGCAATTGCCAACTCTATCTTTTGCTTTTCTAGAGCAGTATAGGAAACTGCTGACTTAAAAAAGGGAGTGTTCATGTTTCTTTTAAAGCTCCAAAGCAACAGAAAGGTTGTTATTGTGTGGAGAGTTTACCTTTACAAAACATTGGATTTCCGCAATGTAGGATCTTCTTATATATGAGTTTGAGGGTGTAATTGCTTTACTTAGGGACATATTAAGATTGCAGTCTAATATATAAACATGTGCTATCTCTCTGGAATATGTTGATAGCAATGTTATCATGGCAGCGTTTGCCCTGTACATTATAGTTTTGAAATACTTGAAATAAGATTTTAAAAACTTTTTTTCTTTTTAATAACAAAAATGATAAGCAGTTATATCAAGAGCAGTCAAGCTTGGTCTATCAATAAGATGAGCAACAGGAATGTGAAAGAAAATCTGTCTGATAAGCAATCTATCATTCTGTGTGGTTTTAAAAGAACAATATAAAAATGATCTGACTGTGCCTTATTATCTGCTGGACTTTTATCTTCTCCTTCAGTTGTAAACAGATAATTTGGCCAAAACATGTGAGGATATGAACCTGGGCTCTGTAAAAATGTAAGATAGTACATAAAATAAGCAGTGTCTTATATCAAAGAAGACTACGTCCTGCATATTAAGCCAATGAATGTTTATTCACGTCTGAGAAAATAAAAAGTGTCATTGATGCCTGAACAATTTCTGGTTTACACCCAGAAACTTTTGTCATTTCAGGCAGAAGACAAATTAAAGTCAGATTAAATCCATAAGATTTCTACTCTTTTTCTTTAAGGGTTTTCTTTCTAGAAACTACAAATACTCAAGTTTGTGTTGTTATGTTAGCATCACTTTCAATGGTAAATCATGCAAGGTACCAGTCAAAAGCTTGGGTACATCTATTTAAAATGTAAAATTGAGTGAACACTGGTCATTACTGGCAGGTATATTAATCATTTTAAGTATGTATAACAACCTGGACATATCAACTCACTTTTTATAGTTGTATTGTTTTTGTTAGACTATAGATACACTTGTATATTAAAACAGAATTTAAGTGACAATTTACAGACATTGGTTGGAAATATGTCATTACTGACACTTTTGGTGATAATCTAATCAAATGTGAATCCTGCATATTCACATAATAAAATAATACACGTCTGAAATCTACTGAAATCAAGTGATGTTAGCTAACATCTGCTTTAGAAGAAATATGCCCACAGGCTTATCTGAGGGAAAATAATTGGAAAGTAATGTTCTCCTCCTAGTTTTACAAGGGGTTTAACATCGGGATAAGTTCTTAAAGTCTTCGGTTGTTTTAGTTCAGCTTTTCACTAGATTAACTAAACCCAGTTTAACCAGTTTAAAATCCGTGCCAGTGTTTTCTTTTGTGAACATTTCAGCCCATCCACAGTCACCGGTGTAAGCTAAGGCTAAAGTTACAACCGACTGATTGAGCTGCTGTAACAAAGCAGTCTGCTTTTTTAAATAAAAAACAAACAAATCAAAACTACACACTTTCTGTTTTAAAAACTAGCTTATCCACGGAAGTTACACAGTAGGCTGTAAAATATCTCGGCCGCTTGGTTACAGGCGATAGCAGCACCTCGTCGGTGCACACTGCGACACCGCAGTATGAGCTAATATTGAAAACGGTCACGAGCCACTTCCTGCTTTCACTCACCTGCCGGTTTTTTTTTTCTGACTGCTACCGCTACACCAGAGATGAAAAGTGTGACAAAATATTCCTAAATGTCGCCTGTTTTCATTCCACTTGGCGTAGGAAGAAGCTTCTCAGGAATGGAGCTGGAGAGAAATCCCACTTGCTGCTGAGCTCATGAACGGAGGCTGGAGGAGCTGCTTTGACTCCTCCCCGGGCCACCTTGCACGCTTCTTGGTTTTCATGTCCTGGGGCGATGCATTGGCTTCAGTGTAATTCAATACTGGGAGAGAAAAGACGGCGGCATGGTAAGAATATTCAGAGGAGTTTGTGAGTGTTTACAGAGTTTATAGTAACGTTTAAGGTTTTTAAGGTTTAAGGTTTTTTATTGTCATATGCATAACTATTACAGAGGCAAAAGTATGTAATGAAATTCTTGTGTCT
>JAOXYM010000001.1:7215428-7227515 GCA_028567055.1 Leptatherina wallacei
AGTTATAAGTTATACAGATGCCCGGCGTATGGGGTGCTAGGGTGAACAGAGTCTGTATAAAGTGGCAGTAAAAAAAATAAAAAATAAAAATAAAATAAAAAAACGTGACAGTAATACAGACAGATGTGTAACATTTTAAACATGATGAAAAAAAGAACATTCAAATAAAACCTACAAACATGTTGACTGGAAGGTTTGATGATACATTGACTGTAAAATAGGTTTGATGACAGCGTAATTATGATCATAAAGAAATTTGGGAAACAGACAGACACATCATCTCTTGCAAAATGCTACAAGACTCAACATTCAAACAAAAAGATGAAAAACTATCCAAGAAATGCAAAATAACCACAAAACTTTTGTTAACGACCAGTTAACACATGATCACTTAATTATTATTATACATATAAATGCAACATCTCTGAAAAACAGATAAAAGAAATACTGAAGAGAATAAAGAGACAGATGATTACTACAGAGATGCACAAAATTACCAAAAATATATTCAGATTTACCTCAGTAATGCAAATATGTAAAGGAATATGAAAACATTGGGGGGGGGACATACAATTATGACAGAACCACAAAATTACTTTTTAAGAGAGGCCCATCAGAGAAAAGTTAAGTACACAGATGGAAAAAGTGATATAAGTAGAAATAGAATACACCAAATCATGAAGTCTGTATCAAATCTGACCTCAGAATTACATCAAAAGGATGCAATATTGCACCAAAAAGATAAAAAAATTACATTAAAAAGAAATTAAAGACCAAATAGAGACAAAGGATTTTTACAGAGACATACAAAATGAAAAAGACATCACACAACCCGGCCACAAAAAGACTCCAACATATCTGTAATGTTTGTTGACAGACCAGTCGATCTTTCAGAAATGACTCCTCTGTAGTTTTTGTTTTCCTTTTTTCTTGTATGTGTTTCTTAGACTGTTGGACTGGGAAGCAGAGTGAGTGAGGGAGGGATGGATCACGTGACCTGGCCATCACATCAGAGGAGCGACCGATAAGTAATCATGAAATGTGGGATGTTGGAAAAGCTCCAGATAATGAACTCATGAAGCTGGTTCAGAGAATTAAGAGTCTGCAGAGCTGTTATCAAAAATTCAGAAAATCCAAGATAAACTCATATTTGGTGCTTCTTTTCTTTTTTGTAATGACTATTTCCATCTGTTCTCTCATAGTTTTAGCATCATTCGCTGTGTTCTGCAGTCGGAGAAATGGCACCCATCAGACCCTGGAATAATAAATGTATATACATATGATACAGAGTAAAAAAAGAGCTGCATGAGTCAAACAGTAATGCAGGTACAGTACTTGGGGAAATTAACCGAACTAATGAATAATCTGTTTTTACATAGAAATGTTCTAAGTATCCGTGTAGGTTTAGTTATGCATTTATCTTTTACTAACTTGACAGTCAAAATGGCTTCACGACATCCGGATCTAAAGCTATAGCTCGTTTATCAAAGAGGTCATATCAAGAGAAACTGATTCCTTTATTGTAGAAAATCTTTCTGTCCTGTAGGACACCTCTCCTGAATTGTCTGGAATTCTTTATTAATCATCGAGGCTTTTCTTCCTCCATGTATTGGCATCATCATCAAGAATATTAGGCTATCTCCAGCTGAGTGCTTTGGTTGGTACAGTTCATAGAAGAATATATAACTGGGCTACACTCCACCATTTTTGACCTATAAGATGTGCCATTTCAAGGTCTGCACACTTCTAAGTGCACCGCCTACGGTGGCTACAGGGTGGCCTCCGTAGGCTGCACACTTCGAAGCTGTTTATACGTTCGTGTAATGAGTCTGAGAATTTCCCATAGTGCTCCAGTCCCCAAAACTTGCCACCAATTCCTTCAGATAACTACATTTAAAAAAAAAACTAAAAAAAAAAACTAAATGGAGCCATAAATGTTCACTAAAAGTCTCCTCTTAAAATCTGCTTCAGTGGCTGGCCTTGTTTTAAAAAAAAATCTGGTCAACACTTCATTATCTCCTTACAAATCCACAGATATTGAATATTACACGATTTTAATACCGCAGTTTAACAAACTTAAAGTTTCTTTTTTTATATTCTGTCACATCTCTACACTAAAAGAAATACTTACTCGGCACTTTACTCCCCGTCATCAGAGCCACGGCTCTGCCCTGCCGTTCGAAATGAATTATGGCAGAAAAGAGGCTGTGAAGGAAACACTGCCAGTAGCCTTCGTTTCAAGCTAAACAAAGTGCGGGGTGTGGAGGGGGGATTCATTGGGACAGTGTTTGGCGTGCTGCTGTGATGTATGCAGCCGACAAATCCGCACTTTGTAGTGTGTAGACCCTGAATAGCTAGGGACTTCAGGAAGGAAGCTTTAAAAAGACAGGAGATAAAACAGCACGTGCAAGATACAGTGATTATTGTAAAATCATGTTAAGATTAATTCCCTGACTAAGCAGAATAAAGATTAATAAACTTTTTCAGTTTGACATCAGATTGTGATATTTAGTGAAAAATGTCAGAGGACCAGACAAAAATAATGCAGTTAATATGTCCCCCATTCATAAACTTGCATACAGTATGTAACTCTCACCACATAGTATGAAAGATATAAGAAATTAAATGTCCCAGGTAGTTATTTTTCTTCTGTTATTAAAAGGTAGACATTTTCTGTTCATCCAATTTGTCCAAATCCAATAGTTTTAAGCACCAGAAATGCAGTAAAAACAGTGTTAGAAGATGGACAAAGACAGCGTTTTAGTCTACTAAAACTGTTCTGTTTTTATAGGAGCCGTATACATTGTTGTGGGTAATGGACCACTGGGTTTATGGATTGTTTCATTTGGTTGCTATGGTGATGGGGGGGCGCGTGATGTAGTCAGAGACAGGTGAGCAGTCAAAAGGGATTTTCAGTCAGTCCCTTGGTGGTTTTGCCAGAGAAAGGAGGGCTGGGTAACCGTAGTTTTTAAAGCTTATGTTTGCCACATTAGATATTAGGTTCAATAAGTTTCATCATGAATAATTAATCGATTAAAGCATCAAATCTATGACCCTTAAAAAGGAATCTGACAACACGTCATACAATTAGACGGAATCCAGCCTCTGCCTCTCCAGCCGCTGTGGAAGTCGCTACAGTTTTAAATCTTATAAATCAATAAGGTTCATTAATTAATTAATTAGCATTTTTTTAAAAGCCTTTCAAAAGTCGACTTATCTCATGCCTGGACTAACCTGTTGATCACTTCAGGTAAAATATAAGACTGACAGTCATGGACTTGCTTACGTTAAGACCTATTTGATATTTCAAATAAATCACATTGAAAATAAATCCATCTGGCACAGGTTTTCATGGCTGCACTAAAACAAATTCCCACTATCAATCTGAATAATTCACTGTTAAAAAGAGGGAAAAAAAGGGGAAGAAAAAAAGGTTTTTCTACCTGTAGGTAATTGGTGCAGCAGTTTAGTGTGTAGTAATTAAGATTCACCACTAGATGGCAACAGTTTCTCTGTGGCTTGATTCCCATTGTTTTTCCTAGAAGCATTACCGTAATCTTGAATGGAAATGTCTGACAAAGCTGTTGAAAAACTAACAAAGGCTTACAGGAGTTTAATTCATAGCATGGTGTGTTTGGAATAAAAGAGTAGGATAAGCTTAAAAAAAGTAAGTACTCTATCTTACCAAAATGCATGTAAACAAACTCCGTTCATTGGTCACACATGACACAGATCTCTTGCCCGTCTATTAGAGGGGACAGGTGGATAAAAGGAGTCACAAGGACACAAGCTGTCAGTCTGCTGCCCACTGCGTTGTCCATGGCCACATGCATCACTTGGAGAGATATTTGATATTTCAGCCTTTGAAATGAACCCTCATTCACAGGTTTGTGTTTTTCTGCAGCAGTTTGAGTGTCGTAGCTTTTCTGAATTAGTTGTAATTAGTAGAATATCAAGTGTTGTTTCCTTGTAGAGCAACAAGTAGTTTGGATGTGTCTAAGAAGATTAAGCAGTGCGGTACTAAGTACAAGCTGGGAGCACTATAACAACATAGGACTTTTACGTTGAGTTTTCCTATGAGTGGAAAACTTGATACCAGACCAACTCGTATATATTTTTGAGAACACATGATCTAAAAAAAAAAACATTTTAAAACCTTGAAAAGGATGTGTCACCTTAAACTCCTTTTTCTGATATTTTCTTTATGTGCATTTGAGTATCCAGATTGTTTTTTTTTTTTTACCAAGAGGTGAGAAGAACCGCTAACCCAGAAACTGAGTGAGAAGGCAAGAGTAAGTAGTCTCTTGCTCGATGGTCCAGTGTTTGGAAGTAGCCCTAATCTTCACCACACCTGCCATGGCCATGCCAAGCTATAAATACGGGGATCATAAGAGGATCCACCAGGTGTCGGTGTAAAGGATACTGCTTGATAGTGATCCTGGCTCAGAAAAAGAGTCAAAGCAAAGATTTAGAGTACAATCTTTGGAAATTCTCTGAGAGGCAGCAGCATTAGTGAAAACAAGGCCTGTAGACCGTTAACAGAGGAAAACCTGAAACCAACTGTACTGTACTGTAAGGTATTTGGATATTGTATTTGGAGGTATTATATGCTAGAAATATTTGCATGAAAAAGACTAGATCTAAGTATAGAAAAAGTAAATTCTCCTTCCTGTGTTTGATAGTATCCGGTCATACATAGCCTATGTTGGTCCTATTTGTGGACATGTTCTGGGAGACATGTTAGTACCGAATACTAATGTATTCCCCCTTTTCCTTATCCAGGTTACCTGCTGCATTCACTCAAGTGCTGATGTGTCTCCGGTTTTGATCACCCCTGCAGCACCACGCTGTCACACCTGTTGATGCTTGGAGCTATAAATGATCAACAGTAACATGCTGACATCTCTGACATCTTGGCAGGTCGTCCCTAAATCAGACTCTGTTTCCCTTTTTGAGAGGAACTACAGTTTTCCCCCGAGTAGAAGACAATTCTTTTTTGAACAATAGGAAATGAAGCCCTGATGCTCTATGAGGCAGATTTTTCCTGCATTTTGGAAATCAAGGATATTTGAATGCATCGATAAAAGACTCCCGTGTCAAACCTGTTGCATGCAGGTTGATGTTTCTATATAGTGCGTGTGGGAGTGCAGTGCAGCCTTGGATCCACAGTGGAACCACAATCCGCCGGGGCATCCAGCCTTCGGGCCGGAGACCCTCCAAACCAGCAACTACTCATTGGTGTTACTGATTCAGCTTAGCCTGCTTTCCTTTGACTTGTTCGTTAACTCCTTCAGCGAGCTGCTGAGGACCGAACCGGCTGTCCAGCTGGTACTTTTCATGTGAGTCACTTTTCCACTGTTTTCAGACGTAATGTTGTCTCTAGCTTAGGTTAAAAATAGCACACAGACTGCGTTTGTAATAAGGTATAAAGGAGGCTGAAATTAATTTGACACAAACACTTTTCACTCTTCTTCTCTTGTCTGCTGCTTATGCATTTTTTTCCTTCTACATCTTCAACAGCATCCAGGACATTTCCATCTTATTCAACCTGATCATCATTCTGTTGATGCTGTTCAACACCTACGTGTTCCAGGTTGGCCTGGTGGCCATACTGCTGGAGCGATTTAGAGCCCTGCTAATGCTCTCTGCTCTCTACCTGACCTTCAGTATCATACTACATTCCTGGCTCATGGTATGAACATTTTTATGTATAGCCCTTTTTTTTCCTCTGTTGCATATGCATATAAAAGGTGGAAGCCTTTAAATAGTCTTTTTCTGATTTAAGCAGACAATGTTTAATGCCAGCCTTAGAAAATGTTCAAGCTTCTACAGCTTCATACATTCCACATAATGTATCAAACAAACTTTTTTTCTAATATATATTTAATATCTTTTAATCTTTATCTTTTCTTCACTTCAGAATCTGCGGTGGCTGAGCACTAACAGATTTATTTGGACAGATGGCCTTCAGGTGCTGTTTGTGTTCCAACGATCTGGTAAGATGGCATTTTTATTCAATATCTTGAGAACCAAATGTATTTGAATTAATCAATTTTCTATCAGGAAATAAAACTTGCCATGCATCACTAGATTTATTCTAATTTAAATACATTTTGGATGTATTTATGACCCAACTTAATCAATTTAGTTGAAGTCATATTTTATATTGGATGCATGTTCATATTACATAGAACAATGAGGCAGAAGTGACTCTTAACTCCCAAAACTTCAGTGTTTTCTCTCACTTCTATGAAAGCTACAAAGATAGAGAGTACCAATATTACCCTCATCTGAATTCCCAATTTAATTGTGCTGTCATTTCACCCACTTCTCAAAGTTTATTGTACTTTTTACTCATAAATGTGCACATCGTGACAAGCTTGCACATTTTGTATTTTTTCATTATCAATTTTCTTTTTATGTTTAATCCATCATACGCCATTGAAAATTACCTTAAGTGCTCTGATAGTTTCTCTGTTAGTGAGTCGGTCACTCTTCTCCAATAGGCTGCAGGCTGTACTATCACATCACATTATGGGTGTGATTTTCATACTTGCGTAAGCTCATTAGAGGATAAAAGGATTTATAGTCTAGTTGTTCTCATCAAGTGATTTAAGTATGAGAATGCACTGTAGCCATGTTTATTTATCCCTTTGTTTTGTCTGCCACTTAAGATCTGTCCAGACGTCAGTGTGACTCACTGTTTTAAAAACTTGCCATGATGCTCTGAAGTCTGCTAAACTGAGTTGGGCCTTTATGTTCTCGATCTTTTTAAATAGGGGTGGGGTATTGTTTTTTTACATCAGCCTCTGTACATTGTGTAACAACAAAATCTCCAAAGTAATTCTCCCTGCTGTGTTAATGGAATATCCTATATTTTAGCAGTGGGGTTGTGAGTAGTGCATATTAATACACTCTTCCTGCAGTAGACAGCGGTCAGAGCGCGCTTTGTTAGGTGAATCATGACCTTTCCTATAAGGTGAGCTAAGGCTAAAAGGCTGTTTTTAGCTTCTTTTAGGACTTAGTGAGAGTTTCTCAGCACATGTTGTTATGCTGTGTTATAACATAGACCGGGAAAACCTCACTGATTCATTTTAATCTACAAAACTATACTTATGTAAAGTCCTGTTATATTTGAGAAGTTTTGACTTTTTAAAATGTGACTTTTATCGTTTTATCAGTTGACTTTTATCATTCAGAATGATGCTGCCTAACACACCCAATTCTTCTACTGAGCAAAGTAGAACTTCATTTTCCTATTTTGCACCTTGGTGCATGTGTTGACTGCTATTGCATGTCTTCTTGACCAGGTTTTCCTTGAAACAGAGACAGAAGTCTCAAGGGACTTCCTGGTTATTTAAAGGTTAAAAAACAAACTTACTTAAAAAAAACAAACAACAACTAAGAATCCCTTCAAATCTTAAGAGATACTGTTTATTCCAAGCACTGAAAACTGCATCAAAACTGATTGAAAAGTTGGACTAGTGTTACAAGTGTTGCTCATTTTTGGTTTATGTTTTCACGTGTTAAAATCCTCTCATCTATTTTCATCTTTATAGCCTCTGTGTTGTACTACTACTTCTACAAGAGGACCTCAGAGTATCTGGGTGACCCTCGCCTCTATGAGGATTCACCGTGGTTGCGAGAGATCTTTGCTCGAGTCAGACAGTGATGACGCTGCAGCAGAGCGCACGTTTGTCACAAGGACAGAGCTAAAAATGTCCAGGTATAAAACAGCCCATAAATGTTATACAATAAAAACTTTATACTGTTCAAGTAGCTTTCAATATGATATTGTTTTTTTTAGATCCTTGCAGTCACAACCCATTCACATTTGGTGAAACCACATATAGAATAAACGCTCAGGTCTGAAAGGGATTTCTTGCTGCACATGCAGATATGTTTGATGGGTAAAAAAAAAATCCTTGTAACTTTTTCTTTTCTAGGTAGGGAGGATTGTGCCAAAGTGAGGAAAGGTCATTCAGAAAGAATAAAGCAAAAACATCTGATGGAGCTTCCTTTCTGTTCAAATGGAAGAAAATGACATGAAAGCTGATGTAATGATGTTTCGGTAACACTTTTTTAAAAAGTAATAATGCACTACATGTACATTCATAAGACATTATAAAGCATTCATAGGACTTTATATATTTTTTACAACTTTTCTAATCCTGCATGAAAGTAGAATGAAATCCAGGCTTTGAGTGGAGGACATACAGTGTTGTGAGTTAAGCATTCATAATGCTTTATGCCTCCACGCCACAATCACAACATTTTATGTCTATAGTCTATATGAACTGTCATGCAAAAAATATCACATTTTATATGTTAAATCTGCATTGCAATGCCTTATTAATGTGTTTCTAGTGCATTACAGTAGTCATTCCATAAGTTACCTGTTAGTTTGTTTTATTGTCCTGTCACCACATGCCCTTTTGTTTTGTTTTGTTCTTTTTATACTTGTGTTTTATTAAGGTTTTCTTGAACAGTTACAGTGGAAAGGTGTAACACATTTAACATGTTAAGCATTCAACTTTACGATGGATCAACAACTCCTTGATGACAAGTAGTAGTTTGTCCATTTTTCCCATTTGTTATCGAATTGTGACTCTTACAGTCTCAGTCTGTGTGTGAGTCTCTCCATTACATAGATCTCCTCCACAGCGCACGCCCACTGGTCCATAGTTGGGGGAGTTGGTTTATACAACAATTTTGTGATAAATTTTTTACTTGCAGACTAAACTATTTTAATTAAATACTGATCGTCTCTTTGTACTATGTCCCATGTCAAATGTCCCAAATACAGTACCTTACAAGACTTGGGTATCTCATATCCTATTTCTTTTTTTAAGACCTGCCATATATTGTCCCAGTATTGTTTTATCTTTTGGCAAGCCTAAAATATATGTGTATGGTCTACATCCATGAGTCTCTCCATGACCACTAGTGGACGTGCACTGGGTTTTGCACATGACAAACCACTCTTCTGATATCTGTTTTCCCATTTCTCTTTCATATAAAGAGATGAGCTCGTTCTGCATGACATCAAACCGTTGTATAGAGCTGAGATTGCTCTACATTTCTTCCCCTGTACGCTCTCTGAAATATCCCTATTATTTCATTTGATGTGTCAGTTTTGATCTCTTTTTCAAAGTAGTCTCTTATTTGTATCTGTAGTGTTCATGTTCCCCCAGTCCGAATATCTCCTTCAGTTTTTCAAAACTCTGCAGCTTGCCCCGTTCCAATATTGTGCACATTGCTGTGATACCCTTATTAGGGTAACACAGCAGGTCCATCCTTAGGTCCATATCTCTCTTTCTAACTTGCATGTCTCCATCACTGTGTTCCACACTTCAATTGACGTTCGGATTTATAGAATCTACTTGATTATCTAATTTGCCCATTAATTCTTTGTGTGCTATTAAATTTCATATTTCCTCGTTTCTCATACCTACTTCTAAACTTTTCCATTTTGCCATGTATCCACTCATGCACCAGTATCTCAGGGGTTTCGATATCCACTTGTCCCATTCTATAAATTGTTTTTGCTGAATCATCACTGGTAAAGATTGAAAAAGGTTTTTATTGTCCTGTCACCACATGCAGTTTTGTTTTGTCTTTTCTTTTGTTGTTGCAGTACATTATAAAAAAGATTATGTTGCAGCTGTTTTATACATCTGTGTTGGTTTGTCCCTAAAATCTTACTCATTCTGTGCAATTGAACAACTTCAGTTCATCACCTCAAACATGTTTAAAATACAATAAAATTTATTCTAAAACATTGCGCAATAGCATCTTTTGTTGTGTTTGTTAAGTACTTTTGATCGTATGATTAATCCTCTGCTCCAGCGCTGGTTTTGAAGCAAGAGGTCAAATGATTGAAGCGAAGCTGATCCTTCAGCTCAGAGATCTCTTTGAGGAGGGATTCTTCCTGCAGGTTGAACTGTAAACCAAGAAAACAAGCGTTTTGTCAAGTAGGACTATCCTCTATGAAAGTTGTGAGTTATTACTCTCAGGGAGGTCTTGGATGATGCAAGCTTATTGGTCAAAATTGTTAGTTTTGGCCAAAATTTAATTCTTTTTAATTCTGTCACCTGGAAGCGTTTTAGATGCAAGTCTAATTACAAAGAGTTCAATTCAGTCCAACTATGATCCAGTTAACGGTTATGTTAAAAACATTTCTAATTGAAATCAATCCAGTTCAGTCCAAATGATTTTGATTGCATTCATATGTCATTTTACAGAACGTACATTGTCAGAAAAATGGCTACGGTAGGAGTACATTTCTGTTCCCCAGGGTACAATCTGACTTATGTCCTACCTACTAGGTCTCACAACTGGACCTCAAGGTCACTATTTGTACCCACATGAGGGCCTGAAAGCGACATTCATGTTCTCAAGTAGTAGTAAATGGTGCATCTTTGTACTGTTTCTTACAATATCAGGAGATAGTCTTTGATGAGAATAACAAAAGATAGACTGAAATGGTTAAACAAGAATCATTCATCGATGACGGCTTTACAGTTCCCTTACATTTAAGGTAGATTTCAATAAATGGTTATACAGTTGTGCAGTTTTGGGGAAAGATAAAAAGATTTATATGTAAATCTAGATTTTGTTTTGTATTTTTGTGTTTTTTCCTGTGGTTAACATTTTAATTTTTTTTTCACATTATCCTCATTTTTATTGTCAGCCTGGCTATAGCTCAGGAGGAAAAGTGGTTTTCCGGTGGTTTCAGCCTTGGTTACCCATAACCTGACATGTTCAAGTTCCTTGAGCTAGACACTGAACCATACATTGCCTCTGATGTGTTCATTGGCATATGAATGTGTGTGTGATAGAGAAAAACATTGTCTTCTTTTTGAGCTGTGATGGGAAACATTTTTCTACATTTAAATTAGTGTACAAGGTCACCAGAGGTACAATACTGGTATTTATAAGGTACAAATTGCAAAGGTACAAATAATTCCCCTCTTTTAAGGGTACAACAGTAGCACTTTTGAGGGTTCCATCCCAGTGACAAGCCTTTGTACCCCTAAAGATACAATTAGGTACTTTTTTTTTCTGAGAGTGTAGTCAAGTTAAGGAAACCCACAGATCACATTCATTCTTCAGTTTAGTCTATCATGTACAATTACGGAATTATTTCTCTGAAAAAAATAAAGCTATAGATATTTTCACGCTGGCACTGAAGCTCTTAACTTTACATTTCAGAGGTGGCTGCATGTGAAAACTCAATTGTCTGTTTCCAATGTTCCTATTGCCTTGTGAATATTACCTGGGCAGCTACATAGTAGAAAATTCAGAAAATCAGCCAGTAAGAAAATGGATGACTACAACAGTTAAATAGCAAATGCAAAGCTGTAAGCCAACAAGGACAACAAACTCCATTAACATAGAGTTTATAAAATGGAAGTTTAATTTGACTACATCGGTAAGCTCAAAAGTCGGTAAGGTCAAAATCTAGGGAACTCAATGCAAAAGAGCTCCAACGATACAACTGGTCAGAGTTCAGTAAGCCTCACCAGGGAAATCTTTTAACCACACGTTGACAGGTGCAGCCATTTAAGACAATTAGGACAATAAATCCTGTGCAACCAAAAACCTCTACACTGCTACTGCTACTGCAAGGCCAGTCATGATGGAGTTAAACTCTTCAATCATCAGATGCTTTTACAACTTAAAGCCTATTCTAAAAATTTGATAAAATATGTAACTGTTTACTTATGACACATTAAATACACATTTCACAGCATTATCGACAATTAATAAATTGATATCTGCTCCTTCCTTTAACAGCAGAATGATTGAAAAAGATGAGACAAACTCACCCTTATTGCATATTTTAGCAACAGCTCAGCTTCCTCTTCTCGGCCAGACTGAAAACAAAGGGTGATCAGATGGTTAGTCAGCTCCTGACACTTATAAAATGAAATAAAATGAAAATAAAATGAAAATGAAATGAAATGAAATGAAATGAAATGAAATGAAATGAAATGAAATGAATGAAAAAAATGAAATGAAAAATACTTTATTTATCCCTTTTGAGGGAAATTATTGTTGTAGCAGAAGGTTTTTTTTTTTTTT
>JAOXYM010000001.1:7227615-7245101 GCA_028567055.1 Leptatherina wallacei
AAGATGTTTTTTTTTTTTTTTTTTTTTTTTTTTTTCAAATAATAATAATGATAAAATAATAATGATGATAAAATAATAATAATGAATGCTTGTTTAACCGTGTCCCAGTTTAGGGGCCTTAGGGCTAAGCTGAAATTGCTTTTCCTTTCAAACTAAATGAATGGAAAAGTGGCCAGTTTTCAAAATACTGCAATAAGGTTTATCCGAGAGTAAGGCAATGTGATACTAATGACCAGGGATACATGCTGGCTTCGGATTAAAAGACTCAAGGGTTTATTCCTTACCTTAACATGAACCCCAGATTTGTCCTTCTCCCTAACCATTTATCAATTCATCCTCAAGCTTGGAATCTAACATCTGCCCGAATTATAACAAGAACCCCTTCTTTTCTCCACATCACACCCATCCTGAAGCAGCTCCACTGGCTCCCAGTTAGAATCCATTTCAAACTCCTCCTGTTCACCTTCAAGGCTATTCAGAACTTCACCCCACCATATCTGTCTGACCTTCTCCAGATCACCACTCCTGTCCGCTCCCTCAGATCCTCCTATGAAAATAGGTCAATATTGCGGATGTCAGGTGGTAGAGAGTTCCAGAGTTTGGGAGCAGAGCGGCTGAAGGCGGTGCCTCAGCATCATGGGGAGCACAGCCTTCAGCCGCTCTACCCCCGAACTCTGGAATTATCTACCACCTGACATCCGCAATATTGACTCTCTCCCTATTTTCAAAACTAAACTCAAGACCCACCTGTTCAAGAACGCCTACTCACTCTAACCACAACTACACTGCCCCCTCTTACTTCTTTATTCTGATTTTATCCATTGTTTATTATTTGCTTGTTGTTTTTTGCAAAGTGTCCTTCAGTTTTTTGGAAAGTCACTTTTAAATGAAATGCATTTTCATTATTATCATTATATTTTGTCTGGATTAAAAACCTTTGGAGGAGGCAGAATGTAAACTGGGACAGACAGTTGATTGTGCTGTAATCACTCACCCTGAGGCAGATTAGACACAGGTAAGCCCACACCTCTGCATTCCCAGTGTTCAAGTGGTTGGCTTCAGTCAAAGCTTCCTCAGCAACAGACAACTCCTCCAACTACACAAACAAAACACAAACACAAGGTTCAGCCCTTAAAAAGACAAAATATATGAGAACAGCTTCTCTTTGGCAGCAATATCAGAAGCTCTAAAAGTAACTTGGGCTTTGTTCACATAGACATTAAGACAGAGTTTAATCTACAAAGCTGAAAACTTCTGCTACACAGTAATGGGGTTCAATTAGTTTTTTCAGACCAAAATAAACAATGACCTGTATAAACCTGTTGGTTCCAGGCTAAAATCATAACTGTAGATTCAGTAAACACTTATTTCTGACCAGTCTGATGCAATTTATCTTTGAAACCATACTGTACTCTAGTAGCAGAGGATACTGTAACAAAAACGTCTCTGTTACATCAGCAAGGGTCCGGTAAAAGTAGTCGAGTAAAATAGTTGGTCCACAACAAGTATTTATCCATAAAAACCTGTCTTAGACAATTTTAAGGGGTGAAGGAAGAGTAATCCGTTTTAAAGTAAATCCCTTCCATTATTATTCCCGAGGTGGAATTTTACCCTGTAACAGGCTGTGCCCAGGCCTAGCCAGGTCAGGCAAGATGGAGACTGCTCACAAGCCTGCAGGTAAACAACTTTGGCTTCCTCAAACTGAAAGGAAAGATGAACACACAAAAAGAAAAAAATCAGAGCAGCTGTACAAATTAGTAGCATCATTGGAATCCTTGATAATGATAGATCATTAAATTGCTTAGAATCAAATATGAGCATTTAGGGTCCCTATAGTACAATGTTCTTTATGAGAAATTCACACACTTAAAAGCAACTTTGTCATAAATGTGATGCAAATTTCTGAAAAAACTCAGGCCCAGTCATACCTCATAAGGTTTTGGCAGATTTAACCTTCACAAGAAAACTAAGTAAAGACTCCTTTATTCAAGTTTTTCCAAAATTCATGTGGGAGCCACAGCTGTAGCTGGGAAAACTCATGAGTAACGTTTTTTTTTTTTTCCCCCTGATAATTCAGCAGCTGATACAGTAAACTGTCCAATGAAAATCTTCTCAGTATCTTACCGTCTTCTGCCTGAGGTAGATAGATCCCAGGCGGAGGAAGATGATGTGAGAGTCTGATGGCTGCCGCGGTAAAGTCAGACTCCACTCATAGCTCTTCCGAGCTTCAGTGAAGGCACCTTGTAGGAAGTGACAGTGACCATTCAAAGCCCAGACATCCGCGTCCTGCTCATAACATGGAATGTATTTTTCAGGTTAGTGGTCTTGATTATTATTGAATTCAATGGGTTTTTTTTCCAAGAACCAAAGCTGAAGGACAACAAATGACATGTTAGGGGGAAACTTGTAACATTTGTGTGCTATGCACTACAACATCACCCTATTACACAAAGGGATTACCTAAAAAAACCCAAAGGTTATTGCTGAGGAACACTGAGGCAGTAAAAAAAATCACAAATGAGGAGCAATTTGCTTTATGGAGCATCTTCACTGAATTTCTACACAAATATTTCGAACATCATTTTAATGCATCGGGGGAGAATTTTCCCAGACATACTGACTGATAACATTTTAAACAAAGAAAACAAACATGCTTTATTCTGCAGATAGTTGCAGGGGACTGGAGTCTTTACAAGCTGAGACTGATTGGACAGGAGCCAATATGCAAATAATTGTAGATGTCAATGTGTTAATAACAGAGTATGGAATTTAACTCTCACACATAATACAGAAACAGCAAAAGACATGATATTCTCTGTCCAGTCCATACACAGTGGAGTACCTGATCTCTGAGAAACAGCGCTTCCTTCAGGGTGGCTGCAGCATTGCAGTATTCACCTCTGAGTAGCTGCCATTGGGCCAGATGAAGGAGGTAGGAGACACTGCTGCCACCTTCAGGGCATAGCAGCTCCTGGGACAAAGTGTGTTCTGCCATCTGACAAAGCAAAACACTGACTACTGAAACCGATTAACCACACATTACTTCAAATTTTATTTATATATATATATTTGTCATTTTACATATGCATTAAATGTAGCCAGTGTTGATTTTGTTTTCATACTATTTGATAATGAGTATAAATCACAACATAAGTGGTGACATTGTGAACTGATGGTCACAAGATGACTCAGTAGCCTCTGCCTATTGTAGCTAATTCAGAGTGATTTTAGACCATTGAGAGTGTGCGACCATCTGGTGCATGTGTATACCTGCAGGGCATTGTTCTGCAGCAGGAACTGGACCGTCTGTGTGTAAATGTTAGAGGTGAGTTTAGCTGGAACTGATATAGAGTTGTCATTCTCTGGCTGAGGCTCTTTGTGCTCCTCTGTGTCCTTGTTAAGTAACTCTAAATCTGGAAGAAACATGCATCAAAACTGTCAGGGAACTTTGGTGCCAGGGGTCTATAACCACTGGTAGATACACTGCAGGGAGAGGTGCAACAAGAGCATCAGCTGACAGGCAGAAACTTTTGTTTATTCTCAGGTGCTCCTTGTTAAGAGAATAAATCCAAATGATGATATTAACTTCTGACATAATTCAGGACTGTATTGTATGTAAACATATGCTACCCTTCTGTTCTAAGTGCTTGTTTTGTGCTCCACTTCACCTTTCTCAGCAGCGAGAGACTGTGGTGATGAGGCTGTCTCTTCTTCCTCCTGCTGGACCTTCTTCTTGTTTTTTTCCTCCTTGTCTTTCTCTTCCTCTTCTGTGCGCTTTGCTTCTTCTTCCAACAGCAGCGCTTTGGCCTCCAGAAAAGCTCTCTCAGCCAGGATGGATTCATTCTGGCTCTCATGGAGCAAACCTTGACAGCAGACCGAGAAATGTAAAAATGAAGCTATGCTTGACATTTCCCAGCATGCATCACACTGTTTTACTGCTCTGGGCCATGTGGATATTACTAATTTATAATGTTGATAGTAGCAAATTCTGATATCTTATAATAAGTATTGCTTTTTTGTGGGATATTCCTTTTTTTTTTAATTTTATGTCTAAGAAAAAGAAGAAAAAAGCCCTAAAAGCATTTTTTGAAGATGTAAAGAATACATCACAGCTTTTAAAGACCGATTTACCCAACTCCCTAAATCTGAAACCTGGACATTTTTGTCTGTTATTTTGGCAGACAATAAAAAATAGATTACATAATTGTGCTAATAAACATATGAATCAAAATGTGTAATAAAGCTGTAAACTCGAACCCATTAGCTATATGCAATGGGTTGGAATGGGAGTAAACAACAGAGACTGATTCATTTCTAAAAATGCAAGAAATAGAACTAAAAAAAAAACAAATAGTATATAATGATACTACATTTTAAAAGTAATAATAAAAAAGGGACTATTTTGACCACAGTGTTAGCAGCAGCAGACAGGGTAAACAGCAACACGAAGGAGTCCGGATTTTCATCTCACCCAGCAGCGTCCAGGCTGTCACACTGGGTGGGTCAATGCTAGTGGCTTGCTCCAGGAAGATCTGGGCTTCTTTGTAACGCTCAAACATCACTGACAAGACCCCACACATCATCAAGCTGGAGTAGACAAGGACAGAGATACTAATTATCTAGTTAACTTGCAATAAAAAAACAAGTTTATAGAGTCTCATAGAGTCAGACTTACACAAAAATAGTCACTTTACATATTCTGTTTCAGAAATAAGTGATAAGGTAGAAGTGAATAGTGCTGTAAAGGAAATAGCTAATAAAGGGAAAAATCAATACTTCACCATGCAGCCCTCCAAAGCAGAAATCACTTGTTTCTTTCATGTGTGAAAGGATTTGCATGAAGTAAACTTTCACACTGTCAGATATTTTATGTGTGCTGGAACATTTCCTACCTGGGTTGGTGAGCTTCCTGGATAGATACAGCATCATAGAAACACTCTTGCGCCTTCATGTAGTCTCCGGTCAACATGTGCAGGCTTCCCAACTCACACTTGTGGGAAGGCTCATCAGGATGCCTCACCACTAGCTGTCGGTAAACAAATCAGATTTCAATGACAACACATCTGGATTCATGGGTAAATGAGCTAGCTGTCAATCTCGACTGTCTTATTGATCTTCTTCTGTACATCATTAATATAACAATGGCTCAAAAAAAAGTTTTCTTGTTTTTCTACCTCTAGATAAAACTGAGCAGCTTGCTGATAATTCCCCGTAAGCTGTGCCTCTCTGGCAAAATGCCTGAGCTGAGAAGAATGTAGGGGGATTTCATTTGTGGAGTCTTCTTCAACATCATTGGAGTAAATCTGGAATCGATGAGATCATTTTAAAAAAAGAACAAAAACAACAATGAAATAAATAGAAAGTGCCTGGATGATAACGTCCTTACAGTGTAGCCCTGCGTGAGTGAGTGTGTGTTTGTTACCTTGTCTAGAGCTACGTGCATCTCATCCACCAGAAAGATATAAAGTTTGCCCACAAATTCCTTTAGCTCTTGAGGGTCAGTGATTGGCTCTGTCCGATGCATCTTGTCACGTACAATCCTCACCACTGCATGCTATGTGCCAAAAACACACACAAACTCAATGGTGTGTTTGGTACGAGAGCCGCCGTTTCAGGACAAAACCCCCCACAAGGTCCTTGAAAGTTTTTATTCTAACCTTCAGTTGGTCCTTGAAGGCTAAATATTTCCCCGAGACATTCAGGGATCCCATCATTTCAGTCAACATTTGTTCTCGGCTGGGTTCTTGCGACATCGTGCAATGTGCTCCAAACAGTTCCTGATACTGCTCTGAAATTATTTCCAGTGTGTTCTCGATCTGCCTGTGGAAGCCCAGCACTGCCTGCAGGAGCATACAGCAGAGTGTAGAGTAAGAAACCCTCCCTGGTTGTGTAATTTATCTTCTGTGTGCATGTTTACTCTTTCTGCTCTGCAAGGGCCTGCTGGAGGTGGAGGTCTCGGAGGGATGACTGCCTTTACCCTGTGAGAAATTAGAAAAAAAGGACACATATCAGCCATATTTCCATTTCTTTTTGCTCCAAAGTAAGTCGAAAACCCCGAAGGCATCTAACAAATGTAAAAAACAAGAGAGCAACTGGGTGTGACTCTTTCACAACCAGACTACTATTACTGAGTGAAACCCTCAAGCATTGGAAGTTAAAAGCCCAGAACTGTGTAATTAAGTCCTCAATAATTTGGCAGGAAATCAGTTACAAGTAAATAAGTTTACCTTTTAAATGTCATTTCATCTCCAGAACAAAAAAAAAAACTCAGATGCATTCGAGCTGCATTCTCATGGAAGATATCCAAATACATCACAGAGGAATGCAAACTATGCCTGGATAATATTGTAGAACAAGATCTACTTCAAAGGTGGAGAAACACTTGCAACATGTCCACATGACTCAAAACGACACCTGTGACGGACTCTGATGCATCAACACCACATCAGTTGTGCTAAAGTTGCCAGACAGAAGGAAATGAATCATCTTACAATGCAAATCCTGTGGAAAGTGTAACTACAACTAGGAATTGTAAAGCAATGTTTATTTTAAGTCATGTAAAAAATACTCTAAGGAGTAAGTTTTCTCCAACACTTCAATTGAACTAGCTACTTTTCAACAGATACATTCATGTCATGTAAAAGGTCATTTTTAGAAGTCTGGTCCAACTCTGGTCACCACATGATTTATGTAAAACCTTACCTTCTGTTCAGTTCCTCTGGAGATATTTTAGGTACCAGTGGTTTCTCCAAGGCTATCACAATGACAATATAAGTTCTGGCCTCCATGTACATCTGTCATTAACAAAAGTGAACTATTAGAATATTTCAGATGGGCAAACTTGTTTCCAGTAAATGATAATCATTATGTCTGTGTAAGCACTAATCCTAAGCAGAGCTGTGATGCTGTTCAGTGGAAGCTTACATTTCCCTCAGCATTGACTTTTGGCTCAGTTTCCGCCAGGTTTTTGGTGCCATCAGCTACATTCACTCTGCTCTGATTGGCAGTTTGCTGCTATATGAAAGAGATCACCTTAGTGTCCAAAAGTTACTGTATTTGCTGAAATTGTGGTTGATTGAGAAAGTGATAAAAAAGGATTTTGCTTGTTTTATAAAGTTTTAACGAAACAAAACTTGTTTTGCAGTACATAGTTCGTGTTACGTGGTTTTCTGAGCTGCTGTTAATTCAAATGTAATAAAAATAATCAAATCTTTTCTAATCCTCAATACATGTCTGACCTCTTTGGCTGGCTCTTTGTCCTTGGCTCCTTTGTTGCCTCCATCATAGTTCTTCCCTCCTTTTTTGTGAGTTCCAGCAGCAGAGGTGGCCAGTTCTTTGGCCTGGATGGCTGCTATCTTTGCCTGCTTCTTTATCACACTGACACTCCGTTTGGCCTTTGAGTGCAAGATTGACAACCCCACTTTATACAGGAAAAACACAACTGGACAAGTACCAGATCTATTTAGAACAATATTCTCAGTCATGTTTTTACTTAGAAAACATCTACTGATATTAATGGACATACTGTATATTCTACAACCTACTGTACTGAGAACACTGAGACAACAAATATAAAAGAAATACAATGAAACTCTACTCATAGAAGATAACAAAACATCTAGAAGGTGCTCCCTGTAAAAAGGAGATGAAATTCCATTGTTGGTTGAGTCGTTCCATGTCTGAACTAAAACTATAGAAAGAAAAATCCAGCAAATAAGTTTTTTGTATGACCTTGCTCAGCAACACAGCCTCGTAGAAGGGCTGAACGGTGTACGCCCCTCTGATGCGGCTGACTCCGGGATACAACAACCGTCCCAAATCCACAAACGCCACACCATGGAAGGGGAGCTCTGTGTTCTCATCACCTAGCTAGACAAAGACACAAGAACAAATACACAGAATAATTGCTGCCAAAGACTGGGAGAATGTGTGGTCGTGTCATTTGTCTTCAGGCTATAAAAGCATTCGGCATGGTACGCGTTCTTAAAATGGTGAATTACAACGATTCATCAGAGGCTCTTCTCAAGCCTCTCATTAGCTTTGGCTAACTTAAATACAATCACTCTGTTTAGACAAGACAGCTAACACTGCAGGGCCAATACAGTACTGACAGGTGGCTGAAAAATATGACTAACCTTTGCCAGCGGCACCATCGACCTCATAATCTCCACTGGCCACAGTCTGCTCTCATTGATCCTCTGTCGCAGCCTGAAATAATAGTATTATTTACACATATCCCAATATCTCCTTATGAATTTTCTACCAGGGTTTTTCTACTTTACTGGTTAGCACTCCCTTATTTGTTGCTGGGTTATCAGTTTTATTTATATGACATCCTCATTCACTGGACAAATACACCTAAAAATATCTACATTGGTCTGAAATCATGGGGAAAAAATCCACAGAAACAATGAGATCAAAAAATTAACTTTGACAAATAATTGGTCATGCATGTAATTCTAAGATACTAATGACTGACATTCCCTTTGCAGAATCATTTGCCAGCAGAGGGTGATTTATGGGGCAGTATGCTGTGTGTACAGCTAACCTGGTAGCTCCTCCTGCATCCAGGGAGCAGCAAATCTCTGTGTCCCAGCTCACCCTGTTCTTTGTCGTCTCTGCCTCAATACGAAATGCCCGGTCCTGTGGGAACATTTAGACCTCCAACCTTGTAACTGACCATGCATATGGGCCTTCACATGTGCTCTCAACCTGATATAGTGATAGATATACTTCTCATATCATTAGTCACCAGCTAATCCTGCTTCCACATTGCAGTTTAGTTGCAAGTCTGGCCATTTGCAGCTAACACATTTGCCTGCACATGCGAGCTGTATTTTTGGTTACCTCTGAGCCAGTCAGTTCCCCATCCTCTTTGTCGATGGACTCTGGCTGGAAAAGGGCTCCTGGTACTACTGATGTAGTCTTATGGAGCTTCTTCCCCTGTTGGCCCTCGAGTTCCCTTTGTCTACTTGCCTTCAGGTGTCCAGAGAACATTAGTACCTGATCTTGCTGGGTGACAGAAAAGTAGCCCAACTGTGCCGTTAAAAGAGATTCATATTTGGGTTTCCATGAGGGTTATTCAAGAAATGTGTGACAGTCAAAGGTTCTGAATAAGAAAAGCCTTGAGAGAATACAAAATGGGAAAAGCATAAAACTCACTGCTGCAGTAAGAGGGACCTCCAGGGCAGCAGTGCAGGTGAAGGGGCTTTTGGAAGAGCCTGATTGCAGCGTCCATGCCTCGGGGACAGAGTAGGCTGACTCCACAGTGACCTTCAGGAGGTTGGAGGTGGAGAGTTCAGCCTCAGACACCAGTGAATCTGAGTCAGTGGCACAGACATCTGGGGAGGGCTCCTAGGTGGGTCAAATGATGAGGTATATTTACATTTTATTACCTTTTTCGTCATAAACCTTTCTTAGATTACATGCTAATAATATTGACACAATAAATGTCCATGTTGAGATCATTTTTCTTTCTTTTCCTTCACTTCTACAGTGACATGCTTTACTTCTTTCTTTAATGCTAACACAAAAAATCAGTAATTTTGAAATTGTTAAGTAAAATATCCAATCAGCTTTTCATATGCTGGGATCTTTGCTGCAATTAAATAATCATACGTATGTGTCAATTAATGTCTTACTTTAAATTGAATCTTTGAAAAGTATTTTATATGGTTTCACGAAATATAGACACAAGTTTATGTTACCCCATATACTTGCATGTTGTTTAGCTTTAACCATGTTTCATCCCACTGTGTGCAACAAGTTACAAGCTACATTACAGAAACATAAATCAATGAATTAATCAGTTCAATCAGTAATTCAATTCAGACGATTAACTATAACTTCCAAGGTTGTCAATGTACTCCTGAAGCAAGAGTGGTATAACTCTACAGTAATGTTTACTAATCATGGCTAAACGGTGTTAAACTGAGGTATACAAACAGTCTGGACATGACTTGCCACGCGAACCGCAGAGAAACTGTAGTTCTGATTCCGTTACTGCTACCCAATGACTGTATATATATAGCTGCTACCGCTGCTAACCTATGTTAATGTCTGAAACGCAGACGGTTGTTTCCATGGCGACGATGTCATTGGTGGTGTATTTAAAGAGCCTCGTAAAATAAACAATGACAGTCGTGCTAATCTATCGAAAAAGGGGAAAAAGTAAAAAAAAAAGAAAAAAAGAAAAGTGGATGACAAAAATTAAGTTATAAAGAACAAGCACAGGAGGAGAGTCCAATGAATAAACCTAAACCCTGTCAAAACCTTTACAGACGACAAGAACGGTAGCTACTGCTGTTGCTGCTGCAGCCAGTTATTGAGGGAAATGTTAGCTAAGTTCCTGTTGTTTTACTTTGATAACTAAAATGAAACTTTACCTGGTGATTTCCGTTGATCCCTTTGATTTTTATGGTCAGATTTTCTTCTGTTTCTGCCATGTTGTCAGATCTCTCCGTCGTAGAGTTATATGATAACCTATGATACAGTCAATGATGCTAACGTTTTCAGTCGAGTTCAGGTAATGTCCGAAAGCTTGTTTCCATGGCGACCCTGTAACTCTTGGTAGTTTATTCAAAGATCCTCGTAAAGTATTTTTTGTCCATCAGTGTCTCCCTTTTTATATAGCTACAGTCTATGGTGCAGACATGTTACATGATATTATTTAACATTATAGATGAAAAAATGTTTGTATCCATATGCATGACAACATAAAAAAAAGTTAAATCATTCATTTTTCTATAGGCTACCACTAAATCCATTTCAGGGTTGCGGTGGTCTGGAGCCTATATGACAATATAAGCAGGCTAAAGCATAAAAGTGCAGGCAGCTTCAGTGAAAGTTTATTATGACCATATCAAGAATCTGACAAACTTCAATTTGATCAGCTGTTTTGTAATCTAGCTTTAATACAGAGTGTCAACAAACCACCAAATATCTGTGAAATTTCCAGAAAACCTGCAATCTGAATGAGTTCTGAAATCTTTATTTATTTTGGCTAATGATTTATATTTTTTCAGTGAATGTAGGCCTACTGTATTATCAAAACATGTTTGTCTGTGTTACTTGAGTAAAGTTTTTTCATTGTTTGCTTTATTTAACTTTCCCATTTCAGTCGTTTATTTTTTAAGTTTCAAGTTATATATATATATATATATATATATATATATATATATATATATATATGTATATATTTTTACAAATGTATTTATTTATTTAGCTTCCTGTTTGGATGGATGGTTTTACCAGTTTTTATTGCTTGTTTCTGCTGTCTGACTTTTTCTAGACCAGTAAACACACACCACAGTTCAAGTTCTGATACAACAAATCCTGTCTCCGGATTTTGTCTACTGAATGTAACATACTGCTGAGAATTTACAATTAAACATATGTTTAATTTACCAGTGAAATTATTATATAAAATAAGTTGATTTCGTACTTTGTATACTCGATGATGGAGTGAACAGTTTCACAGCAAAAACGACAGCTGAAAAATAAGTTTGCCGTGCAGTACCTCCTCCACAACGCAGTGGGGGCGCTCTCACTCAAAACCAGAGCTAGTCGTTAAGCTAAACGGCTTGGCTAACTGCTTCCGGTAGTTTTAATATCAATGATTTTGTCACTTGTGTGAAATTAAAAACACTACCCTGGTGTTTGTCTTTTGTTGTCGTTAAAATGTCGTACAACTACGTGGTCACAGCGCAGAAGCCTACGGCGGTCAACGCCTGCATCACAGGTAAATAACCGCTAGTTTATGCAGTTTTGCAACGATGAAACATTTGCCACCTGCGTGCTAGCTGAGCTCCCGCGCTACAACCAAAGTGCTTCCACAAGGGCCTGTGGTAGCAGCTAGCTGTTGTTTTGCTAAGTTAAATGTTTACTTGCAAGACGAGGAGTAGCTGTGTGTATGCACTTCGTGCCCCCCCACGAATGTAATGTATGTTATAAGGTTGATACGGTCAATGGGGGCATTTTGGATGCGACGATGGTTGTTTTCGTGGCCATAATTAAACGCAGATGAAAATGCGTTTCCCCCAGATGACACACATCAATCACATTTATCAGACTTATTCCAAGCCCGATCGTAAAAATGTTGTTGTTTCCTCTAACTCTTATAAGCCACATTAAAGCTGATCCAGCAGTCGGGCTTAGATGGTATTAATTAATTATCTTACAGCCCGCGAATCTGTTGCTGCACGACCAGTTTGGTTGAACCCATTTTCTTTCATTCTACAACTTCTTATTTATGGTTTAACATCAAAATTACAAATGCACACGCGCGTGTTTGACGGGAGCCTTCATTTAGCTTTTTTATTCATTTATTTATTTATTTTTAGCTGTGAAAATATGATCTATTCCCATTGGTGCATTCTTTGATGCATTGGATTTAAACCTGAAAAGTTTGGGTTGATTTTTAATAGACAAAACATTTTTCCCCTTCCTTTACATAATATCAGTGATTATTTGGACTTATATTTGTCTGTCTTCTTGAATGACTGCTAAATCAAATTTCACTACCAGTATTATGTGACGCGAGATCGTGAAATAATCATGTTTAGCCACAACTAGTTGTTCCAGTTATTTGTGAACAGAAATTCATAGGTTATTTATTGCATGTTATCATTTTAACAATTGTGAGATAATCATAATATTGTAATAACCATTTTGATTATTATTATTATTATTACTGTAATCATTACATCATGTGTTGGATTAAGCTAATTTAGGTTTAAAAATGCTATTTTCAGTGATCAACAAATCATCGCCTGCATGTCACCCTATCCACTGCATCTTTTTCTCTTACAGCAACTAATTTCATGTCCTCTTTCACAACATCCACTAATCTCCTCTCTGGTCTTTCTCCTGCCTGTTAGTTCTAACTTCAGTATCCTTCTACCAATATATTATGTATCCCTCCCCTGTACATACCCAAACCACCTTAGTCTGGCCTCTAAATTTGTCTCCAAATGATCTAATTTGCTGTCCCTCTGATGTACTCATTCTTGATCCTATCCATATTTATCACTCCAAAAAGAAAACCTCAACATTTTATTCTTTGCTACTTCCTATCTTTTCGCCAGGGCCTCTGTCTCCAAACTAAACAACATCACTGGTCTTGTCGTCGTCGTCTTGTACAGCTTTGCTTTTGTTCTCGCTGATACTCTTATCACACATCACACCTGATCCTTCTCTCCACCTGTTCCAACCTGCTTGCACACATTCTCTTCACAGCCGCAATTAATGCAGTCATTTTGAGTGAATGTATATTTTCTATTTGGAATCTTAAGCCGAATGCACAGATAACCCGCCCCAAATTGTTATTTGTTCAAGTTTCTCTGCACCACTCCACCTAACCAACTGTGCAATTAACATAGTCTAAATGCTGCTGTGTCTACAGGTCATTTCACCTCTGCTGATGATCTCAATCTGCTCATTGCCAAAAACACACGTTTGGAGATCTATGTGGTCACAGCAGAGGGACTGAGGCCTGTCAAGGAAGTAGGCATGTATGGCAGAATTTCTGTCATGGAGCTCTTCAGGCCTAAGGTACTGTGGTTGTTGTGCAAATAGTTAGTAAATCGGTGAATTTGTTTTTCTGTTTTTGAAAACTTAATGTGTTGTTAGAGGAAGGGAAGATCTACATTTGTATTGATGACCTAGTATAAATCTCGGTTTCTTCTTCTTTTTTCTTTTTTTTCTTTTAAGCATAGTTGGTGGGAGGGGGTTTCACATCAGCAGGCTGACAAAAATACTACATACAGTTACCTTGATCTACTGTATACAGTACCTTTATTTCATAACATTAAATATTTCTGGCTCGCAAATGAATGTAGAGGTTTTTAAAGGTTGATTCTACTGATTAAGTTTGTAGAGGTTCTTCATATCAGAAGCAGTGTAATGATAGAGCCATGACAGCCTATTACAATACATTTTTTAAAAACCTTGATAATAAAATGGCACTGTTTATTTTCCTTTTTTTTTTCTTCAGGGTGAAAGCAAGGACTTGCTTTTCATTCTCACATCCAAGTACAACGCCTGCATTCTTGAATATAAACAGAACGGGGAGAGCATTGACATCATCACCCGCGCCCACGGCAATGTCCAGGTGCAGTCAGCTGTGGCGTGTTAAGCCTGTTTGAAGTTAACTACCTCCATAGAGAACATATGAAATATAGTTTTTTTTTTCTTCGGAGTACCACCAACTTTCTACGCTTTCTGTTTTTTCCAGGATCGTATCGGCCGATCATCAGAGACGGGGATTATTGGAATTGTAGATCCAGAGTGTCGCATGATTGGTCTTAGGCTGTATGATGGGCTGTTCAAGGTGATCCCATTGGACCGGGACAACCGTGAGCTCAAGGCTTTCAACATCAGACTGGAGGAGCTACAAATCATTGACGTTCACTTCCTGTATGGCTGCCAGGCTCCAACTATTTGCTTCATCTATCAGGTACGGTTGAAAGAGCAGCACTTTAATGTGACTTCGTCCTTGACAGAACAGGAAAGACTTTGTTTGTAAATTCATAAAGCTGAGATTTGTGGAGTTACCATCCTTATTTTTCAAAAGATATCTTCCATATTTTGGACATTTTTGTCCTCATTCAAGACACTTCTATAAATATCTAACTTATTGTTCTGTGGTGTATCATAGGACCCCCAGGGACGCCATGTAAAGACCTACGAGGTTTCTTTGAGGGAGAAGGAGTTTAACAAGGGCCCCTGGAAACAGGAGAACGTGGAGGCTGAGGCATCCATGGTCATTCCAGGTAATCGGTGCTGAAAAAGTGTATTAACTTGTTTTCAACTTCTTGAAAAAGTTTTTTCCTTGTTTCTAGAATTTGAAACTGTTCAAGATTGCAAAACAGTAAGAAGACCTCAGTGGGATTAATTTAATGATTTATTCATGAAGTGAAAACTAGGCTTGCATGACATTGTTTAAGCATCGTTGTTGTGATGTGTGCACAGTGGTTACATTGCCGGATGTGTGACGTAAGTAAGAGCAAATGTGTCATGTTGCATTGTTTTTGCAGCTTGTCTTGTCATTTTCTGTGACTAATTTACCAGATTCCTTATGTAACATGATTTAATTTAAAGGGTTTTGGAAGCAGAGTTTGTCTTATCTTCAAACTTTAGTAAATGCTGCAAAGGAATGATTGGTTGCAAAAGCAAAATGCAATGCACTGGGAATGAGAGTCAGTTTAAGTACGTTACACAAGAGGAGGCAGAATCTCGTATGAGATGAGCTCAGTCTTTGTACACCTGTACTCTTCATAGAGCACTTAATGGTGAGAGACAAGAAGGCGTTTCTTCCCAGGTCTTTCTCAGGGTGTCTCTGTCCCTGTGGCATGGGGGGCAGGGCCCATGCCCCCCCCCCCCCCCCCGTCCAAAACATCCTTGTTAACCTACTGCAGTTTCCCTTTTGTAATTTCCACATACCAACAAGATGCAACTCAGCTCTGGATCCCTGTATCTGCAGCCTGCAGTGTTCTTTCTCTTATTTTGGATAGAACACCATGATAGAATATCCCTCATAGTAGAAAAACCTATACATTATATCTACAATCACCAGCCATTTTATCAGGTGAACCTTGCTAGTACCACGTTGAATCCCTTTTTGCCTTCAGAAACGACTTAATTCGTGGTGACACATATTCAACAAGGTGTTGGAAACATTCCTCAGAGATTTTGCTCCTTATTGACATAACATCACACAGTTGCTGCACATCCATGATGAGAATCTCTCGTTCCACCACATCCCGAAAGGTGCTCTATTGGATTGAGATCTGGTGACTGGAGGCCATTGGAGAACAGTGAACTCTTTGTCATGTTCTGGAAATCTGTTGGATATTTTTTTAAGCTTTGGGACACGGTGCATTATCTTGCTTGAAGTAGCCATCAGAATATGGGTACACTGTAGTCATCAAGATATGGAGCTGATCAACAACAATACTCAGGTAGGCTGTGGTGTTTAAGCAATGCTCAAATGGTACCAAGAGGCCCAAAGTGTGGCAAAAATATGTCCCCCACACCATTACACCACCACCAGCAGCCTGAACCGTTGATACAAGGCAGGATGGGTCCATGCTGTTATGTTGTTTACACCAAATTCAGACCCTACCATCTGATTGCTGGAGCTGAAATCAAGACTCATCAGAGTCTCAACGTTTTTTTTTTCAATCTTCTGTCGTCCAGTTCTGGTGAGCCTGTGTGAATTGTAGCCCCGGTTTCCTGTTCTTAGCTGACAGGAGGAGTGGCTGCCGGTGTGGACAACTGCTGTTGCCCATCTGCTTCAAGGATCAACGCGTTGTGTGTTCAGATGTGGAATTCTGAAATCTTTGTCGTAACCAATGAAAGTTACCGCTGCCTTTCTATCATCTCCAACAAGTCTGCCCATTCTCCTCTGAGGTCAACAAGGCATTTTGTCCAGACAACTGCTGTTCACTGGATATTTTCTCTTTTTTGGCCCATTCTCTGTAAACCCTAGAGATGGTTGTGTGTGAAAATCCCAGTAGATCAGCAGTTTCTGAAATACTCACACCAACAATCACGCCAAGTTCAAAGTCACTTAAATTCCCCTTTTTCCTCATTCTGGTGCTCAGTTTGAAGTCCAGCAAGTCATTTTGACCATGTTTACATGACTTGATGCACTGAGTTGCTGCCATGTAATTAGCTGATTTAGCTATTTGTGTTAACAAGTAATTGAGCAGGTGTATTTATTTAAATGGCTGGTGAGTGTATATGCATATGTGCTGTAAATATACTTTGGAGAATAAAAGGTTGCATTGCCCGTTTGTTTAGTTTATATTTTTTGTGGCTATTTTCCAGCCCTGCTGTATCCAGGCAGTTAACGCCGAAATAAATAATGAAAATTGTGTTTGAGTATGACTGTCTAGATCAAAGATATAAATGATCTCTGTTTGTAATTGTACAACTTTAACTTTGGCTCTCTTGCCTGTGTGCTTGTACTTTAGTGCCAGAGCCATTTGGTGGAGCTATAATCATAGGACAAGAATCCATCACTTACCACAACGGAGACAAATACCTGGCCATTGCACCACCCACTATCAAGGTAAAGACACAAAAACAGGGTCTTTTTTTTTTTTTTTCTTCATTGGAAAAATATGACTGTTATTGTGCTTTTTAAATGTTTTATGTTTGGATTTTTAATTTTTTCAGTTTCCTGACATTTGCAGTTTAATGTTTTGGTTTCATTTATGCCAGACTGAACTATACAGTGACTGCTTGAATAAGAAAAATAAACGATAATTTATATTTTTGATATTATATTAATAATTGATGTTTTTCCTCCTGCCAACTGGAGGTAAAGCAAAAGGCATCGTTAGCCTAGCTGCACGTAAAACTACCAGGTTTGATGATGATGATAGTCAAGCTAATTTTTATTTTTTTTTTTTAACATCCCAGCAAATAAGCATGTCTGTATCAAGAAAAAACAAAATGGAGCTACAGAGTAAGGAATCGTC
>JAOXYM010000001.1:7245201-7265397 GCA_028567055.1 Leptatherina wallacei
TTTTTTTTAACATCCCAGCAAATAAGCATGTCTGTATCAAGAAAAAACAAAATGGAGCTACAGAGTAAGGAATCGTCACTGGCAAAGTTGATGTAATTCACCATCATATCTGAAAGATTTTCTGTTAGTGATGCATCAAAGTAGTCTTTAGGATTGAAGGGCAATCATTTAAATGTTAATCGAGCTACAGTTAACATTCACAGGTTAATGGAGACTTTAAGAGGAATATCAAGCTAAAGTGGTTTGTAAGAAATTGAGCCTCCGTCAGTTTAATACTTTGACATAAAAAGGATGAAACTGTCATCAGTCTGTATTTTATGTGTCAGGAAACTTTGCATTTATCAAAGTTTTTCGACTTTTGTGATTGATGCGAAGTTGTATGTAGAGGCAGGTTTATTATAGATGACACTCAAGGTGCTGCTTTTAGTGTCATCAAGATTAAGTTGCAGTCTACACTTGCTCACTACACATTTAACAGAGCTCAAGGCCCAGAGGAATCCCCCTCTAGAGTCTGCTTCTATAATTAGAGAACGCTCTCTCTGTGCGCTGTAATACCCCGGCTTTCTAAATGAAAAAAACTTTTCAATTCTGTGGTTTGTAGTTGTAGAGGCTTTTAATTTAGAGTTAGACAGGTTTTTTATTATCTTGTGGCTTTGTGTTAAGCAGTTGGAGTTTTCATTTATGGATGGCTCAAACCCATTTCATTTATTTAGTTTTTCTGTCAACGGGACTCCTATGGGATTTTTATTTGAGTGCCATGTGGTCACAGATATCAGATTCTTTGTGTTCACTTTGTGCTGCTTCAGTATGTGGACTGATAAATAGCTGGTATGTAAATATAAGGGGAGAATGGTTATATCAGGTTTATAAGACGTTTTCCTTACAGGCGCTTGCTGGGTAGTGTCGTCATAAAGCTGCAGCCTTGCTATAGGCTTGCAACACTAAATAAGAGAAAATATTCTTATTAGTCCCAAATGGGTAATTTACAGGATTCCAGTAGCAAGGAGATAGCTGCACTCAGAAGACTCATAAGTAATTAAATAAGGGGGGAATAAACAAACAAACACTGTATAAATAGTGCAAGAAGAAGTAAAAAAAAAAAAAAATTCTATGTACAGTGAGAAAGGATATTTGCAAACAGTTGTGTCGTGTCCAGGCCCCGTAAGCAGTAGGACCTAACGGCAACAAGTAGGACGGACCTGTTCAACATCTCCCTTGTGCACTTCGGATGAAGCAGCCTGTTGCTAAGCGAGCTGCTCAGTGATATTTCGGTGTATCCTGCATGGCGTGGGATGCTACAACATCAAGAGCTGGCAGGCTAGCTTTTCTTGTTGTCCCCTTTTCCTGAATGGCAGGCGAATTATGCTGCAAAATCCTCCATTTCAGAACTGATTGTATCATCCGTCTCTAGTGCTCTCACAAATAAGACATTTTCTGTTGTAGTTGATAGAAAAGATACATGCCTGCTGTTTCAGAGGGGAAGTTGCTTTCACACTCAAGTCAGGTGCAACACACTTGAGTTGTATGGAGTCAGAATGTAAACTGAATTGTTGATGTGAACATATCTTTAGAGCCTTTTGCTTTGCTGCTAAGTAACTATTTGTCCATTCAGTTACGTTGCAGCAAAATAAAGGCAGGTGGATTTGTGTCTGTTCAAGATTTCACTCATCTGACATTTAGAAAGAAAAAAATAGTTCCCCTTTCGGGCAGCTTACAGGAAATTCTAGTGACCCACTTGTTGCAGTTTTATGTAATATAGTCTCATAGAAGTGATGTGCATAGCTAAACGCATAACAAATACTCTCCCCTTGACCAAACTTGAAACTGTGGTATTAAAATGAACAAAAATCATCTGTATCTGCACCAAGTGAGAGATAACCACAGAATTGTTATCTCTGTGCCAATAAGCGGGGAGCTCAGCACTCGTGCAATTACTTTTTGTTCACCCTCGATGAGCCGCACCACAAACTTGTCCTCACCGAGATGTTGCCATCACAGATTAAAGAGCAGCACTGCCATGGCTTCAGACGCTACCGATCCGTCTGTTGTTTCATGAGCAGCTCCTTTTTGTGCCCTGCTGATGTATCCCATCGTTAAAAGCCTCTTTCAGCCTCCAGAGTTACCCAATTGCTACATCTCTGCAGCAGCGTTGCGTACCATTCCTCTGTAGATGAGTTGGAGCAGGTTGACGGACATGTGCGACTATTGAAAATCCATTTTACACCTTAACTCATGTTTGTGCTTATTTGTTCTCTTCTTTTGTCATATTTAATATTTGTTCCCAGCTGAAACAACAGTTTTGGTGGGTACCTAATGATTTGTCAGACGGAAGTGAAGACTTTGATTGACTTGTCTGCGGCGGCTGTATTGACCGCTGGGAACTGCACAGTCTAATAACACGATTAACTGCCAGTCAAGAGTTTTGCGGAGCCACGTGAATAAAATTGAATCCGTGTTTTAGCAAAAGAAAGCAAACAATGGCACGGGGATTGCAGAAATTAGTTTAGTAAAGGCTCGACCAAGTGAGAAATTGACTCAGCTTGTACAGCCCAGCGACGATAACAATATCCTAATTCAAAGGGAGAGTAGATTGAGCTGAGTCACGCTGTGTGAACTTAATATCACTTCCAGTCATGAGAGCTCACCGGCTGGAGAGCTTATCTCGTGCTTCTTGTGGAGAAGGGAGATTTTGGCTGCAGTTCTCAGTTGTTTTTTGGGTCTGGCGAACGTCTTTGAGACTGTCCAAGTCTAACCAGACGGCAGCTGCTTTCAAAGAGAGTTTGTTCAAAGAGAAATGATTCTAAGTTATATTTTAAAAACCCCACTCATTATACACAGAAGCTCTTTCTTGTGATTCTTGCAGTCTAAGCAGCTTTGCTTTTTCCCCTTGACAGCATATCTTTATCACACACACTGGGGCAACATGAAGCGATCATCATGCTATAAAAAATGTGATGTTATATAAATACAGCTAAAGCTCATAAATTAGTCGGGTTATAACTGTAGGCAAGAGTAGCATATCACAAATATGTCTGCTTCATTTTCATGTCAAAGTAATAAATCACATACGATTGCAGAAAAGAAATGAACCACGTTTGAGTTCATTTCGATGCCATGCTGTTATTGCAGCGTTTGTCCTCTAGAGGGCATAGCCGAGTTAGCTTGTGATCTTTTTATAGCTTGATCACAAATGACTACATTTTAGTTGTATGTATTAGATGTTTTGGGGATTTTCTGACAGTGTAAACATGGTAGATCAGACATAAACTCCTATAATGGTGGACAGACAAATGGTTTGGCAAAAAATACAGGAAATGTATGAAATTGAGACAAAACTGGGCCCAGTGGTCTTAGGAACAACTCTTCTATAAAAGTGATAAAAGACTGGAAGACCACATCACAAGGTGGGATAATAATAGATCAGAAGTTAAGAATGAGTAACACTGCATTTAATATCGGTTTATCTATATAACTTCTTTACATTATTGTGTCACTAATTTCACATTTTTCTTCAGATTTGTTGTTTAATTTTTTCTGTATTTTAAAATTTCTTGCAAACATCTTGTCAGATTGTTTTAAAATGCCAGCAGTAACAAAAACAATAAAACCAACAAACGCTTTGTCCTCGAACCGTTTAGTGTTGGTCTGACTGTGTAACTGTGTCACAATGTTCTTTAGCACTAATTGCACTGTGTGGGTGGTAGAGCTGCTTGGCAGGGCAGTGGTTAGCAGTGCAGACAGGATGCCTCTGGGACTCCTCCTCGCTGTTCTTGTAGAAACTTTCTGCAGGTACTTTGGCTTCATCCTTGTGAGGGTAATTGGTCACTAATAGGTGTGGATATCAATATGAGTGCTTGACTTTAATTGAGTCATCCATATGGTTGAGTGTCGATTGATTGACTGCAGTGCGCTGTCTCATATGTTTTAAAGGATAAGCTCATACATTTTCTGGATAGATTCTTCCTCTTTGTGATTTAGCTTTTAATTCCTTCTCTTTTTTTATGGGGGGGAGCAAAAACCAAGAAAATTGTCATCATACTTTCCTCCATTGCTGTAATTTCTCATGCATATTTTCTGTTAATGCATGAAATGAGGGGCTTATCTTGTATTTACCGGATACCGTAAGCTTTTTTGGCAGCCTGATGATTTTCTGTGAGTGCTGTCTTAAAGATTTGCTCATCCTCTGCTCTAAATTGCAGCAAAGTACCATTGTCTGCCACAACCGGGTGGACCCCAACGGGTCACGCTACCTGCTGGGAGACATGGAGGGCCGCCTGTTCATGCTGCTGTTGGAGAAGGAGGAACTAATAGACGGCACAGTGGCGCTCAAAGACCTGCACGTGGAGCTGCTCGGAGAGGTGCTCATTCATCTTCTTCTGTCTGCCGTTTTATCTCCGTCTGTCCTCTCTCTGTTTATCCACCTGCCCGTCCTCTGGCATTTTTCCCATCTGCTTCTCTCTACCTGGCCCGACCACCCATTTCTCCTGCTTGTTGACTTTCCGCTCCTGCCTTTCCCCTTCACTACCTCGGCAACCCCCCTCTTTTTGTTACGATTGACTTTTTAATGGTTCTGGCCCCCCGAGAGGAGCTAATGGGTCTGTCTACACTTGTACTGAGGATGGGGGAAAAAATGATTCCAGCTCCCGCTTGCCACATTGTCACTTATCCCTTAAAAGTTGATTTAGACAATGACTCTATTTCAATACCGAGCTTGAAAATCAATCTCATGTTCAAGGCTGACAGCGTTTAGTTTGTAGCACCTTCCTTGTAATGGCTTTCCAAGGAGGCTTGGAGAGGAAGAATGCTTTCTTTTCTGGTTCTCTGGGTGATGCTGAGGCTTGAAGCAATCAGGCAGACTGCTTGCTGAGCTAGAGACGGATTGCTTTCTATATAATTCTTAGCAGTCTGGAGCAGTCTTTGCAAACATGAGCAGCTTTAGATTGTAAATGTCAGAAAGAAAAGGCTTTATTAATTGTTCATTAATAATAAAGCGCATTGTTTTTACACAATAAATGCTTTTTAAAACCCATTCCCGTCAGTGTAACACCATGTGCTGATTAGGATAAGCTTGTAAGTTTGTGTATTTTGGTAAACCGAGTTTAGAAGGTTGAAATATGTTCCCAGCTGTACATTAATCACATTATCTGCTATTGCAGTGACTTAGTTTCAGTGTAGCTGAACACTATTTAGCTCCATGTTGCTGCTGCCAGAAAACTCATCTTATTAGCTTTTTTTTTTTTTTTTTTTTGTAATTTGGTACATAAATGGTCCGAATTATTAACGGATTTTTGTCACCCAAAATGACTGATCCTTAAAGGAATGTCTCATTTTTTTTTTTTAATTTTGTGTGGCCAACAATAATAACAACAATAATGATAATAAGAGTATATATTTAATGTAACCTGTACATTGAGTCCGTGAGGAAGCTAATATCCGTCCTGAAGAAGTTTTGTTTTCGCTTGGATTTCTTACACTTTTAATCTTCTGTCAGCTGCTGAATTGTTTTGGACTTATTGTCACAATCTGATGCTAATTCAGTCCCTTTGTGCAATATTGACCCATAATATTTTTTATTTCACATGCATCATTCATATGAAATGGAGGTGAAACTTTTGGTTGATTGAGCAGTTTTGTCAGATTTATTAGAATTTTTTAGTTTTTCATGTTTGAGTGTCTGTTTCAATCTTATGTGTGAAGAGAACAAGCCGACACTCGGGCATCTGTGAGATGACGACATTTATGAATAATGTACCGTAGAGATATATCCTGAGAGACTGACATATTTGTGTGGTTCTTCATTGACAGACATCTATTGCTGAGTGTTTGACCTACTTGGACAATGGTGTGGTATTTGTGGGCTCCAGACTGGGTGACTCCCAGCTTGTGAAGGTAAGCAGCAAAAGAGCAAAGTTTCACTAATTCTTGACTACTTACTTGCCCTGGACATTTTCTGTAAACTGTGTAACACCAATGTATTCGCCTCGTTCCGTCATTGTTTTTTTGTTTCTAATGTTTGTATGTAAAGCAGCTTGAATTGTCATGTACATGAAATGTGCTATACACATAAACCAGCCTTGCCTTATTCATGTGCCGGCTTTGTTTCTCTGCAGCTTAACGTGGACAGCAACGAGCAGGGCTCATATGTAACTGTGATGGAGACATTCACCAATCTGGGACCCATAGTGGACATGTGTGTGGTGGACCTGGAAAGGCAAGGCCAAGGCCAGGTACATAACAAAATCTTTTCTTTTTTGTTTTTTATCTGTTTAAAACTGATGAAAGAGTTCGTGTCTATTGTCACAGAAAAGGTTGAGGATATGTGTCAACTACCAGTGGCTCTTTTCTAACACATTCCCATATTTGCACTAACTTACTTTTTAATGTCTTATACTAATGTAGTTGCATCTAGATCTATAAAAAGTCACAGACTCTCCTCAGTCTGTCTTTTCTTCTTTCATCTAGCCAGTGGCACCTTTATATAGACATTAACATGTATCTGCTGTTATGTCCAGGTTGCATTTGGCTCTGATTTGTCTGGACTGCAGTTACTCCTGATGTTAAAATCTACCTGTCAATCACAAAATCTCCACCGGCTTTTTTTTCCCCCTTTTGTTGCAAAAAGTCATAATGCCGTTCAAGTAATTTCCTTTTGTAAAACTGAAACCACTAAAATAAAGGCCTTTGTATTGTTTGCTTTAAACATTCATCATCTTCTAATCTGCATTTCTGTGCACTCCAGTTTGTTTTCCTTCTGCAAATGTCAAACGGTGTGTAATCTGAATGTAAGGTAGCACGAACTGGAAAAGATCTCCGTGTACATTTAGAAAGCAGACGCGTGTAAATGTTTCTACCAAGTAATAATTGACATTTTCCTAAAAAGTCAAATGTGCCATTTAAAAAATATTTTATTTATTTTCTGTAAAATACAACCAGTCTCATTGAAGCTGTCTGGTATTAGTGTGTTCTTTAGCTTATCACCAGAGAGGTAATGAAATGAAATTAAATGAAAAATACTTTATTTATCCCTCTAGAGGGAAATTATTGATAATATAGTTATTGTGAAATTATTGTAATATAGTTTGTAACATTTCTCTGTCTTTGTCTTGAATCTTTGAGGCAAATCAAGATGAAACAGTGGAATATAGACAGAGCAATACTGCACAGAAGGGTTTTTTGGCAGGTTTTGACTGCAGGCTTCGAGGCTCTGGATGTAGTTCCAAAGGCAGCAGTCCATAAGAGCTCTGAGCCATTCTGCTGGGCAAATACCAGCGTACAATCAGCCACTGACGTTCTTCGCCCATACAGTCCCAATCATTTCATGCTGTACAGATCCAATAGTAAATCCAATCCCAAAGGGTTTGATTTGCAATTTTCTGCAAATCCACTGAGCGTTTTGCCCGGTTAATTGATGCAGACACATTCCAGGGCTGTTGAGACAAAAGAGGATTCATGCACAAGCTACAGGACAAAGTGCAAGCTGACTTTTTCCAGAGAACTCGTTAGAAGCACAGTATGTCGTCAGCGCTGAAAAACTGTGCTCACAGATGTGCCGCTGAGTACCACGCAGGGATGAAAACCTGCTTAAAAAACAAATATACAAACGTGTGAAGATTATCAGGATGGGGACGTTTGAGAGCATGCTCGAGGGAACTGGGTGAGTTGCCAGGTTCATCATGGCCATTTCCATTAGGATGGAACTAGGTGGCAGGTGGAAGGGGGTGAGATTATCTGGGCTCTGGCATTAATCTTATTAGTGTACCATGACTGGATGAATAAATAACATTCTGGTGCTCTCCAGTCAGGCTGGGAAGGCACCATAGTTATTAACCGTCAGGGTGTTGGAGCTTAACACTGTCATGTTTCATAATGGTGGTGTCAGAGGAGATCTACTATTAACACCAGTTCATCACCAGTCTGACAGAACCACTTCTGCCGTTGCTGGGACGGTGTTTAACACTTCTGCTTCCTCTCCAAAGTACCGAATCTTCCGCTGTTAAAGCCAATTCTTACTTCACCTCTCTTCAGGCTTTCACTGACAACCCTTTAACGTCGTCAAGGAGGCTCTAGGCTGGGAGGTAGTTGTCGACAAAGTTGGCTAGAGTCTATTTAGAAACGACTGGCTTTCGAGGCTGGTTGTGTGTGTTTATCTTTTAGGGTAAGAAATCAATAAAAAAACAGCAAAACTTCAAAGGGAAATACAACCAGTTCAGTCATTAGTGAAGGAAAGTCCTCGAAACACTTTAAACTCTACAGCCTTCCTACAAGGAAGAAGCCAGACATGATTCTTTTTTATCTGAGGTTTGGAAGGTGAAAGTGAAGTTCTTCAGGAACACCACAAATGTCTTGGATCCCATCATCTGCCAGCATCCAGAGTTGAAAGAAGCTGAACAAGTTGCTGAACCGTGCAGCCCCGTATTCCAGAACTCCCAGTGCAATTAACCAAAATATGCCATACCATCACACCCTGTTTACAGAGAAAAGTTAAAATGGGATGGAGCCTTTGGTTCGAAATGTTGACTTCCATTGCTAAAGAAGAACTTGTCGGGGCTCCAGACTAATTTTTTTTTGTATTAGTTGCACTGGTGTACCTAACTTTTTGGGTGCACCAGAACAAAATGCAAACCGTTTCACAGCGTTGTTCTCAGCACCACATTGTTTCTTATGGATTACCTTTTAGAATGTATGGAAATGTATTACCCTTAGACATCGCTTAGACATCGACGGTTATTTATATTATTGTAAATAACAATGATGTATAGGCCATTATTCTTTATTTAAAGTATGAATTTTAATTTTAAAAAACATCATTTTTTAAATCAGACAAAAAGAAATGGCCTCATTGATCTGAATATTACTAACTATTCAAACTTCAGGCTCATGAAGCTGAGCTGGTCCTGGCAAATTTCCCTCAACCAGTCCTAAACATCAAGTTTTAAAAGAATTATTTTTATTTATTAAATGTCGGACGGTGTCGGTAGTTTTGTTGACAATGATTGTGTTTTTTTTAAGTGTGCAGCAGTCAAAATCCAGTCGACTCTGATTTAGACTTTCTTGTTTGTTTCGTCCAGGTACTGTGAAAAACTTTTAAATTGGTAACAAATATCACCAACATATGAGCCAATTCCATGATATGTTTTCAAATGAATTCCAATTCATTCATTATTGTCAAATTCAGCGATACTTGTGTGTGTCATTCTTTGTCGTACCGGATGCTTAATAAGTGCTAGACGCCATAATACATTGTACGACTGTGGATCAGAGCCAATTAGAGGAGAAGCGTTATATTCTTTTACATACCAGTATTGTGCGGTTTATGTTGGGAACATTTACAAAATGACACTTGCCACAGTACTCATCATTATCACTTTTATTCCTCAGACCTTGAGGATAAAAAGTCACGATAAATCAAGAACATTGAAAGTCTCCGTTATCTTAAGTCATCTGACTCTTTCCCTCGGGTTCCTTACTCTTCCTCTGAGTTTTAACATTGGCTTTCTCATCTGAAAATGCAACCGAAAATGAACCATTACAGAAAGCTACCTGACATCGATCTGTTTCTTTCTTTATGAAACTAAACTGCAACATAATCTGAAACCACACAGAACTTTGTACCATTAACGTTAAACGTTACTGTTGCTAACATTGCATTATTAACATTGACGTTAACGTTGGGATGATTTTCACAAGCTGGAGCAAATTATTTGTTAAACTTATTCTCGTTTATGTACCTTTTTCTCTGCTCTGCCACCACTCCGCCGTAGAGCCGGACAGGAAGTTGAAACTCCAAAATTGTTATTTGCAGAGCAGTGTTGCAATTTCACGCCCTTACTATGGCACATAAATGTACGCAAATATAGATTTTATGTCCATGTGGACTCATTCATACAATCGGATTTACATTTGAAACATCTGGGGGGGAAAAAATCCTCATTCTGAAGGCATGGCAGCTTTTATTGTGTCGTGGCGGTTGCGCCACAATAATTTACATGTAGCGGAAACCCTGCATGATCAGAACACATTGATAACATCTCCGTGGCCAATTTAATTATTGAAGGCTTCAAAACATGAAGGTCTAATTAGAACATTTATACTGAATATGTGATTCACTTTGAGCCGCAGAGTGAACGTCTGACTGCTGCTCATGATTTGGCCCATTAGTTTTTCTTTTTGTTAATTTCCGTGAGTTCAAATCCTCTGCTGTTAGTGCTCAGCTGTAAATGATTATAAACGGCACTGTGAAGATTCCTTATTAGAAATGCAAGTGATCGCTTTAAGTATGACATGAGTCCAGAGTCATCGTCTAAGAAGCAGATGGAAAACATATATCAGGATAGCTAACATTTAGATAAATGAATAAAATGCTAAAACGCATAACAACCAACTGCCATGAAAATTCACACAGTCATTCTGTCCTTGTCTGTCTTTGCTGCATTTCAGCTGGTGACGTGCTCAGGTGCATTTAAAGAGGGCTCTCTTCGGATCATCCGCAACGGCATTGGGATTCATGAGCATGCCAGCATTGACCTGCCGGGAATCAAAGGTTCGTGTGTCCTGTGTGTGCACGTCTGTGTCTCATCCAACACCTACCTCTCAGGTCCTGACTCTATCTGGCCCTTAATCCTCAACTGGCTTGACGGCACAGCCACTTAATCCTGCGCATCTGCTTGCCTCACTGGCCAAGATGCCAGCTGTTGCTCCTCCAAGCTCAGCACATGAGTGCGAGCAGATGGTGCAGATGTCAGGGGTCTCGGCTTGTCGCTTCCAAAAAGAACAGGAAAGTTGCCAAGGTCAGGTCTGGAGACATTTGTTTTCATTTACTAAAACCAAAGAGCTCTTAGTGTCTGCTGTAGAGAACAGTCAAGTCGAGGAGTGCCGTCAGGTCGTTAACGACCTCTTAATCCCACAAAATTAGGTTCCTCTCAAAGGATTTATTTGATGCTTAAACAAGACACACGGGCCAGTGAAGGTCTTCTCGTACTGGCTATGCTTCGGCTGTTTATTGACCATCTCTGCCCCTGGCCTCTTGATGAGGGGCCAATTATTCTCTTAAACAGTCAATTGCTCTTTTGAGAGGATTCTGCAAACCTGTTCATCTTCCAACATGTGAGCATTTAACAGACAAAAAAAGTTAAAGATTGGCTTCTGGCTCGATATTTTATTTGCGTTACCCGGCAGAATGGTGCAGAAAATGACTTTTCTTTCTAACACTCACACTTGAAATCCATTCAAGGTTTGTGGCCGCTCCGCTCCGAGGCAGGCAGAGAGACGGATGATATGCTGGTTCTGTCTTTCGTGGGTCAGACACGGTGAGCGGTTGCTGTTCAGCATGCCAGAAAAGTAGAGAGAGTCACTTATGATTTCACATATCTTATCTGAAGAGTGTGTTGTCTCCCCAGAGTGCTGATGCTGAGCGGAGAGGAGGTCGAGGAGACTGAACTGCCGGGCTTCGTGGACAACCAGCAAACATTTTACTGTGGCAACGTGGCGCATCAGCAACTCATTCAAGTTTGTATATATGCACACACTTTTTATGCACGTTGAAAGTATGTGTGGTGTCAGTGTGCATCACTGGAACAAGCTTTGCTCGGTTAAGCATTTGTACTTGTATAGCTGGTGCAAAAAAAGAAAGAAAGGGAAAAAAAAGCTGACTTGCCGTATTTGAACATCCCAGTTCAAAGTGGGAATGTTCTCTAATTTCACAAATTTAGATTTAATTACAGAAATTAATCATTTAATTGCGGAATTTTCCGTTTAATAAGATTCCTTCTGAATCATGCATGATTAAAAGGAGCAGGCTTGAGTATGAAGGGCGAAAAAGGACTTCATGTATTTTACACTTGCTTGTGATGAATATTGCACTTCATTTAAATTCAAGTTTCAGCCTGCCACATGAAATGAGGATGAGACCTGTTGTAAAATTCTGCCAGATGTTACTCCCTCAACCAGACATCTTCAGGTTGTTATGACAGCTCTGCATCCATATTACTGTTGTCCCTGTCTCTCGCAGTGGCTATTTATACGCATATATCACATTTACATTTTTCTCATCTGTTCTTTTTTTTACATAACCTTTGCTTTTCTGGCCTTTCACAAAATGACTTGGTTTAACTGAAGTTTTCCCTTAAATTTGCATGAAATTTTTAATTTGGCCTTCAGTAATCGCACCAACCCAACAAAAACAAAACAACACTGTAGTCGGAAGTGTCTTGGGGACACCATAATTAATGGACTTGAAACAACAGAGGCTGCAGAAATTTGAAGTGGCATCATCTCATTTCCATAATTTTCAAAATCCTTTAAAAAAAAAAAACGTTATAATCGCATAAGAAGCAAAAGACAAAGCAATATTTTTGTGCAGATAATGAATTAAATAACTCCACGCAACATGAAAGTATTGCTCGTAGTGCTAAACCCACTAAGGCAGCCCTTTGCAGCCTTTAGCCTTGTTGTAGCTCGTTATTTTGGCCCATCATCCTCCACATACACTGTGTGCTTTAGCTTTGCTGCTTTAATTAACCTCACAATAAAAACTGTGTGCAGCTCATTCCAGTAAACAAGTTTAAGCAAGCCTACTGTGCATACCTTCCCAGCATGTGATGACTAAAATCCAAAGAAGCAGCTGGTAAACAATGCTGAGCATCCACAGTTGCCCACATATTCCTCTCTGGGGGAACTGGAGATCAAGCCCCCGTTTAAAGACCAGTGAATGGGAGACCGATGGTGCCCACGTAGCAACACATTTTCCTTTCAAGTTGAAAGTCAGCAATATCTTTTTCATAATGCCCTCTGACTTGTGATCGGTCAGGTTGCCAGGTTTGGTGCAGATTAAAATTTCAGTTGTAGTTTGATTAAAAGAAAATAAATAAGTGCACGAATGTTTTAGACAAGTTGCTTCACTCCCTGACAATAATTATGGTGACTCTGGGGGTCTCCTGACCTGTGCAGGTCCCCATAGTGGGATCTACTCAGAGAGGCTGCCATCAGAAATAGAATTTAATTAAGTGTCCATGCAAATCTCAAATAAGTTAATAAGAAGACCAGTAAAGAGCTCAAACACATAAGGGACCATGTATCAGAAATAATCAGCAGAGGAAAATAGGTGAAATATTATAATTATTCCCTTTATGCATCTTTTTTTTTCTTTCTAACCAGTGTTGTTTTCGTCAACAATGACGAAGACGAAATTATTTCGCTGACGACCCTTTTTTTCATGACGATAACGAGACGGTGACAAGCTAAACGTGTCTCTTTGATGACGAAAACATGACGAGACGAGCGTGAGTTTACGTTGACGAGACTACACGAAAATGTTAGTGGGTGGTCTGTCAGACATTCAGAATCAGAGATTTCTGCCTGTTGTCCAGCACGGCCCATTTACAGCTAAAATAATATTAATTATAATCAAATATTGTTTTACAAAAGGAAGGAAGCTAAAACCGCATCTGTAGCCTGTTTGCCACCGAAACAAACTAAATCTGAACTTCAATTCGTGCAGCCTGAATATTCTTTATTTTTTTTCCAACGGACCGAGTTGATAAGTCTGAAGCGGTGGAAAGGACACCCAGACAACAGGGCATAAGTTACTTTACATGAAGGCCAGAATGTTTATATTGTCATGATGACCATCTGCACTTTTTTGCTATGCAGTTTAAAACCATTTAGAAGTGGCAGCGTATAGACTATTGCCTCCTCCTCCTGCTGCTGCTGCAGCATCAGCTCAACCCGTTTCACCTGATCTGAGAAACTTCGGGGAAACTAAAAATAGAACAGCAGAAGCGGTCAGAGTCCGCGGCTGATAAAACAGACAAAAATTAGAAATTTTTTTCTCTGTTCTTTACATAGGCTACTAAATGTTAGGATTATTTTTTTAATAGAAATTCACATAATTTTTGGAGAAGTCAGGGACCAGCAAATCTTCATGATTTTATTTTACTGTTGTTGAATGTGCAAAATGAAATTGTTAAAAGACCAACACTTTGTTTTTTTCCTGTTTTTATCCTACGAAAACTGACGAAAACCAGACCAAGACCCTTTTGAGTTTTCGTCAACTAAAACTGGACTAAAACTATCACATATTGAAATAACTAAATATGACTAAAACTCATTTGTATTTTCGTCAAAAAGACTGAGACTAAAACTTAAATGTCTGCCAAAAACAACACTGTTTCTAACAGAATAACATTTAATCTTGACTCCTACTTATTTATTTATTTTTAAATTGTGCAGTGTGTAAAAAGTTTGTTGTCCACATTCTAGAGGACATGATTACAGTTTTTATTTTAATTAACAGTTTTAATTACCATTCTATATAATATTTAATTGCTCATTTCACTCTTTGAACTGCTGTCAGGAATCTTGATCTCATTAATCTCTAATAATTGTGCACTGCCATTAAAAAGGAGGCATTAAAATGAAAGCAGAACATCTGTAAGTGAATTTCTTTTATGGATCTCTTTAGCTAAAGAAACCAATGAACATAAATGTGAACAACTTTTTAATTCTGTTTATCTGTTTTATTATTAGAAGTCTGCATATGATATCTGCCACTAATACAAGTAGTTTTCTTTTCCAGTGCTTAATCTTTTTTTTATGCTACATCTGCGGGGTCACACATTACTTGTTTCAAACTTGAATACATGTGAACGTCTTAAAACGAAATCTTTTTAAAAGCTAAAAGTCATAAATAGTCTTAGTTATGCAGACTTTAACATCTTTTCTCAGTATGCTCATATTCATCAATTTTCCTTTCAAAGATAACTTAGTATACTTCATTATTGGTTATATCACTTTATTAGTAGCAGCCTTTATTGTAGTACTTAGAAGTATGCATTAACATTAGTTAGATTTTATGTTACATTTATAGGTGTTGAAGCTCACTGATGGCTCCACACAGACTTTGACCAGCGCTGCCTCGCACACGGCTGTCAAAGTGATTTAGTTTGATCATCAGACGTGCATGGATGAACTGCACTGAATTGAACAGTAACAGCGTGTATGATTGCTTAATTTGTTCTCAGCACAAATTGTTTGGAAGAATTTCCTGTTGAAAGTATTTTTTTCATTCTCACATATCGATGAAATCAGCCATAAATTTGCCAATTAGGAAAACCATACGCGCTAATGTGCAAATCAAGCTACGTAGCAATGACGTCTTAACTTAACGATAAACACAGAGCTTGCTAACATTTGTTTGGACAGTTTTCACACGGCTTGTCTTCCCGCAGCGTCTTCTGACATAAAGCATCACACATGAAGAGAAATATGTCTCTGTTAACATTCACAGAAATCACAACTATTTTTGTCTCTCCGAGTGCAGCTCGCCTTTGAAATTAGACGGTTTAATCTTCTGCCTTCTACAACTGCCTTCAGTGGCTTTGTGTTTGATGTTCTATTGAATATATGCTAGTTTAACATCTCATTACACAGTTTATTGCTGGTTCTCCCCAGCAATGCAGCACCTGCATTTATAGTTTGACTGCTTCTTTTCTTTTTTCTGTATCTGCTGCCATCTGTAAATGACATTTTTACTTTTCTGTTCTTTTTTCTGTGCCGTGTAGCGGCCTTTACATTATTAGATGTTAAATGTTAACTTTGTGTTTTGCCTCAGCCTGAGGTGCTGATATGTATTCACCAGCTTATTTTGAATGAGTAATACGAATGCAATCAAATGAAATGTCCAAATGTAAATGTAGATTTTTTTTTTTCCATTTTGTTTTGAACGTACAGTGTGAATCGGCTCCATCAGTTTAGCTGGAAGTAGCCTTATTCTTCGTAAACATTGTGTTGGCATATGCCATATAAAACTGATTGGAGGTGATTCAACAGTCATTTATTTCTCTCCCATCAAATATCTAATCAAAACAGAATAAATAAAAAAATTGATATTGTAATAGATGATACGTATCATAGCTCTGTCTCTTCAGTTTCTGTCCCCTTCCAGAAATAGCATTGTTGTTAATAAAAGGGAAACCATGTGCCCCTCCAGATCACATCAGGCTCTGTGCGCCTGGTGCTTCAGGACAGCAAGGCATTGGTGAGCGAATGGAAGGAGCCGCAGGGCAGGAACATCAGCGTGGCTGCCTGCAACCACACACAGGTGGTGCTTGCCGTGGGGCGGGCCCTGTTCTACCTGCAGATCCTGGCTGGAGAGCTCAAACAGATCAGGTAGGACAGATTTGGACAAGTTTATTTGACATCTTTAATTGTAAAACAATTTTTTGACTTGCACCAACTTAATAGCGAAGCCACAAAAGTGCCATTTTTCCCTCCATGAACCATTTGATTAATTTATCCAGTACTTTTAGTGAGTTAAAATCAGTACTTTATAGTATATCATTGATGTGAAATTCACATTTACTTGACATCTTTTATTTTGATATTGCATAAAAAGATAGATGCAATGAGTAGATGCATCAACATGAAGTTTACTCCTCTGCTGAAGTGCGTGTGTGAATGGCTGAAGTCAGCATTCACTTAGCTCAATGCAGCACAAAGATCAACAGAAAGAAACTGCTACACTGGCCTTATGAAGATGAAACAAAATACGATGGGGGCATTTTTGTACTTGCTAGTAGATAAGTTTGGTTGTAACTGAACTTAGCCAAGCTAGGTGCAGATTTCTAAAAAAAAATCCCTTGTGAGTAAATATAATTAGCAGTCTCTGTATTTGATTGGAGAGCCCTTTACAAACAGAGTCAGCTTGCACATTTACAAGAGCTCTGACCTTATCGCCTGCATAAAACAGAAATTAGCCTAAATATTACATTACTTGTGGATTAACTGCATATTTGATATGTGACGACAGCTGCACACAATACTCAACAAAACGGCTTTGCAAAAGTTAGATTATTAATTTACTTGCTCCATTCCCAATAGTTGTATCTGACTCATTTTAATGAGTGTAGTTTTGTCCTTCGTTTTTTAATCTTTATTTTCATTTATTCTTTTTTGATTTTTGGTTTGGAATTTTAAAGTGATTTCATCTGACATTATCCCTTTTTTTCCATTTTTTCTTATTTTGCTGCTGTGGTTTACATTTTATGCTGTCTTTGGGACTTAATGCAATAAATCAGCATGTGCCAATTGTTTTTTCCGTCTCAAAAATAAGACACTTCTTATAAAAATGGCCACTAGGGTTGCTTGGAGCACACAATATTTGTTTTCATCCCCAAGTGTTTGTAAATAATGAAAAAAAATGGAGCAAAGTGTCTAATCAGAGCTGTGGAGGACTGTGTGGATTACATCAACACAGTGTGGATTACAGCAGATGGTTTGACGTGAGTCATGAAATTCTATAAATGACAGACCGCCCTGTTTTATGCAAAAGGCTGAAATGTTCTGTTAAACTGCTTCAATCTAGGTTCTTAAATGGAGATTATCCGTTGTATTGGCCTTGGTGAATTGCCATGATTTTCTTCTCTTTGTATGAATTTAGCCCTTGAAAAAGGAAAAAAATTGACTTAGTAAATATTTTGCAGTGCAATTATATTGAAGCTTAAAGGTTAAAAATTCAATATTTTAATCCTTAAAGTAGCAGAAAATTATTATTTTTTTTAGCCTAATTTACACCAAACGTTACTGGCGCTTTAGCTCCAGGGCCTTTTAAAATGAAAACTAAATAATTGCTCCAGACTGTGGCTGTTTTTATTTTCCGATAAGTCAAATTATTTTTTGCTAACTGTGAGTCTCAGCTGCGGAGCTACGGAGTATCCACGGCAGAAGCAAGGGCGGGAACTCTTATCAGTCAGTTTTTAAGATAGTGAAAATAATAATAAAATATGACATTATTGTTAGTTTCACACAGCTGTTTCTTTTTTTCTTCTTTTTTTTTATACAGATGAATAAAAGCGATTATGATAATTGTGCTGGCACAGTCACCGTTTTTTCAAATGATCAGGATTATGTGATTAGTTAATAATTGAGCTCCGGGTGTAGCTCAGCTTGGCCAGATATGTGACGGCTCTCCTTTTGTCCCAGTATTCATGCATAGGAGGGGAATCAATTTACCTGTAGATTGTGAGAAAACAGTGAAAGTATTCTGCCTCTTAACTTTCTCTGTAAGAGGTAATTGTGTGTGTGAATGTAGCAAAAAAAGAAAAAATCACTGCTCAGACTGATTTTGTCAGATGAGCAACATGCTTCAGGTGACAGAGATGACACGTAGTCTTAACCTCACCCAAAATAAATGAAGTGTCTCTTCACAACTACAAGAGCCATATGCGAAATCTTGATCTCAAAAGAAAGATAAGACATGTGAGATGACTAGAGAAGTGTCAGAATCAAGATATGTGTTACTGTGTCAGAGTCGATTCCCCTGGAGCACATTAGAAAATGTAAATGTTCTCTCTTCCTACGAGAAAACCACATGACTGTCGGGGAAAAGCAGAGGATAGCCGCCCAGTTCATCTAGGGATTTGAAAAGCAATGTCTGATAAGTAGCTGTGCAAAAAAAACAAAAAGCTAATGAAGTGAACCTGAGCAGTTAAATAGGTGTTTTTAAGGAAATGTTATGCAGGTTAAGTAGAGAACACATAAGCAGTGTTTTACTTTTAGGTAGAATAAAACTTTTGACCACAAAACAACAAAACATGCTTTATGACTTAGTGATTTTTTTCTTTGCCACTTTGTGGCTGCAAGCTCATAGAGTTTCTTCACAGTTCCTCCTCCTACTTATTTTTCTCTTCTGTGTACTGGACAGGAAACGTGGAATATGCACGGAGCCCCTAGACCTGCTACTTGAACATGCGACAATTTGCCTCCCAACTGGTGTATTAGTCTGACTTTGAGGAGTTTGATTATGTACAATCTAAGTCGAACATGTGTGTCACACCCGAGCAGGACAGGCTAATTGAGCTCTTGTTCAAACTTGCAGATGTTTAACCCTCATCACACAGAATTATGTTGAACTCCCAGGCTGTTCTTTTTTACATTTTTTATTCTTTTTGCTGAATTTTTAACACATTTAGCTCAGAGTAGAACTTTTCACACAAAAACTGTCAAATTTGTTGTTGCTTCAAGAATACCAACTGAGGTAATTAACCTTTTTTTTAATGCAAATAAGCTGTTGAACACTAATTAGCATTCAGATGAGTCACCCAACTCTAAAAGCTCTGTAGTGAGAGGGGAATTTAGAAGAAATGTTGTTGTAGGAACTATAAAGAGGTGCACATACTTGTTACTTATTGAGGAGGAACATTTGGAGTACCGCTATAAAAAGCGAAAATAAACCCTGTGGTTTAGATCCCACAGTTTTCTATATAATATTAATCATCTTCCATTAACTTACTATAGATTGACCTCTTGGCAATTTGTGTCTCAGGTAAAATCAATTAGAGCTTCTAGTCTGTGAGACTAACACAATTATCTTCTAAGCTATTTTAGACTTCTTTGTGCGCCTCACCCTTCGTCATACACCCCCCTGAGTCGCACAACATGCAGGGCAATTTGCCTGTTTTCAACTCGTCTTCCTCTTCCTCAGTACCACAGAGATGGAGCACGAGGTGGCCTGCCTGGACATCACACCTCTGGGGGAGGGCGGCAACGAGTCACCGCTCTGCGCTGTGGGACTGTGGACGGACATCTCGGCCCGCATGCTCAAACTCCCCTGCTTCACAGCACTGCACAAGGAAATGCTGGGCGGAGGTGAGAGAAAAGATGGTCAGAAACCACAGGTGACAACGAGGGAAAGCTGTTACTGACTTGTAGAGAAAGACGGGGGGATGGAGATAACGTCAAGTTAAGTGCGTTATCTTTCTGCCCTGTAGAGGTGCGTACGGCACCTGGAGAGATGCAAAACAAGAAAGATTCCTGAATATGAAGGAAGTAGAAAAACAATCCGGTCAGATTTGGCCAAAAGATGACCCTCAAATCAAAACAAAAAAATGGATTTATGAAAAGATGTCAATCCCTTTGCTTCTGTTCCACCTTCTAATAGGGAAATGGTGAAAGAAACAGCTGAGCTGAGGGCGGGGGAAATGGATAAACACTTAGTTTGTAATAAATTAATTATTCAAAATTTTATTTTATTGTTGAGGTTAAGAGGAGATAAATAATTTTTTTCAGGGATTTTTGGGCATCAGTGGCCTTCATTTGAAACTTACTTAATAAAAAGGGGATTAGAAAGAGAGGGAGATGGCATGTTTAGCACGGACACGAAGCCAGATCCATCAGACATGAACGTAGGAGAGACAAGGATTT
>JAOXYM010000001.1:7268203-7278571 GCA_028567055.1 Leptatherina wallacei
GATGAAAGCAGGTGTGTGGGTGGAATGACCGTGGGTAACCTTTACTCCTCTCCGGTGACAGACAGGGGGAGACAAAAACACACAAGAGGGAAAGAGACAGAGCAACCAAGAGGGAGAGAGACAGTAGGATCATGACAATCGGAGGAACATTTCAGGGGGATTATGGCACATTTTTTTTGGGCAGTATTCACATGTTTATCTGAGTTGCTCATTCCACAGAAGTTCAATCCTTACAAGTCGTACATCGTTGCAAAGCTGACTAAGGAGGCTTTCCAACGATGTATACCACCACACTACTTGATATTATCAAAGAGGAAAAATAAATGACCAAATACAAATTTCCCTACCTTTCTGTGCTAAGTTTTAAAAAATTTTTTATTAGACTTAACAGTTGTGACACTGCCTAGAGAAGTCAAGCTGGACTGTTCAGTGATAGCCTCAGTTTTAGCTCAGAATGCAGCATCATGCTCATAATGCACATAATTTCATCCTGGCACATTAAAAGACTGCCCCTTAGCTTGCCAAAATAAGCACCTATTAAACATTACTGGTTAAAGTGGAAGCAGCGGAGGTTGATATGCTCTGAATTTTGATTCTACACATTAGATTCTAGACTTTATGTAGGTCAGTACGGCCTGCTGAATGACTTGAAGCTCCACTCTCCCTGTTTGTGATCATGTCTCTCTATAAAATGTGTGATCTTAAAGTCATAAGACTGGATTAAAAGATGTCGGTGAAATGCAATCATCCATTCAAACCCTCATTTTGTTTGAGGAGCCACAGAAGACGACATACAGCCTTTTCACTGGCTTTGTGTTTATTTTGCATTGGTGGAACACTCCGAGGTGGCTGCCAGCTTTAACAAAAACAGACTTTTTCATATTTGAAATGGATGCATAGATTTGTAATTGTTTTTAAATCTTAACCTCTTAGGCAATATGGTCCAGCAACCCCCAATAATTCTTAAATGTGCAGAATAAACGAGGTTAAACTCACTTCCCTTACCCCCCAAAACATTAACAGCTGATGAGATTTCAAAGTGAAATGCAGTCAAGTGTGAACATACAGTCCATTAGAGATGCAACTTGCAATTATTGTCATCATTACTGATTAATGACCAGCACAATTTCCTCAGAGCCTGAGATAAGATCGCCCACTTGCTTGTTTTGTCAGACAAGCAAGGCAAGACAAGTATATTTGTTTAACACATTTCATGTACAAGACAATTCAAAGAGGTTTACATAGAACATTAAAGGCATTACAGCGGTGTGCAGAGGTCATTTAAAATCACAAACGAGAGACGGGGAGAAATAAAGGACATCAGATTAAAAACGGTATCAAAAACACGATCTAGTTTAAAAAGATTCAAGCTTAAAAGAATTTGTGCAGATTTGGACTTTTAAATAAAAACTATTGAAATGCAGCTGAGAGAGCAGACTAAATATACCGTACAGCCAATGAAACTGAATGAAATTCATTTGGATTCATATTATGTACGATTTGCAGCAAATTGTCAGATTTGAGAAGCTGGAACATGAGAATGTTTGTAAACAATCAATTATTTAAATAGATGGAAATGTATTTTCTCATAGTGGACTAAGGTTTTCAGCTTTAATGTGAAGACGGGTAAGAAAAAAAAAAAAAGAAGAAAAAAATCCCACATAAACAGCAGACCCTGACTAGGGACTAGGACAGTGTTATAACAATGTGCACAGGGATTTGAATATAATCAGATTACTCCCCCCCCCCCACCACCACCACCACCACCACCCCACTCCTCGTATACAACTTGCACTGAATTGAATAAAAACAGGGGGCCGGACTCACAACTGCGATATGAGTGTGCATATAAATGTACTCATTAACTTCGCTTTGGTTTTGCTCAGATCAGAGGATCACAGTTGTAGAGTGTATATGTTAGTCAGAGGGGGCAAAACACAAGGACATCAAAAGACGAGACCCCTGCTGAGTATGCATGCTTTTCTTGTTTATTACTACTGGCTGCACACAAGCTAAATGGAAAAAAAAACACAAAAACACAAACAAAGCAAAGGCAAGGCTCAAGGGCTTACAGAGCTCACAAGGACAATCATTATTAGTTAAAGGTGCTCCGTTGGCTCCAACAGTAATTGGTACACACACCTTGCAAACCGGAGTTAAACTTGTTACTTTTACCGTATCCTTTTCTCCAGGTGCCCTCAGCGAGCGCAAGAAGGTCACCCTTGGCACTCAGCCCACAGTGCTGAGGACCTTCAGATCACTCTCCACTTCCAATGTCTTTGCCTGCTCCGACCGACCCACTGTCATCTACTCCTCCAACCACAAGCTGGTGTTTTCCAATGTCAACCTCAAGGAGGTCAATTACATGTGCCCGCTCAACTCTGAGGGTTACCCCGACAGGTCAGCAGCAGAACACTTCATCACTCTGCAACCTGCTCTGTGTTTTCAGGCTAGACTATTTCAGCGCTTCAAAGTTTTGTGGTTTTTTAATTTTTTTTTATTTTTTATATCCATCTAATCTTTGAGCTGACACAGCCAGCTCAGATCTTCTCTCTGCTGACTACAGATATTTACTCAATCCCACTGCTCTGATCTGCAGGCGATAGGGGGCATTTCCTCTTTCTTCTCCCCTCACTTTTAATGCTGCACTTTTTTCTCTCTTGTCTCATTTCCCCTTTTCCTCCAGTCTGGCCCTGGCCAACAACAGCACGCTGACCATCGGTACCATTGATGAGATTCAGAAACTCCACATTCGCACAGTTCCCCTCTATGAATCTCCCAGGTCAGTCCAGTTGGTTAGATACTGAACTTGAAATGAATATTTCACATCTGTTAACTCTGTAAACATGATCTATGTTCCTCATTGATTTAGCCTTACTCCTCCAACAACTCCCCCCCCCCCCCTTTTGTTTTTGTTATATAACTACTGAATCATTTTTATCCTCTTTTCTGTTTTAGCCTGTAAATGTCAAGACTCAGCGTCTAAAATAACTCGCTGAGGACCTTGTTTTGTTCAGCTTAGCCTCTGTTTTCACATTTGACGACATCTATCCCCTCTTTTTTCCCCCCCATTTTGTTTATTTCCTTCCCTGCTGGACACCATCTCAGGCGGATCTGTTACCAGGAGGTTTCGCAGTGTTTCGGGGTTCTGTCCAGCAGAGTGGAGATTCAAGACGTAAGCGGCAGCACATCTGCTGTACGGCCTAGTGCAAGCACCCAGGTACCATATCTCATTCCTGTGCTTGGATAATAAACACCCCAGGGCTTGTTTGGTTTGCACTCTTATCTAGCCAAACTGGCTGACTAAGAACATTATTTACACCATTAGGCTGGGAGCTTGTCAGGAAGATAAATGTCTCGTCCTGCTAGTGACTTAGCAGGCCTGCACGGGCTAAAAATCTTTAAACCAAGATTTAAATCTTATCACTGTGTGTTCTCAGGTTTATCTCTTGAAGTCTGGGAATTTTTAAAAAATCTCCCTTTATCTAAAGCTAAAGCCATTATTTTTAGCATAAGAACTGGCCCACCCACTGCACCGCAAACATATTATTTGCCTAACCCCTTCTATTTAGGTCATTTCCATAATGAATTATAAGTAGGTATCATGCAGCAGAACTGATAACAGCCAATGAATACTTTAAAGATGACATTTTATAAGCAGATAGTCAAATTTATTTTAATTGTGGCTTTTAATAAAAGTCCAAACCTGTTATATTAGAATAAAGTTCACAGTTTTGATTACAGATGTTCAATGGATTTAAGAGTGACATGCAATGCATCTAAATAGTTGCCAGCACTGATGTTGCTGACATGCACAGACGATGAGAACTGCAGGCGTGTAGTTCTTCTTATTACAGCATCATTTCTGTAACTGGTTATAAACAGGTAGATGGGTATCCCGCATGTGTGCAGACCTTTGAGGTATAACACCTCCTTTTACTCTCTACACGTCTTTGAAATATTGCCGCTGACAGCCAAGAGAGATCCCATGAAAAAACATCGTAGAATTTGAATAATAATCACGCAGACAGTTTTAAATATGAAAGCGAAACCACATTTGTAGCCCTTCATACCTAAGAGGCCTGTTTAAGTTGTAATTGTTTTATTTAGAAGAATGCAGATGCCCACACGGATTTATGCACATGTTTTCCCACATAATTACAGAGGAAATCAAGTCTGTTCTGCTGAGGATTTGACATGTTGTTCCCACTATCACTGTGATCATTTACTGGGATTAGATGTGATTTACTAATGTACACATTCAATGGGCAGAAATGCTCAGAATACTGACGCTGCAATGAATGAAACAGTTTAGGAAACACGTTTTTTCCCCTTCAAGTGTTTTCTAAATCCACACCAAGATGCATGTAAACGTCCATGAGAGTTCATGCTATATAAAAATAAAATCATCTTTTGTTTGATTTGTTGACAATAAGCTCTAAGAAGCCAACTTGGATTTACAAAAACAACAGTTAAACGTGATTAGGTCACCTTGAGAGCTCATCAGAAAACAGTGCCGGCTCTGAAGCCTCTCCAAGGGGAACGGGTGTGTGCTTCTGTTTGTGTGTTTTCTTCACATGTTTTTCACATGTGATGACCAGAGTGACGTTTACCTGATTCTAAATGCTGCACATCTGCTACTGCAGATGGTGCTGGTGCTGTTCACACAGTAAATAGACATTAAAATGGTGTCATACCTCGCACTGCATCTGTCTTTGTCCTCACTTCTCCTCCTATCCCATCTCATAAATCTACAGGCGCTCTCCAGCAGCGTGAGCTCCAGCAAGCTCTTCCCCAGCAGCACCTCTCCACATGAGACCTCCTTTGGTGAAGAGGTGGAGGTTCACAGTCTGCTAGTCGTGGATCAACACACCTTTGAAGGTGAGACAGCCCGAACGTCCCGAGCTGAAAGGGCTGCAGTTTCCAGATGAAGCTTCTGATACTAAAGTACTCGTCTTAGGAGGATATCTGATCTGAAAAATAAATGCGCACTGATTTTCTCGACGACAATAAATTATGTTTCCTAGAATGTAAAGCAAACGCAGCTTATATGAGTGATTGAACACGTTCGGCAACGTGCAAAAACCATCTCCACGATGAAACCTAGTGGATCTGGCAGGTCGTTGCTCCGTCCTGTTTTGCAATGCAGATTTTTTTCCTGCGCCAAGCCTTTCCTTTTAAAACCGTGCTGTTACCACACCCACATGAATTAGGCCATGTTGTATGTTAATAATATGTAAATAAAGGACTAGCGCAGCACAGTGTCCACAGCTGACTGCACTTTATTAATGAGCCACCGGATAACATCTCATTTAGATGTGAGGAACTTTCTAATGCACCGGATGCACGTTGTGACTTGTGTGTTAAAGTTACTTCAGCATATTAACTCCCCAGGTTAATGAAGTGGCATCTTTCATTGACGGGAGCAATAAATGAAGAGATTTAGCGCTGAGATTTGTAAATAATGTCAGTGCTTATAGTGCATTGGCTCAGAGGAGGATTCCAGTTGTTTCTTTAACTGGCTTCATCGGGGAATACAGTAGCTATCTCATGAAGCAAAATAAGAAATCTGAAGGGACAAAAGAAGTTTAAAATCCAAACAGATATCTATGCTGTGATAAGTTTTCCAGATGGGGGGAAAACAAAGGCAGGCTGTTCAATATGTACCTTTAATACAGCAGCAAATCTTCATCTTATCTTTACCTCTCTGTTGGCCTCATATGTCCTTTTTTAGAAAAATGTTTCCTAGTATTCAGTTGTTGTCGGATTAAGAATAGGATGTGTGGTCACACATGTGAATGTAGTTTGAGGTTTTCCTCCAATGAACAAACATTCAGTTAGAAAGCTCCCACAAAGAAAAGGATTTAGGTCACTGTCCAAATTGGTCTGTTTTTCTGAGATGCAGAGATCCACCACGATATTATCCCTCACAATAATAATAACAATAATAATAATAATAATTAAATTGAACTGAATAGTCGGTTTGTTTTTGCCTGAGTTGCTGCTGTTCAAGTGTAGCACAATCCTTTCCTAAGGTTGTATATTATCCCTTTTCCCCCTTTTCCCGTATTCTTAAGAAATAATATAATTGTACTAAACAAAGAGTAAAATCCTATGAACACACATCTGAATCTCCATTTTGTGTTTCTGGTAGTTCTCCATGCCCATCAGTTCCTCCCCAGCGAGTATGCCCTCAGTTTGGTTTCGTGTCGCCTGGGAAAAGACCCGTCCGTCTACTTCATTGTTGGAACCGCCATGGTTTACCCAGAGGAGTCGGAGCCCAAGCAGGGACGCATCGTTGTCTTCCATTACACTGACGGTCAGTCACCAAAACTTTTACCTCTCTCCGTTTTCAGCAAACGATCCCCGCTCTGCTTCCTCATCTTGTTGCTCAGCGTTATTACGCCGCTCGTCTTCTCACCCACCTCACTTCTGCTTTACTCTCTTTATCCTTCCCCCAGCTTCACTTTCTCCTCCCCCACTCTGGCCCGTGTCGTACTTACGGACACTTCGTCCTCCCTTGCTCTTGTTTCTCCTCTCACTTAATCATTTTCTTATCGCTTCGTATCAGACATCCTCACCATTACCATTCTCCTCATTTCCTTTCGCCCTCTCAAGATGCATTGCTTGCATTTCATTTATCCTGCCACCAGCTCTCCGTTTCACCCTCACCTTTATTGTGAATGCAGCACCGTCTCCCTTTGAGTTTTTTCGCAGATCTCCGACAGAAGTTGCTAATGTAACTAAATATTACATATTTAGCATGAATATTAACTGAGGTGTGATTGATGGCTGCTTCCTGCAGGTAAGCTGCAAACCGTGGCTGAGAAAGAGGTGAAAGGCGGCGTCTGTTCTTTGGTGGAGTTTAATGGGAAACTGCTGGCCAGCATAAACAGCACAGTAAGTGACAGCGAAGAAAGAAAAGCTTTTGACACGTTTTTTTAATCGTACGCTTTCATGTTTGATGTTTATAAACCTGTGAGAAAGATGCAGCCTGAAGGTATTGTTTGAAATGCACGGATTTATTTGGTTATGTTTTAATGTCAAGCCCTCATTCAAATCAACAAGTCTAAAGCATTAACCAACCAGTGTTTTTAGATTCAACTTCTTTTCCTGTGTGTCAACAAAATGAGCTTCATGTTCGTCTCCACAAACTGGCTTTATATTTAGTAAAGCTCTCTGTCTTTGTGCAACCCTAACGAGAACATAAACAGCATTTTTCTAAAATGATAATTAGGAAATGTATTAAAGTTCAGCGTCAAAGCACTTCTTCTATTTCTTGTTATTCTAGATTTATAAAAAACAAAGTGTAATCCAGAAGAATCCACTCTGCTCATTGTACCGCACTCCTGTTTTTCTCATACAACTCAACCTCCAGATGACTTTGTTTCATTCTTCAGTTATTTAGGAGATATGTGATCTGTCCGGGAAGAGTAGTGCTACTTTTTTTTTTTTTTTTTACTCATTTTTCGCTACCATATCTAAGCGGGTTTATCCTATGTGGATCAGTGTGAAATCAGCTGACATACATAGTGAAAGAAGCAGCCTTTCCCCTGCTGCCCTGTTATACCACACTCATCCACACTGAGCTATAGATAGATTAAAGGGATTAAAAGCTTGAAAGGCAGCCTTATCTGAAGATATCATGTATCGAATAGTCCTGGCTCTCAGATTTCTGGAGCTCATCCGACTACAGGGACTCGCTTCCAGCTGCAACGTTTTCTTACCTGAAAAAGCTGTTTTCGCCTCTAAAGTCCCTTTTTAATCACCGCAGTTAAATAATTATGTACTTAACCATCAAATACTTATTAATCTTATAAGCTGAATTCATTTCTGACTTATTGGCAGCTTAAGTTGAATAAAGTTCACCATGTTGACATGATGGATTGTTTGAAAATGTCTCTTGGACACGCTCTGCTCTCTGTTCTGATGTCATCTTTACTGAAGTCTTTGAGTTCACACTTTGCTTTGTGAGAAGATGGTGGCATTACTAAATTATGGAAGGAATGCTTGAGAGACCGAGTTGTTGATTCAGAGTCTTCTCTCTTGACCTGCTTGTTGCTTTCGGTTCATTCACTGATTTTGTGGACATGTCCAAATATATGTGGCATTGATTCCAGTACAAAACCAGTCATCCCAGAGCTTCGTCTGCCTTCCTCGACATGCTGCAGACAAAAATGAGATTTTCACAGCCCATTTTAAACCTCATATGTGTGAAAGCGCACGTCCAGCCAAAAAATCTTTCACTGGGAACCACACGTGTGTGTGAACAGCATTCAAATCTGGACTGTAATTTCTCTCCAGAAAATCTTGGTTGGAGGGGAAAAAACACACATGTATGATTTATATGCCCATGGGGAAACCGAATGCCTCACTCTTATCCTAAACCTAATCATAACCCCATTCTAACCCTGACCACCAAGCCATGTCTTAACCTTACAAACAAAAACACTTTGTACCCAAAACTGGTGTCAGCACATTCACAGGAAGTCGAGACTTATTTCCTCATCCTGTAGGAAACAGACAAAGTCCAAAGATCATATGTTGCTATGTGCAGGTGCTAGCTTTTTATACTGACTGAAAAGCTCATCAGAATCTTTTTTTTCTTTTTATTTTAAATCCCTCTAATGGCAATGTGACCTATTGTTTCCAGCTTGACTGCCATTGTCCCCACTTTACTGGTCTCTTTTTGTTTTTGCAACGCTATCAGAATTTAGCCACAGAGAGAGCTAAAAGAAAGCTAATCAAAAGAAAAGTAGACTTCACCACACTGATCTGTAATCATCTACACTCTTCACCGACAAATATCTACTAGTTAATGATGTCTTTTTAAGGTAAGGTAAACTAAATTTCCCATAGCCAGCTCTTATAAGTAAACGCCAACCTGCACGTCTGTTAGCGCCGCAGGTTTGTGTATTATTTTGAACTAAATAAATGTTTTATTGCACTGAAAATGCTAAACCATGCTTGTTTCTCTCATATGTCTTTTAAGATCATTGACAAAATCCACATTAAGGCAAGGCAGGTTTCTATGTGTAGCACAGCTCATGTCCAAGACAACTCTAAGTTCTTCACATAAAACATAAAAGGGGCAAAGGAAACATTAAAGGTACATTAAAATAAGGGAATTCTTGTTTTTCTTGTTTACGAGTAAACAAATGAAAACATTCAGATAATTTTTTGAGAGAGAAAATGATCAAATTTGAAAAAACGAAACAAAATTAAATGACATTTTTTAATTATTTTGAAACAAATTGTCAAGACATTGTTAGAAAATGAGACATGGGGGTTATAAGAAAAGCAAACAAATCAAATATAAATATATTGGCTATAATATGTTTTCATTTCCTTGAAACCAAATCTATGGTGGTACATTGTTTTGTATTAATCCATGAAAATAATTCTGCCTGTCTCATAATTCTGGCATCATCCTGAGGTTCTCTTTACATCAACCTACCATCGAGTGAGTCAGGACACATGGACGTAACTCTACGATTTGCCTCTGCATCATTTTTAAGAATCGTTAGACGGTGCACGTAGTGTGAAACGATGGCTAATTAGCCATTAACTGTTCATTAATGAGGCAGCTGGTAACTCATATTGTTAATCAGCACCTCAACCTCACACCCACTGAGGCACATCATATCCAGAGTGATGGCAGTGTGAAACTAAAATGTCAGTACAGTTTATCAAACACAGGAACACAGCTACTTTCTGATCCACCTACTTTTTGGCAGCTGCCATGGCAACAAGCCACCACACACCTTGTCTGTCTGTTTCAGGTGCGTTTGTACGAGTGGACGGCTGAGAAGGAGCTGAGGACCGAGTGTAATCACTATAACAACATCATGGCCCTTTACCTGAAGACCAAAGGAGATTTCATCCTAGTGGGAGACCTGATGAGGTCCATCCTGCTGCTGGCGTACAAACCCATGGAGGGCAACTTTGAAGAGGTGGGGTGGGAGATAGATCTGTATGTGAAAGCTTTAAAGGGACAATACAACTCAGTTTTAACTTTCAGCCAAGGGTGGGTTTTTTTATGTTTAAACTAAGGCTGATTAAACTCAGGCAAGCATGTGATCACAGCGTTGAAAGTTGACGATATGATCTGCGATAAATCTGCTGTTCTGTTTTAGCCGCGAGTTCTTCTGCAAGCACAATTTCCTAGCTCCTCTCCTTACCTTCTACCATCAGTGTGCTCTATTGCTGCAGCCGTTACCATCTACACAGAGCGTCCAAGACAGTAAAAGCCCATTTGATTTGCCATTGAGGCACAGAGAAACATTTCCTTAAGATATGCATCTCACGACACAGGCTAATACTGCGATTAAAGTGCATTTTGGATATATTGTGCAGCCCTAGTTTAAA
>JAOXYM010000001.1:7284809-7297785 GCA_028567055.1 Leptatherina wallacei
ACTCACACCTAGGGAGAATTTAGAGTGACCAATTAACCTATCATGCATGTCTTTGGACAGTGGGAGGAAGCCGGAGTGAGCTTTGAAACAGACACGTGGAATATGCATATCAGGACGTTTTTCCCTTCATGCCTTGCCATCGTGCAGCTTGGACTGTAAAACATGGGGGGGCAATAGATTGCAGATCATATATAAGACTGTTAAATAGATATGAATCTCTGAGTAATCATAAATCAAATGACCTCAAAAAATGATTCAAATCTATTGTTCAAGTCTTGTAATAAGTCATTTTATAAAGCAATCATCTGATCCAAAGAATAAATCAGTCGATGGTGGTTGTTAGTCGTGCAGTCATTCAGAGAGCTTCTGAGAGTCTTTACCAAAACATTTTTATTGCATCATATGCAGAGAAACGAGCACTGCGTCACAAATTAGTGCCAGTCTTCACAAGCTTGCGTGTTTGTGTGGGCTGTCAGTTTGAGCACAGATAACATCCCCAGAGCATCCGATTTATGCACCAAATTTCACAGAACTTCTTTTTTTTTTTCTTCTCTCTGCACACACACAGACACACTCACCCCCCCAAAAAACTCTGACTCTTAAGATTTACTGCAAAGTCTCTTGAAATGTGGAAAATCTCTTGAATTATTAAGTAGAGCAATCATGCTATTTGACTTCCATCATAATTCCAGCACACAAGCACAAGACTTCCTTGAGGAGGATTGGAATCACATTAATGAGCCTTTATTTATTAATTAGAAAGCCGTTATGAGTCCTGTGATCAATCCAGTCCCAAAACTGCTTCTTCCCTTGTTGATGAAATCTGAACAATATCTACCATCTTTTTGTTGTGCGCCTTAGATTTTGCACATGATGATCTATGGATTGTGTTTGTCTGTCTGTAGGTCTGTTGACGTCTCTGTCTGAGGGCTGGTACAGCCTCCTGCTGGACCTACAGAACCGTCTCAACAAGGTCATCAAGAGCGTTGGCAAGATCGAGCACAGCTTATATCCTTTAGAAAATTCACACGTACGCTCGCCATCTGTGACGGCAACGCAGGTGACCCGCTCCGACCGTTGTGGTTATGCTGTTGGCAGGAACTGACGAAGCTTATAATGGTGTCTTTTTAATTGGCTTTCGGGAGGTGGTTGATAAATATATTTTACACTTGAATAATTGGTATGACACCATCCAGGCTTTGGGTATACTTCAACGGAGCTGAAATTATCAGACAATTTAGAAGCAGTTGTCTTAAGCTTTAGGAAAAGGCTCATTTTTTATATAATTATCATTAGAATAAGGATCAAATGATGAAAATCATCAGTAGCAACACCTTTTTCAGTAATTCAGACCAAACCAATTGATCACAATGTAGCACGTGGATTTAGAAATCCCCTACTTTCTCCATGTAATGCAGGATATTTGTTGACTGCCTGAGGTAAAGCATGTGCTGTTGTACCCAAGGTGCCATCCGCAGTCAAAGCAACAGCCTTGTATTGATTTTCCTTGACTGCACGATACCTGGAGGTCCTTCCACACGGAGCGGAAGACGGAGCAGGCCGCGGGATTCATCGACGGGGACCTGATCGAAAGCTTTCTGGATCTCGGCCGGGCAAAGATGCAGGAGGTTGTCAGCACTCTCCAGGTAGGAGCTCACATTCATCCACATCTACACTTCCATCTCAAGTCACATGTGGGCTTTACGCATCTCTCTTAAACTTTTAGAACCCCCTTGGAATGTTATTTGTGGGATTAGAACGAGATATCTGATTTAAATATATTCCAGGAGGGAAGGACACATCCTCCAGATCTTGTTCAAACGTCCAATCATTACCAAGTTTATTCATTTATTTATTTATTACACTGAGCATTAATTCTTCTTCAAAATGCCACAAAGACGAAGTTCCCTCAGCTGGAAACGGGATGAACCCTACCTCCATGTTTGACAGTTGAGTTTGTGCTTTTGTGAAACTCACTGTGACTATGTTATTTAGGATTAACCTCTAATCCACGAGTTCTCACAGCTCCAGTTTGTCACATTATACAGACTCCCAGAAGCATGGGGCGGGGGGGGGGGGGGGGGGGGGGGGGGGGGGGGGGGGGGGGGGGGGGGGGGGGGGTCCTTTTGTAGTCAAACTGACCTTTTAATTGCTTTTTGGATTTCCTGAGTTCTTTGCTTGTTTAAGGTTTGTGTGTTCTTGTCTTCATCTGTTCCCTCGTCATGTTCGTCGCTGTTTTATTTCTTCTTTTTTAAATGTCTTATTTTGATTTAGAACAGCTGCAGCATATTACGGAAACAAACACCAGTTATTTAACATCTCACCTGTTTTTTTTAGGACTTAACATAAAAGTCAGACCCCCCCCCCCCAACTCCCCTCCCAGAGGAACTTGGCTCTTTCCTCCCAGGCTGATGCAGTACCATGCACTGGAAGCTGAACTTTGCCATGTTTGCTGCTCAGCTTGTAAGAAACGTACAGGTGTGTTGTTTAAGAACTCCCAGGAGCTGAAATCCAACAACAACAACAATGTGGTGGCACTGGTTTGATGCTCTGTTACTAAACCAGCCACTTGAGATTGGATTAATTAGTTACACTGCCTTAAAACGAGCTCATAGGAATCATATTAATGAAAATATTAACGGTAAAAAAAAGAGTTAGTGTTACATACAGGTTCCAAAGATTAAACTGTTTCCTGCATGTTACAACAGATTGAATGTGGTTGATCATTTCTCTCTGCATCCTTTACAACTCTGATGTTTGTGAGGAAACTCTGTTTCTTATTCAGTACTGCAGTTTTGTGGCTTAGTATATTTATTTATATTCTAAAAGGGCATTAAAGGATGAACCTGAACCACTTGACTATTGAACTTTAAACAACAGTCTGTTAGGGTTAGGCTCCTCTGAGTGGTGACTGAAAACATCTCTCATTAGAAAAAAAAAAAAGTGACAAAATCCCTTTTGACAAAAAACAATATTAGTCTGATGGCATTAAAAACAAAACAGAAAAAAGCTCATAAACAGATTCCAGCTCAACTCTCAGGATCGACATATGAGGACTGAATGCTTTCTTTTCCAGGAGACTCCCGTTTACGACAAGCTTCAGCCAAAATGGGAACATTGCTGTAAAAATAAAACCTGCTGCAGCAGCAGTTGTTCATTTCCAAGCCCCAAGCAACTGAAAATATGCACGTATTGAAATATTAATTGTATACTTTATCCGTAATTGTCTGAAAATTAGGGCTGCAGCTATTATCTGGAGGATTGAGTAAGCAGAGTCTTGTTCATCACAACTTCTTAGATGCACTAAAATGTGTTTTTCCATCCAAGCAAGTCAAGAATTTAGTTTACAGCAATAGTAGGACAAACTCACACTTTAAAACACGGATCTGATTATAAAAAGAGTTTTATAACTTTTGGGGCAGCTGGAGGTGAGGTGGAAGAGCAGTGGTACACCAACCGGAGGGTCAGTGGATCAGTTCCTGGCTCCCCCAGACTATATGCGGAAGTGTCCTTGGGAAAGACACCAAACCCCCCGTTTTTCTCCCAACATGTCCATTAGGGTATGAAAGTGTGTGTTAGATGAGCATTGTATAGAAGTGCTGTATGAAGGTGTGTGTGATTGGGTGAATGTGCCCTTTGATAAAGTGCTTTAAAAGTCCATTTACCATTTAAAAAAAGCTGATGAAGTCAGTGATTGCAGACTTAAAAAATGACCGTAGTCTCACTGAAATCTTCTATTCAAGCTTCTTTTGTTCATATTTAGAAGAACAGGAAGGAAAAATTCCAGAAGCTAATAATATTATACCTTAAAATGATTGAAATAGATATAAAAACTATTAAAAACTTATTGAATGACATTAAAATTTGAGCAAAGTGGCACCCTCCTTGTAAATGTAACTATTCTTTTGTTCATTTGATCCGTGTGGCAGCGGTGGGGGTTTGTTTCAGCTGTGGGGGCTTACAGCTTGATGTGCTTTGGTTTCAGATCGATGACGGCAGCGGCATGAAGCGTGAAGCCACGGTGGACGAGGTGATTAAGATCGTAGAGGAGCTGACGAGGATCCATTAGTTTAGCTCGCCATTAAGGCCTCCCGCTGATTGAGAGGACGGCCTGGAGGAGGAACGGCGGGCGAATCTCCCGAGGAGGGGAGCAGTTTGGCCTTTGCAGATGTGTAAATAATTATAAATAAACAGCGTGTGCATGTTCGTCCTTCAGACCTCAACAAGTTGTCGGCTGTTGAGACCCTGAGGGTGCTGCACGATGAGTGAAGCACTCTTTATTTAGTCAAGAGTCTCTAGGCGAAGTGCGTAGCAACCTGTTTGGACAACAGAAAGACCAAAGTAAAGACCTTGGTCCGCGTGTGCTTGAGTATGTGCGTGTGTGTGTGTGTGCGCAGGTGTGATTTAAAAAGGAACAAAAAAAAAAAAAAAAGAAAAATTCTCACCAAAACCGTTCTCTGGGATATTTGTGACAGTTCCAAGTAGGCTGAAGGTTAGCTGGTCTGCACATCACTGTTTCAATCTGATTTACACTTTCAAGTTTATTATTAAAGTCTGGAGTCAACAATGCTGTGAGAGAAACAAAATGATGGAAATGATAGATTTATAGCTATTTTGTCTTTGTGATGTTTTCTTTGTTTATTCTAATAAACCTTGCTTTAGTACTGTTCATGTCTGTGCTTCAGATTTTGACCTTTAGTTTCCCCATGATGAGGCTCCTCTGCTCTGATTTGATCATCGATTCACATCATTTCAGCTCCCCCACCTCTGGGGAAGCGATGTCAGCTGGTCTGCTGGTTCGCCTCTTTAACTCGGTGACATTTTAAGAGCTTATTCATATATTTACATGCATATTTGCTTAACAGGGTTCCTTCACAGTTGAAAAGCAGACAATAGTTTGTTTTTACTTACTGTTTTCCAGGCCTGGGTAAAGACACAAAAAAAAAAGAAAAGGGTATGGAAATGGATTTTTTTTTTTTTTTTTTATAAACATTTAGAGATGGTGACAAAGAACCTACAAATGCACAGCTGAATGGGAGCCATGGGTGGGCATTTCTGATGGCAGAATGGGTTGCCTTTTAATCACAAAGTCCACAGCCGGTCCACATGTTGAAATGACCCCTGGACACTTTGTACACATCATCACCCAACTTTAACCTCAGTTTTCATCAAAATGGGACCAAAGCTTTACAAGATAATTGCATTCGGATTAAGAAGAAGCTGATTTTACCTATCAGGAGATGAGTGTAGTCAGACTACAATCTCCTCTGTTTTTGCAGGTGTCAGCCTCACTGGCTGTAAGCCAGTTTCACATAGACTTGATTTTGTAAGATCAGGAGGTGACATCCATTTTGGTTTTTATCTTGTGTGATATGGTGGGTCAGGTACATTATCTAGAAAGTATTATGATTACATTGTGGATTCCATGGATGCTGCTAATAATCAAGAAAAAGAAAGCTTGAAAAATAAACATACAATAACTTTAGCTGGGAAAAGAAAAGAGTGCAATATAGGTAACGCAGGGTTTATTTCCACTTTGGGCAGACGTGATCAGTATTTCACATTGCTCACTGTTTAAAAGTTGCAGCTTGAAAAAAAGATGTTAAAATGAAAGTGAATTAGTTTGGTGATGATTTTTTTGTCGGCTGCAACAATTAAAACTACAATCTAATAGAAAATATTTGGTAAATGAATAGCGTGGTCTAGCATTTGTCAACTTTTGGGTTAAAAACATTTTTTTAGATGTCTGTGGGGAGAAAGGAAAAAAAACAAGAGACCTATAAAGATTGAGATAAGAAGACACTGTAGTCTAGAAAAGTAGGAATTTTGAAACATGTTTATAAATGCTGGTTTACAGATATTCACAAAATAATTTTGAGACTTCAGGTTCTCCCAAAGTTCATTCAGTAGTTAAAAGCATTCATATTATAATTAGAATATTGGATTAGTCCAGATTTTCCTCCGTTTGTTCCTGTGAGATTCACATGTTTGTTTTTTTATGATATTTTATGCTCGACTAATGGATTCATTATCCTGGTGCAGTCATCTCTGCCCCACATAGAGCCAGTCTCCATTGCAGCATCAGAGCTTTACTAGTTCCTGTCCAGTAGTTTGATATGTTCTAAAATTTTAATTCATACCATGATATGCTTAAAAGCTCAAATATCTAATGTCAACATGACAACACTAGATATCTAATGATAAAATGCCTCAACACCCCTCAAAGTCACATAAAGCCCATCCTGTTTCAGTAAACGTCACAGACTTTATAAAATCTTATTAAAGGGGATCTGCGTATATATAAGGAAATAAAATGAGCTGACATCAGCTTGTGGATTTCTTTTTATACTAATCTACTTTGCACGATGCAGGGTCAGCGTTATTAAATTGTAACAGGGGCATGCATGAGACATTTTTATAAATACCGGTACTGTGATTGAAAGAATAAATCCAGCATCGTGTCACATTCAGCTGCTAATATGTGTCCTGCTGTGAGTGTTTGTGCTGTGTAATCCCTTATTTTTTGTAAAGGCTCAAACATTTCATGTTAAATTTGGAAAATTGACATTTTGGCAATGAGGAGAATTTATTTTGCTTTTTATGGCTTTATTTTACTTCCTGAACAAGTCAATTGTTTCCTTAAAGTCATTGAAGGATGTCTTGAAACACGCATCAACTTGTTTGAGAGATTGAGAGCTGCACACTACAAAAGATAAATGAGGATTTAATGGAACTGTGAAATCCATTGATAGATTATGATTAAATCATTTGTTTCACAATGATACTTTAATTTTGTATTCTGTTGTAAACCTAACAGCAGTGATGATTTCTCATTGTTCCCAAAAAGCCTAAACTCCCTCACTTTAACACACTGAAATAATTATTATTATTTGGGTTTTAATGAGTTCAAGGAACAATTAGTCAGCTTTCCCTTAAAGTTCTATATATTCTCTATGTTTCCAGAGTTGGTCTTTGTTATATCACTGTTGATCAAAATGTGTATTACTGCCATTACTCTTTGAGAGTTTCGTCATCGAGCTGTTGGACAAAAGGAATAAATATATCACTGTCCTATGCTTTGAGGAATTGCAACACTTGATTAATCCAACTTTCTAAGAAGAAACAGACACTTTTTTCTTTAACATATATTAATGAACATGCAAAAAACAACCAGCCAATATATGAAGTGGCAATACAATCCTTAATTTGACAGAAATAATAAATTAAGATAAATCAGTGTTTTTATTTTCTACTCATTTAGAATTAAAAGGTAAAAAATACTTTTTGTTTAATTATTTTGTCATTTTTTACAATGTGACATTTTTTTTTGTACAAGTAGCAGAAAGTGCTTTACACAACAAAAAACACTTTTGAAAGTTAAAAACAAGCTATCGCACTCAAGTCTGGGTCATTTAGGAAACACACACAATCATATTTTCTCTGTCTCACACACACGCATACACTAAGAACACATAGAGCCCACCCCCATTCTACACAGACTGTCTCTAACATTATATGTTTATAAGAATAACAACATGAACAGGTACTGTATATGTCTTGGCCCACCCATGACTAGGGGTGTAAATCATGGATAGCGATACAATGTTTGCCGATATCACAAATTCAGTCAACCCAACGTCAATTCGATTCGATTTAAGATCCAATGATTTGCATGAAACGATATCACAGGAAATTGAACACAGTCATTTCCATTCATATCAAAACAAAAAAATGACCACAGAGGTCATCAGAGACCGCCCAGATCAGAGCAGACAACCTTAAGGCTGTAATGCAGGGCCCCCCAGACAAGGACGGTCGTCATGGTAATGACCCTGTAGTCAGAGCAGGCCTGGGGGAGGTGGAGGACTCCCACCCCCCCACCCCACCCCCCCATGAGGAAAATTCTGGTGGTAAAATCAATTAGCACCAGATGAAAATTTTTTATTTTAATTTCCATAGAGCTGAATGTTGGGTGTTGTACGATCAGGCCACTGAAGCTGACCAATCAGAACAGACTGTATATCGAAAGGAAATCTGTAAATTTGCTGAGCTGGTAGTTGATTTGTTTTATACTTTGTAAAGCCAGATTTTGGGTGATAGGTTATCATTGACATTATTGATAATATTTTTTGTTTGTTTCTGAAGTTATATAGGCCCTGCGATAGACTGGCGACCTGTCCAGGGTGTACACTGCCTCTCGCCTGCTTATTGCTGGGATAGGCTCCAGCACCGACACAACCCTGAATCGGATTAAGCGGTACAGAAAATGAATGAATGAAGTTATATAGTCAACAAGTTTAGATATTCTTCAGCAAACATCTGTTCAGAGTCACTACAAATGATAAAAGACCCAATACTTTTAGCCTATGAAATCCTAACGATACCAGCCATTATATGTAAACACCTGTATGCATGTTCTTTGTCCGATCTGTGATTATGTTCATATTGTGCAGTTTTCTCAAGCACATCATTCATTTATGTTGAGTATATTTCTTTTATTCTGGAGGTAACTATGACACATAAGGCCATACCAGCTTTTTCTATCTGAGAATTCAAAGGTCTTACAGACTGGAATATTGGCAATGGCAATAAAACTAGAATAATTCTCTAGACTGAGGGTTTGAAGGAATCCAGTCAGCAATTGGCAGTCCAGGTCTCCTAGCCAGTTTTTTTTCAGCTATTTTTGTCCTCTTGTCTCCAACCTGAGGCACAAGGGCTGCTGTTTTGTTCTGGTTTCCCATCCACACTCTGTTATTTGCCTTTACCTTAAATATTTAATCCTATACCCTGAGTTTAGAGAAAATACATCTATATAAAATATTAATTCAGCAAATTTTGACTGCACAGAGACATACATAAAGAGTCAATCTGGCTTTGAATGACGGAATAGATTAAGATGAAATTAATTCATTTTCTTCAACATTTCCCCCAATGTGTAATTAGATAAAAAAAATTCTATATTGACACTTGTAAGAAAAATGTGTTATTTTATGTATTTTGTGAAGCAAATGCAGAAGCGTTCGTGTGTTTACACACACACTAGAACGCATTCAAGGACGTGCCAGAAAGAGAAAGCAGTGATTGGACTGTAACCATGTTTTATTCAATAATCTGAGGTTTAAATCTATAAAATAACTGTTTTACCAAAATAGAAATCTGATCAAATTTGAAGAAAACTCTTGTTTTACAGTATATTCATGTACACTTTACCTAATATCTTACTCTGAAGGGAAGTTCTAACCTCATCTCAAAATGTTTAAAATGGTTTATTACTGCTTTTTTGTTGACTAACCACAGATAACCTTTTTACTGATTGATATTTTTTTAGACGTATTTGGTTTCAGTGAGACAGCAGCTCAGTTGTCTGGACTTCTGGCAATCCAATAAAGAAGCTCCATCTTGCCTGTTGGAAGACATTCGGTTGTGGTTGGACATGGTCATAGTTGAGCAATTTGCTCCACTTTCTGTGCATTAATATTTCCTTCTTCCAATTTAAGCTCAATATGCATATCAGCAATGATACCGAACCGTAACACAGGACTGGATTAGCCCATCAAAACTCTGTTTCCAGGACACACATGCCAGAGTTTTTCATCATCTCAGAGCCCTGGAGGAAAGGTATACTGTCAGGGATTTTTGCACCACTGCAGTCATTCCTAACTTTTTACAAGCAGTGAGAAGAGGAAATGAAAGAGTGCTGTCAGATCCCGTAAGTATCCTCGTCGTTTCATCGTTGTCCCCCTCGTCACAGGTCTGTTGTGCCTTTATGGGGGAAAATTAGTCTGTTCAATGAAAAAGAGCCTTGTTTTGGATTTGACCGAAGGATTAGCTGTACTCCCTCTCATGTATTACACTGCTTCCCTCAAAATCTGCCTTCACTCACAAAATTTCCCTCCTTGCATGCAAATGAGCTTCACCCCAGAACTCTTGATTCTGCTCCCAGATACACTGCTGCTGGTGTAAACTCCTCTCCAGCTTCAGACGCTCTGTTTCTCACAAAACTTCTCCTATTTGGTTTTCTCAGCTTGTTCTCAGATTGCTGTGTCAGCCAACAGGATCCTAGCGATGACGCTGACATCACTGCCGAACGAAACTAGATAAATACGGCAAATGAAATATTAAAAATGATGAAAACCTGTCTGGTGATGTAAGATGCATGCCAAAACTGTCTCTGGTGGAGAAATTAACATTTTAAACATAAATTACAAAACACGAATGAACTGTTTTCAATACCTATAATTCCTGTAGAATCTAATTAGATCCAGATTCACATCCCCATTATGATGATATATGTATTGGCAAATGATCGGCTGAATCCAGTTAACCAGTAACTGTCTTAAACCGAACACTTTGAAGTAAATCAAATGCAGCCATGAAGAGGCATTAACAGCATCACACAGTGGATCCGATTGGCTGGGGGTTTTAATCAACAGCTGTCTGGGAATGAGCAGAGAGAGGTTCGGTGCTGGGAGAAAGCCTTCGTGACGGGGAAGGAAGCAGTGATGAGAGAATAAACACAATATCTAAGTGGAGCAGTGTATATTTGCAAGCCATCAGGGACTTTGTGAGTATAGAGCAGTGAGAAAATAAGGTATCCTGCATTCAAATTGAAAAAAATACCCTCTTGATTGACAAAATATGCTTCCGATTAAGGATAGTAATGTACCTCCATATGTCTGCTGACTGTTGGCAGCAGTTTATGATACTCACTGAAATTTGTTAGAGGACAGGGTGATCCTGATGAGACATGTGGCAGACTTGGCTGTGGTCGATCTGAAGCTGTCCCAGGCGTACAATCGTGGAATGATTGAAATTCATTCTCTAGGCTACATTTATTCTCATTTTGCCAGCCTCATACGGACCAGTGACTCTGTTCTTCTGTGGTTCAGTAAGCTATGGCGTTCTGCAGATATGTGAGGAATATTTTAGTTAGAAGTCTTTTAATGATCCTGCAGAACAGTTTTTATTTTTTAAAAGTGGTCAAAGGGTTTTGCACTTTGTTGTGTAATGACCACGGCTCAGCCCAGGACAAAAATCCACATTGTTTTCTGTTTTCTGCTGCGGTTCAGTGAAGTGATATCAGAGAAATTAAAATTCCAAAAATAAAAGTAAGAGTTATGCCTCTATATTCCACAAGCATGTTATGCTGCTCTTGAATATTTTAAGTCCAGTCAAACATTGTTTCACATGTTGTGGTAATATTTCTTTATGACATTCAATATTTATGATGAAATAAATTAGTCTTGAAGTCCAAGAGAGAGAAAGAGAGAAAACATTCAGTCTATAAACAACATATACTAAGACAGCAAGTGTGGAGCCCAAGTGGTGCATACTGAATGAGAAAATAATTTTCATGGCCATTAAATGCTTGTTGAAATCATAAATACTAGTAAGATAAGCTGTGATAAGTTCAGACTTAAAGTATCTCTTATTTACATCATTGAGCCTTTAACCCTTTTCTGTTCCCACAAAACCTGTATCATTTTCACACGTTGCAGCTACTTCCTTGTTCATATCCCATCAAGAGTTCCAGAAATAAAAAATGCATCGGGGAGAAAATTAAAGCGTTTTCTCATCAATAACTTTGCACGTTCAGAGAATAAATCAGCACTTTTTTCAGTGCTGATGTTGGATTTGTTTTTTGCAGGATTAAAAAAGCACAGATGTGACCAAATTATTCTACAAATGTTTAGTCAAATTAGCTGTCATGCACAAGAACAAAACCCTTGAATATGAATTTGTTGACAAAGTCTGTGGGTTTGGATTTTCTTGCTGAAACAAATGTCCATCAAAAGACACACAGATGCTAAATACTGCTGCACTGCCTTCAAAGCCAGAGGAAAACCATTTAGCAAACAGCCATATGGATTTAAATCCATTGAAATGAGGCTTTATTAAAAAATAAATCACTTGATGCTTTTAACACAACTGTTTAACAGCTTCACTGATAAATGTTTTAATTCGAAAAACATAAAAGGCTGTGTGAGGTGAGGTTGCTCAGAGTCATAAACCCACATAGCACTGCAATCTATCTCAGCTTTTCATAAGTGCTCTTACGCAGTTACACGGATGAATATTGTTCTTAATTGCTGTTAGAGACTAAATGCAAACTAAAGAGAGCATGGCTGACTGTGCACACCTTCACATTAAAACATGACCTTCAATACTGTGTTGCTTCCCTGCGTTTTTTGTCAGTACAGTCTTTAGATAAAGTGTGTCACTTAATCACTTTAACAAGGTGATACAGCCAATGCTTATTTTACTGACAAGTCTCCAGATGTGTGTATATATGTGTGTGTGTGGGGTCCTGTGTAGTAACTTAAGCCCTGATGCCTTCCTTGAATAATAACAAAGAACCTGACACAGAAGCGAAGGAGGAGAGTGGAGGACATCCAGCAGTTTGTGTTTGTTCTTTTTGGCATGGGGCCTTAAACAACAAAAAGCCCACAGTATATATAAACATGGCAATGTTTTTGCTTTATTCTTATTATCTGGAAGTGATCAGTTAATAGATTTCAGTCTGTTAAGCGCTGCTCTTTTGGTGGATTGGTGAGATTGCGACCCCAACAGAAGGATCCCAGAAGAGTAGGATGGGTCAGATTGGATATTCTGGTCCACTTTGCCTGTGGAAACACAAAAAATGAGAGCCAGACCCGGTGGTGGAAATGGGGCTTTAGGTGTTTCTAAGACTCTTCTGGACTAAGATGTCTGATGTTTCATCTGTTGGAGCCATTTCTTCAATTTGAAGGTCACTGTCCAGAGTGCTCCAATGATCACGGGCACTGCTGTTACCTTCACCTTCCAGGATTTCTCCAGCTCTTCTATGAGCCCTTGGTATTCCACTAGTTTCTCATGTTCCTTTTTCCTGATGTTGCCATCATTCAGGATGGCTTCATCAATTACAGCCCAGCTTTTTTCTGCTACTTATGTCTGCTTGGTTGGCCATTACCATTTTGTCAGTGTTTATGGAAAGATC
>JAOXYM010000001.1:7331142-7348238 GCA_028567055.1 Leptatherina wallacei
TCCTGTGCAATTGATGTTTTCAGGCGCAAAGTGTCTTTCTCCTCTCACATTATGGAAGCACATCATGTATCGCTCGGCTGGAGGGGAGATAAAAGAATTTGGAAAGTCAAGGCCCTCTATGTGGTCCTCAGCGGTAACACAAGAGGCTGTCCAAATAATGCCTGCCTTCAGTCTTTGCTGTGACAGTGTGAAACTTATTTATGTCAAATGCAGAACCTTCTTCAGAGGCTGGAAATATCAAAGCTTTGGGTTTGTAACCGCTGAAAGGAGAGAAAAAAAAATCTAATTTCTTCACAGTTGTACTTACCTGAGTAAGTGCTGTGCATAAAGCAAAGATCCAAAGTGCCACCAGGTTCTCATTAAGCCAGTCTTTTACCCGCTCGTAGCACGGCTGTGTTGAGACAGAAAACAAACACAGGCACAGAGCATGAGCAAACATTGGCACACAAAACTAAACTAAACATTTATATGCTTACTCCTCTACATGCTGCACCCCCTAAAGAGGCATTTACAGGAAGTACCTCCTTCCTGTGTAAAAGAAACTTTGATGGTGAAAAAAAAAAATTGTTTGGCTTAAAGATACCTTGTGGCAACGTCTTTGTCTCCCACTCCTCCCCCTCTGCCCTATTGTAAAGTTTCCAAAACTCAAGCAAGTTCCTGCAATCCTCTTTTCTATTCAGCAGTAGTAACAGAAGTATTAGGCAGCAGAACATACATCAGATCTATTATTGGGCACAATAATGGCCTCATTTTGAATGTCAGACGGTTTTTTTAATGCATTTTTAGGGTAACATGCATTAAAATCATCATTTCTCGACAAGAAAATAATTATCCATCCTTTTACTGCTCCCACCTAAAGTACATTTTAAAAATTCTTAACATGTTTCTGAGTATGACAGGCAGAAAGAAAAGGAAGGTAATTATCACCTATAGTATTGTATTAGAGTATGCTGTGGTCAGTGATGTAAGAAAATGATGAAATGAAATGAATTACCAAAGCAAAGAAAGTGGTTTTCTAAAAGCAGAGCTGACATCAGGAGTGATGTGAGTGACTTGTGAGTGACATTTGCTATGAAAGCTAGGGCATATGGCTCTGTAGACCTTTTCAGCCATGTGTGCCAATCTGTGTCCTGCATAAAGATGGATACACTGGAGAAAAGACTGCAAGATGTACTGTAGGAAAAAGGAAAATCCGATCATACCAGGCTACTGAGCTATTCTAATAAAATTTTTAATTTCTGCAGACCTGCCTTCATGGGTGTGCTATTTTCTTTTTCTTTTTCAAATCTCCTTACATCAAGGAACTGAGCCAGAGCCAGGGAAACCAAACACAATTTTCTCTCCATTTCACTGCTGCTCAAAACGTCAGAGAACCAGAAAATATATCTCCTTAAGCACACTGCAAAATATTTCTGGGCCAGATCAATATGGAAAGTCATGCAGTAAGCCAAAATTTAAGATGGCATTGGGGTAATTTATCAAACTGCTGCCCAACTGCAAACCTCCCAGACGGCAAGGCTGCATCTGAAATTATGTAAATTTATATTTTTATTGTTTAACTCCCATAAGCTCACAGAAAGGCGCAAAAAAAACACACAGAAACACACAGAAGCAAACCTGTTATGCCCACAGAGACTATGCACAATCACATTGTCACAGGCCCAACGTGTCCTTCAAGAAAATAGATTTCTGTAAAATAGTTGTGTAAATGATATTCTTATAAATTATAAAAGCAAATGGAAATCAATGCCAGTGCTTTGCTGTTCTTTCCTCAACTTCTCTGTTTTGGATCTCTTTCACCTCTCTCACGGCGGATTCAGACACCGCAGGCAGCTATCTTCAGTAACAAAGCTGAAAATCCACATTGCACCGAACAGTTGGCGACAAGCTGATTGTGGAGCATTCAGTAGATAAAGAACCCGATATTTCCCCCGGGATGTGATTGAAACTAGAATCAGCACTAAAAGAGTAAATAGTCAAACCCAGATGAGTTATAATATTCTTCTGAAACCACTGGATGTCTTTGATATGTCTGATACTAAGTTCAGCATAAATTGTGATCATATCTTACTGCATTATTGGATGCATACTTGATCTTATCATGCCTCAAATTACATACCGTAAAGCTGCATGCAGTGATGTCCAGGTTAATCCTGTTTGTTCAGCCTCTTGGCTTGAAATGAAACACAACATTCCAGGATTTTTGGTTTAGATTTTCAAATGACAAAAAGTCAGCGAGAAAGTTTAAGTTTAACTTGTTTATGGTTTGTTGTGTGTTTTTTTTTCACACGTCTAGAGGCAGTCATGTTCTACACAAAACATTTCAATGTCAAATGTTCCTAAATGTAAAGCTTTAAAAAGCAAACTCATTTACAATTTAAAAAAAAACATTTGAACATCTTAATGCCAAAGACTAGATATACAATGATTTGTAAAGAGTAAAATCCATATTTTTCTGTGCATAACATAGAAAAAAAAACAAGTTTGCCAAAATGCTTACATCATCTCATTAAGATGCTTGTTGTTGTTTTGTTCCCTTCTAGGTGTTGATTTAGAGATGGACCATTTTTAGTCCATTTTATATAGCAGTTCCCAGAAACCATATGTATGTAGATATGTTAAGTTTTTAAATATTAAAGCCCAACCCAAGAAAAACTGGGGAGAAAGTCCAATTTTTGAAATCTGAAGTCTTTATTTGGCCATTTAACAAATTGTGGAATTTTTTTATTTTTTATTTATTTTTTTTAATATATCTACCATTCATTACCATGTGACATGTCAAAATTATTGTAGTGTAGTCTTATGCTTCCTGGTATCTATTAGGGGGCAGAACACAAGTATCATATTGTATACTGCAGGGTTTTGAGTAAAGTTTTCACCATGAAGTGATACAAAATGTCTCAGAAAAACTATATATCAAATATGATATGTTTGGCTTTATAGGGTTAACGTCTTCCTTAGCCATTTTTTGTATCTTTTTTTAACAATTGGGACAAATACAAGCTAAATTTTCGGGCCACATTCAAGCATCAGCTTTTTCAGCCAATAAATGGAGCAACATCAGAGACAGACCTGAGCGGTGGATGCGTCAAACATATGCTCTTCCATTTGACAGACAAGTCTTTGACTCAACAGGAAAGAGTTTTTCTCATTTTACCTTCAATAGTACTGATTCAACCCGTGTAAGTACTGTTGTTGGGCTTTTTCCCCTCTTTCCTTTGCATTTTCAACATTTTCTTCACAAGATACGTAGATATTTGCACATATTTGCAGTTGTTCAGTATCAACGTATTTTCCTGGATAGGCAATGTTAATGTCACCATAGGGTCTTTCCCAATTCCACCTCTTAGTCCTGACCCCCCAGTTTGTATAGGTAAGGCCCCCTTTTGTTTAAGGGATCAAAATCTAATGTTCATCTAGTCTCACAGTCATCGGTCCACTTTGGTTTCTGAAAAAGATTGGGAATGGGAATAAGGATATAAAGGTGGATTCACAGCAAAGAAAAATAAATAAATTAACATTAATTCAAATGCCTCATACTTCAGACCAAAGTACCTGCCCACTATGGTGCAATCAGCAATCAACAGAGGCATGTATTTATCAGTTTTAGATTTGATCCACGAAGATGAAAACGTGACACATCTGAAAAGACCTGCTAGCTTTTGCTAAGTATGTTTGGAGCTGCAGGAGTGGGCACAGCCCCAAAATAAGTTTTAAAATAAGTTATGTGTCTCAGAGGGAGTTTCCCAGACTGACAGGGGCACCAACCAGCAGATAAAAAAAAGGCAGTACAGTTCATTTTATCCATCTGCTCTGAGGCCAGCAGCATACTGACAGCCTTGCTGGTTAAAGCTGTTAACTGCTGTTATAATGACGCAAAAGAGTAAATGCTTTTTCTTAAGAAGTCACACAAATACCATCCTGTCCTATTGCATTTATGCACTCATGTAAAAAGAGTAAACATGCTTGTTTTTGTAACAAAACCTAAAAAAGGGAGTTTTGGGGGTGTTGGCCTTGATGTGTTGAACATGAAGGAAGAGGTTGTTACAGAGACCCTGCAGAGCCATGGAGGGGTGAAGAGGTTGTAACTGAGGTCCTCCACAATACTGGCAGGTGAGGAAAGCATGACTGGAAAAGATATAGGGGAATTGACTCGAGGTAGCTAGTGTGGCCTAACAAGTGGTTTAGTAAAACTCCTGCTGAGGTTCAGAGATGTTCTCTGCACTCTTCTTCTCAAACAAGCTGCCTGCTGCCTCCTGGCTGATGACTTTAACCCTTTTCTAATGAAGTCAAAACTGTGATGGGTTAGACTTGATGTTGCCAGATACAAACACCAGGAACAAGTCTGAAGTTTTAAGTTTGATTTATATGTGTTGACTTCTTGAGATTCTTTCTAGAATCACACTTGGCGGCTCCAGGCAGTCCGTGTGGATTCATGAGAGTTTCTTCAGGTCCAATCATCCTCTTTTTCACTTTGGTCGCTGCACTAGCAGCATCCCAGTTCTCTGTCCTCCCCCTTTACCAAACCAATATATGTACTTGTGGCCAATTTGTATGCAAATTTGAAACAAACTTTAGAAAAATTGCCATGAACAATGCGGATCAGATGGTTTAAAGGATGTAAATGTAGGGTTGTCTGAACATGGATGCGTTGCGCATAGTTGTAATAAAATGAGTAGCTGTTGCTTCCATGAAACAAGCTTAAGATGCAGAACACAAACGTAACTAGTTGCCTTGGCTAAAAGACGGCAAAAGGTTCTTGTGATCACTTATTCATAAAAATCGTTCCCATGTCTCCTTATAAACGGAAACTGACAGAGTTTTTCTTTAAACGTCCCATCATTTCATTCTCTTTCATTTGCTCTAAAAGACTGCAACTCTTGCTGCAAAGATTTTGGTCATTTTCTGCCAAAACATCATATGATGACTGGTTAAAAATCTTTCATTAACAGCAACAGTTGAGGTCCTGTCACTATGCCTACTTGGCTACTTGGCCACAGGGATATCCCTTTGGCTGACTGATCTGTGCGAATGACCCTCACCCAGGAGGTTTGAGGTTCAAACACTACTTGAGCCCTCCTTTGTCCTGCCACACTAAGCAGAAACTTTGTACACAAGAAGATGATGTGGCTAAGCCAGATTTCTGCAGCCTTTGTAATCATTTCACTGTCCTGTATTTACCCGTCTGGGATCATTGAATTGCACAGATGAACAGAAGTAATAACAGGATGAAGAAAATCTGATTTTCCATGTTCATACAGGAAAAATGATATACATCCTTTAACATCAAATCCACCTTTTAGAGTGAGCACATTCTGAGTACAGTCACTTTTTGACACTATCAGCTGTTCATCATTTCAGTCTGTTGTATTTTTCACAGTAATGTGATGGAAACAATCAACAGGGAGTCTGTGCGCCTGGGGATGAATTCATTTTTTGAATCTAAGCTTGTTATACGTAATAAAAAATAAGTAATCTTTGGTAGAAGAAAGAAACAAATAGCTCCATGTACCCACAATCTTCCCAGGAATAAAAATATAACATTGTTTGGGAGCCATGAAGTCACGTTCCCTTATCATAACACTGTGACTATGTGTATGTTAAAAACTGTTGTTCATTTGTCAGCTAGTTTTCCTCATCCGAAACATTTACTGCAAATCTTTGTTACGACTGCTGTTTTAAAAAGATCTGCATAATGCTTCAGACACGAGACAAAACAATCATGTCGTGGCAAGTCCTAAATGGTGTAACATTCTTCTAGTTGACATATCATGTAATAAATATTACTGAGCATGAGTGTGTTGAAGCTAAATCAGTTTTTTTTATGGAAATGAATATAATTAAAAAAAAAAAACTGAATATCAAAATATAGGCTGTATAATATGTTTAAATGTTCACACACATTCAAGAAATGACGATAAGAAAGACTTTAAAATGGAATATAAACATGTCAAGTCAGATTGGGTTAAAGGAGAGGTAGGGCTATGATAGGGATCACAAACTCTGGACCTCTTAACGACCCTTTAGGCCTATTTGATTTAGAAGTGTTGCAGCAGGGAAACAATGAAAGCCTGCAGGACACTGGCTCAAGAGGTCCGGAGCTGCTGATCCCTGAGCTAGGACGTTGTTGAATCTGAGGAACTTTCAGTCTGTGGAAGATGATGTAAACAGAGCCAACTCCTTCAACCAGTATAGCACAGCAGGTTTGACAGTTGATTTAGCAATTTGCCTTGTTGAACATGCATTGTTTGTTGTTGTTGACATTTTGCACTTTATTTGCACTTTATTTGGTCTGTTGTCCGTCTGACTAAACTCTATTGTTATTTTGCCATGTTGATGTTTTTTATGAAGCGTGTTGTTTGCACTGATGGAAAAGAATGCAATTATTCAATTATTGAACAGTAATTCAAAGAACTATGATTTACATTTATTTGTTTTTCACCCTTAAAATCACTCTGTTTGGCCTGTGGATCACTGGCACATTTTCCCTTTGGCCCCTGGAGGCGAAAAGTTTGGGCACCCCTGCTTTAGGCCATTCGCAACCCGCATGTACCAACTCTGCCAACAGCTACAACAATGGTGGATTGTAGTATTAGCAGCATGAATATTATAGTATTCATGCTGCAGAAGCTACTGACCATGATATGACTGTTACAGTAAAGTCTGTAGAACTTCCTTAGAAATTTTTCCGTTTTTAGATCCGTTCTCCTGATTCTTCTTGTTGGTATGTTTGTTTATATCATACAACTTTATGTGCATGCTCCATGTCTTAGTCTGTTTTTGGTGCATTTCTGTGGCAGTGTTACTGAGCTACTTACAGGCCTAGCATATATACCACAGCATTGTCAGTGGTTTTGTATGGATGCACACGTTTCTTTAAATAATTCTGTCTATATAGAAATATTTTCTGGAAAAAATCTAATTTAGTCACTGTGTGGATGTAGCCTTAATCTTCAGTTTTGTTTGCCATTGTAGACTTTCATTTATTGTATCGACTTCATTCATTGCAGCTGAAACCTGTCCTTTCGTCCTTACAAACTATATGTACATCTTGCTGATATTTGAAGGTTCAAAGGTTTTTAAATATGAATAAATGAAGGAATAAGAAACTTTGTATTGATGGAAATATACAAGGATTAACCTTGGATCAGCCTCACAGATTTCTTTTAGTTACTTAAAGCTCGAATGGAGAAATCCCAAGAATGAAAATAAATACAATTTCAAGCTGAAAATCTGGACAAGCTCAATTAAAACAGATGTTACTGGCACAGCATGGGCAGCATGGTAATATTCATTGAATTTAGGAATGTGATGCATGAGGATGTGTTTGCAAGAAGAAAATCCAGCAGTATATTGGGAGAGAGAGCCGGTATGTTGAAGTGTGAATAAAGTGACTGAATTCTTGATCAACAAGAAAAAAATAAAAATAAAAAACAAGGCAGATTAATTTGTTGTCGAAATGTCTTTTTATACCAGTAGAATTACGTGGTCTGCATGACAGCCAACAAGCTGTCCCCTGCAGGAGGTGAACAGATGTAATCTAAAAAAGATCTGTCAGTGGTTTGTGTGGGATGCGGTTTCAAGAAAAATAATGGACAAGCATTTGAAAAGGTTACGCATTTCATTTCTAAAATTGGAAAAAGGCTTCACTTTAAACAAAGTAAGTCCTTTTCATTGCTAAGTGAAAATCTGGGATGAGTTGAAAAGCCTTTGTGTAGAGATGAAGGGGCTCTCCGTTCCCATGCCTGCAACCATAAAAGCATCGTTTTCCACATTCACTTTTTGCTAATTAAAACTAACACTAAATCATTCTTGTTATTGACTAAACTCAAGAGCTTTATTACTAGACCATCCGTCCATCCTCTGCTGCTTATCCGGGGTCGTACTATAATACTAGTGTAATACTAGTGTGATGTGATGTGAAATTGTTAACCAAAAGATATTAATCTCTTGAAAAACAAGAGCCATTTAGTGAGAGACTTGAGTATCAAAAACATGCAGGGCACTCTTAAACAGTTTAATATGTATCTATTCTCATATTGTTTAAATGATTTTATTGTAATTCTAGCTGTTTTTTTCATCTGTAATGCTTTAAATGTTTTATGTAAAGCACTTTGAATTGTCTTGAACCTGAAAATGTGCGATACAAATAAACTTGCCTTGCCCTGTCTCAAGGTCATCTTGAGCTATAATACTTGTGTTTCTGCATACAAATCTTCCTCAGGGAGTCAAAAAGAACATTTAGTCAGAGCTCTGGAGCATTTGATCCAGCAATATGATCCTCACCAGAGCACAAGGTTTTGTGGAATCTTGCACATTTGAATGACTTCTCAGTTCTGATTTCTGTTAATGTAAAAAACTATTAAAATACATGGATTTTTCCAGCACAAAGGAGCAAATCAGGGCCTATAATGTATATTAAACATGGTGTACTATTTAAAATCCAAAATAAAATCCTGTAAAAGGGTATGACATTCTTAAGTGCTTTATAAACATATCATCAGGCAGCATTTGGCAGACTTGATATGCTCTCTGATGTAGCCCATTTACCATTTTGTTGTAACATTATCATCCGACGCTGCGCAGAGATCACTGCCATTATTGTTCATCATCTTCACTCATCATGATGTTGTGTGATAGCATTTGCACTGCTGGACTGTAAAATTCTCATTTATGTCACACTTTTTTCGTTCTTAATGATGATGATCAACTTTTAAACTTATTTTTAATTTCATTGCTCCTGCTATCACATATTATTAATCTTTCATGATGATGCCTTTGTATAATTTCTTTGCAGTTTGAGCAGATGTTGAGTCTGCCTGCTGGTATTTTGTTTTTTTTAGTTTTTTTGTCTTTATTTTAAGTATGGTAGCTTGATTCTGCTGCAAGCTCACATTTGACATGGGTTTTGAGAGTTGTGAAAGTATAACTTTATGACGGCTGTGATTTTTAGCAAACTTTTTCCCCATTTATTCATTCTCTTTTTTTAATAGTTTATTTTTTCAGCGACCATTTACAGTAAAAACATTAAATCAGGCCAGACTGAGCAGAGATGCATTGCACAAGATTATAGCTTTTCTAGCTAGTTTCCATCTGTGGTCCCTGGGGCAGGCAAGAAAAGAGATTTATAAGGATTAAAGGCTACAAAGAAATAGAAATAGGAGCATAAGTATAAAAAAGAAGGTAAAAAGGATTGATATCAATTCATAACAATTTGAAAATAACTGAAATGAGAAAAACCTGGTGATCACCAGTAGAGCGGCAAATCAAGAGTGTGGCTTAACCATCTATCTAAATAACAACAATAAACTCAGGACTAGGATAGTGTGGGGGACTGTTCAATGGGTGGGGAATCCTGAAATATTCTGAGGCAATAAAAAAAAAAAAAAACGGCTCATTGAATGGCTCGTTTGCTGCAACTAAACACAGGAAACAGTCCTGGGGTTTACATTAATGTTCAAATCTATGTGGTATTCACAAAAATATGTCCAGTATGAGCGGGAAAGGCAGCGACATATCAAAAATGTTGTGCTAGGATCCTGCTACATCACTTCCACTCTTGTTTCACTTGATGGTCCGCTTGCTTTCGCACTGCAAGTGAACCTCACCAGGGTTCATTTGGCTTTCACAGGCTTCAATTCAGGAGTCAAACATCTTACAATACCTATTTCAGCTGTTTGCAATTTTTTTTAAAAAGGTTTTATGATCCCAAAACTATTAAGACACTAAAATGACATTGAGCTTAGCAGAAACTCAGTGAGATAGAGGTATAAGTGTTGATATCTAAAGAGAATCTGCCTACAATATGCTACTTATCATATGCGGCCCACCGCACCAAGTAAAGAGTAATAAGGAAACCCTAAGAAGAACCCACCTACTGAAAGAAAAGTAGCCTACTGAAAGGCAAGACTTGTGTTTTAAAAACTTCTAATGATAAGCCACAGTCCCTCTGGGATAATGTTCTTTGTAGAGAAGAAGCCAAAATAGAATGGGAACACAGTGCATCAGTTTATCTAAGGTACCCGTAAATAAAATAAGTTATGTAAGGGAAAGAACAGAAAACATGTTTACCTACAGAAAACATGTTTGAGGTTCTGTCAGTTAACTTTTATTTAATCAGAGAATGAAAACTTTCAACTGTGTCCTGGCCAACACAGCAGATCAGGTCAGTGGGAACAGAAACACTCAGACACAAACACTAAGCACAAAATATATTTAGGATCTTAAATAGGAATTATAAAACCTGATCATTTTAAACATCAAAAGCTTAAAAAAAATAAAATAATTCAGAATCACCCCAGTCACCGCTGTTATAACATAGTCAGAATGGTCAGTCATCACATCTACACCCAGACATATTTATCATGCTTTGTTTGATATGAAGACATAGGACTTTTAGCCAAGCAACGATCTTAAAAAGCCAGAAAAGGAAAAGATGGATTGTTGTAAACTATCAGCAATGAGTCCTGATCTAAACTAACTAAGAGAACAGTTTTCCATCATCACAAAAAGTCTTAAACTGAAATGAGCCTGAATGCAGCTGTAAGAGTAGAAGACAATACTGACAGCTGCAGGAAGCTTCAACAAGAAATATTTCGAGATGTTTATAGTTGTCAAGAATTCTGTAAAGTATCTTGTCTGAGGCATACTTTGTAAGTGTGATTATTCAGAATTAGTGTTGTTTAGGTAATACAAAAAATTATTTGACATATGTCAGCCTCAAACTTATAATCTCAGTATTTGTGGCACTACGTGTACACTAACTTGTTGTGCTCTGGGTATGAATGTGGTATAATTTCATGCATTGAGACAGCTCTGACAAGGAAAGCTGCAAGAACAATAAAACTGATTTATTTCTTTCACCATGACAAAGTGCTTCTGCTTCTTAAAATCCCTCTCCATTCATACATGTACTGTTGTTCTGCTTTTTTGTGTGTGTTTTTTTCCCTAAGATTTTAAGATATAGTTCATTTTATTATGCAGCATGAAGCATGTACCCCCCTTTTTTGTCTCATATTCATCCACTAAGGAGAGAAAATGTGAATCTTCATGTCTTAATTTTATGCAACATACAGATATGTGTGATGGAAACTTGAAGTGCACACACTGAGGAGAGACTGAGGATAGGTTTTGCCTTGGTTCCAACACACGTATCTGCTTTGATTGGGACTAGATTTGAAGCTGCTACTTTTCCAAAAATATCCTTGCAATCCCAGCTGACAGTGCAAGCTACGCCACTATGCTAAACTGATCAGAATGCTTATGCATCTTCAAGATTTAAGAAGAAAAACTACTCTTAAAGTCCCACTCCAGCAGTATAAATCCCTTTTGAAGTTCATATGTCTCAGAATGGTTCTTTTTAAAGTTATTGGCACAAAAAAAGAGGAAAAAGAAAAAGGAAAAGTCAGTGTAGATTTATGAATATGATAATCAGCCTAGCAAACATTTCCTCCAGCCAGCAGCTGACACAGGCCCTCCTTGTTTACTCTGATTCTGTTTAGCTATGCCTGTTTTTATCAATCTTAGTCCTCAAGACCCACTTCCCCTGCATGTCTGCACGTTTTAGATGTTTCTCTGCTTCAACGTGGATAAAATTAATAGCTTGTCATCAGGCTTCCAAATAACTTGATGACAACATGTTGAGGAGGTCCAACCAACTGATTCAGATGTGTTGGAGCACGGAAATATCTAAAACATGCAGGGCGATGGGTCCTGGTCTGAGAAACACTGAACTATGCTGGTGGAATCCTCCGGCGGAGAAATGTACAGTTTATATGGAAGTGCCAAAAATTGCAGTTCACCCCTAATCTGCTAGGGGCTATAGCTCCAATAGGGATTCAATCCCCATACACTCCCATGTTAAAAAGGCCAACTTTACAGCAGAAATAAACATGTTTACAGCCTGGTAATGAATTTTGTAATAGGTCATCACACAAAAATATCTGACTCCAAGATAAAAACGTTATCTATTTCAGCGTGTACAAAAAACATTTTAGGTTTAATAGGTCAAATTTACCTTCATGACAACTGTGGGGGGGTGGGAATTTTTTTATAACTCATCTGTTTAGATGTTATTTAATCTTGAAATTCTTCATGATGAGGGTCGTTTCCTTTTGATTGACAAGTGTCAGATATCCAGCAGCAAGGAGGCAGAGGGTAGCACAACCGCGGTTTTACCCGGCTAACAGCCCGCCTTAGCTTTAGACCACCTACCTCCGTTAGCTGGTTTGCTCCCATTAACTCCAGGTTAGCTTCCAGTTTCCAGCCAATCTGGCTTGTTCACCCAAGACTTAGTTTGGCTAGCTCCAGAGTTTTAGGCTAAGCAAACCTAGTTCTTAGCTAAGCTTGTGGCTCCAAAGCATTTGGTCGAGCATGAATGTGACTTTATTTCTAAAAGGATTTGAATTCTGTACCTACTTTTTAGGAGCCGGGACTCTTCCAGTTTCACTGTTAGAGTCACAGCTTTTTCAAACATGTACAGCAGGGCTATTCAAATCAGTCCCACAAGGGCCACTGTCCTGCAGGTTTTCAATGTTTCCCTCCTCCAACACTCCTGACTCAAATTAAATGGATCCAACAGCCTATGAAGTTCTCCACAATGACTCATTAATTTGAGTCAGGTGTGTTGGACCTGGGAAACATTGAAAACCTGCAGGATTGCAGCCCTCATAATTGAATAGCCCAAATGTACAGCCTCATCCTGTGAGTAGTCAAGATAGGTTCCTATTATGTTCTAGGTAGAGCATATACAGTAAGGCTGTCTGACCTTGCCAACTGCAAAGATAAAAGGGGTGCTCTTGAGATTTTAAACAAATCCACAGCCATAACACTGATGGGTGATTTTGCTCATAAAATCCTTCATAACGTATACTTTTTAAAAATAAAAAATCTTGCAGACATAAGATTTAAAAAGATTTTTAAAGCAACATAACTTTAAATTTTAATCTTCAAAGGACATTTATGATGGGTTGAAATGCCTGAAACTTGGGAGTTTATACACACAAGGAGAATGATTGATGGCAAACAGGTGTGTCTGGCAGGAATAGATCAGAGGTAATAAACAGGTGAGTTGGGAAACAGAGAGCAGTATCAAGGCAGAAATGATAAACTCAATTAGAAAATAATACAAGAAATAAATAAAAAGGAATTGACCAAAGTGATAGATAACAGACAATTTCCACTTAAAATAAAACTGAAACTATGATAGCTATGTTGGAGAATAAGTACGAGGAGGTATTGAGAATACTCCCTCTGAAAACATGAACTTAAACTAACCCTTGATAGCAGTTTCTGGAATTTATCAAGGTAGCCAGTTTAAAGCAACGTGGACCCCTCTGGTTTGGATTTTGTTGCACTTAATAAAAATGGACTGCCCAGAGGGGTGCAACTTAATTACATTTACAATTACAATGTATATATGTATTTAGTTTAATACCCCCCACCTACCCACCAATCACCTTTTTTTCCATGTTTGTTGGGCTGTGTTTCAAAATGTGCGAAGTTATGTTTTGAAAATTTAAGGACCCAATTGTTGAATAAGTAGCCTAAATCTGAACATAATGTCATGGATGCCACAACCTTAATAAAAGTGTTGGAGAAAGAAAAAACAAAACAAACTCATTCTAATTCATCCCCGCTGGTGTGTGAATCCATTCTTTTAAAGGTTCCCAAAATGGTTTGAATCCCCTGGTTTATTGTGTCAAAGGCTGACATAAAAGCTCAACAAAGGCAAAAATTTTGAAGCATCAGCTGCCAAGAGCAGATCTTTGCTAAGAACTGATTGTGTCTGATGGATTAAACTCATGAAACCAGACCAGATGAGGCTCCAAAGTAAAAAGAGAGAAAGAATTTCAATAAATCCTGTTTCAATACTCTAGGAAGAAAGAGAATTTTGAAGGTGAGTCTGTAGATGCTCGAGACTGAAATGTCCTTTTTCTCTGTGGTTCACGTTCAAGCAAAATACACCATATGCCAGCTTTCTATCTGTAGCTTCATTCATTAGCTGACAGAAAACCTATGACTCTTTGTTTTACTGACATGTTTATATAGAGTGTGTAAAGGAAGCAGGGGTTACTCTTGTGTGGGATACATACTGCTTCATTCAAGAGAGAGTAACAAAACTGTGTTAACGCAATCAGGTCAGGGGTTTACCAGTATGATGAACAGGTCACAGGTAGGTGGAGTAATTTTAGTTCTGAACTAATGCGCAATTAATACCAGCTGTCCCTTCATATTATCTCAACATGCTCAATTACCTCACTCCAGTGATGCTAAATCATGTGCAGATTAATCCATTTACATACTGTACACACAAAGTTAATGAAAAATCAACCAGTGTTGGATATGCAACAAGAAACCTGCAGGAATTGAAGAACTTGTATTGGGGTATGATGATGCAGCAATGTAATATTTGGCAGATTCTGTCGTGCTTCATTAGAAATTAAAACTCCTTTATAAATTTGGTTTTCTGGTTGTGAAGGAGCTCATATTTTTGGATTAACCTGGTCAGAATTTAACATCTCATTGACCTTTTAACAGTCTGTGAAAGGGTAGACATGAGGGGATGCATCGCCGGCCAAACACCTCTAAATCTGTGTGTATCCATGGAGTGTTGTAATTTCTTCCACCCTATTATACTAGAATCCAAAATCTAAACTACTCTATGCAGCACAGCTGATAGAAAATATGACACTAATTATGCATTAGAAAAGCTGCAGTGAAGTCCTCCTGAAAAAATATGATTAATTCAGTATCTGTAATAATGAATACAAATCTGAAAGTGTTTGCCTTTTAAGGTCAGGTACTGCACATCAAAAGTTCCAAAAACAGAGGAGACATTTTCTTTGTGAGTCAAATAGTTTTTAAATGGATAGAATCTCATAATGGCAACAAAAGATGCATTAAGTATTGTCTGTTGTCCTAAAAGGACTTGACATTAAACATAGAACTGACGCTAACAATTTACATTTAAATGAAATATAAGCAACATTTTGCCACCCTCCTCCCAGTTGTACAATCTCTCTTTTGTTTTTTAGTCTTTGTATCTCTGCCTGAGGTGATGTAAGAAAGCTCATAACCTTCTCCAATACTTAAAATAATACTTCACTGTGTTGAATAGAAATTAAGTAATGATATACACGACTGTTTCCTTTGCCCTCTATTTACTAAATTATTTAATTAATTCTTACTTGAAATCTGAATAGTAGTGAATATTTACATGATCATCTGGTGCAAATGTCTAAGCAGAACTTACTGGGTAAGTTAATGTTTATGTCTAATCATTGATTGGGCCTCTCTGGAATACTAGTATTGTTTTTATTTTGTTTATCATTCCTTGAGCATTTAAATTGTATATCTTGCATTATCTGCTTGCAGGGGCAAACGCTGCCTTAGGCAAAGTTTTCTTGCATGCTGCTGGCTGTTTTCCAAGAGAATCTTAATGTGGCTTGCTTTATTCATGTTGCCATTCACATTGACAGGGTTGCATCGTGCTTTGGTGAAAAACAGAACAAAGAATTACCTTCCCACGACCACACTGAATGATGGATGCTTCTCTTTATTTTGCAACGGGCAAAACTTTTGTATCATTAAACCACATGATTAAATGCCAAAAAGTGCTTTTTTCTTTTCTTTTAAGCAGGGCTGTGCAGTAATTATACAAAATAATTTATTATTCATATATTCTATTCGTTCAGTTGCATCACACAGTTACAGTACACACATTGGATCCTCATGGTGTGCTGCAGAGGACCATGGACTGCATTGCAACATGTTCTGCAATTCCATAACTGAAGAGAGTAAGTAAACATTTCTTCCTATGATTGCCCTCTTCTGATTCACTTTAACTGAGACGTATCCACTGGAAATTCTCCCAAACTCTTCAAACTGAAAGCACTCTGAGCAATGTCTGCTGCAGGTATGGGGCCTCAGACACCAGGCCAACCACTGGAGTCATGAACATCCAAGGCATGGGTGAGTCTTTGTCTCATCTGCCATTGTCAAACTCCTTTACTTAATTTATTTGTTTCACCTTATTTAACTTTCAGATCTGCCATCACAGTTGTTGTTGAGAGAGCTCACTCTGATTGACTGTAAAGCATAGTGATTGCACAAAAATAGATGTGACAACAAAACATTTCAACATGTCACACACAATCTGTTCTATTTCATCATCTTCATTTCTCCAAACAAACAACACTTATCACAAAAATGTGTTCATGTGGAGTGAAGAAACTAAAGACCAACAGTTAATCCCAACTCAACAGAGACCAGCTCTGTTACAGCCAGATACTGATTCAAAACATTAAGGACTCTGTTTTGTACATAGAATGCAGCTAAATCAATGTACTGCCACATTGGTCAAGAAAGTTAAGTTTGGAATTGGCCAGCCAAAGTCCAACTTACTGTATATCCCATATAAAGGCTTCGCTATTGATTTTGGAGAAATCGGTGTAAATAATTTTGGACAACTAATGGCTGGTTACATGATCATCATCATGATGCTCAAAGTCTGCAATGTCCATCATAAAGTAAATGTTTGACACACCTTGTCGCATAACAACATGTACATGTTCAACAATATTGATTTGGGTGGCAGTTCCAGTCATTTCAAGTGGAGGCTCTCCTACATAAACTGCCATCCCCCAGGTTTTTGGGTAAGTCAGAATAGTTTAAATCTATCATAACAACTCCAACACAATATCTTATCAACTTTTGTCACTTGTTTATGTCATTTATAGGCAGAATAAATCTGCTGAGGAAATACAAACCCCTGACAAACCAACAACCTGGCTTGGGTGGGAAGAATTTCAGGTTTAATATTACAAAGCTTGAGACTGGTGGTCCTGTAAGATGTGAAAACAAATGCGCAGCGTTACCATGACATAATACTCACACATGAAGGAAAAATAAAATGTATATAAACGCAGTTTGTTTGGTGATAACTTGGTCGAGCAAAACAAATATTTTAAAAGTGTAAATGTTAGGAAGCACCAGCTCCTTCCTAAGCTTTGTGGTGCCTTTTGTGTAGAAGATCATATTTATCTAATGGTTACTGGCAAAGCTAATCATTCCATTTTTGTTTTTCATTTAACAAT
>JAOXYM010000001.1:7383826-7398124 GCA_028567055.1 Leptatherina wallacei
ATTCAAGCAGCAAAGGTCAAGTTGAGGTGTGACAGGTTAATAATACTTTCCAAAAGAGCTGTAAATAATTGCAAGAACGGGAAATTAAAATCCCTGTTTAACATCAAAAGACCTTTAGAAAGATTTACCAGAGATTGGAGCATTGTAACTTTATTCTCTGCAGCCACACCACAATCTAGAAAATAAGCATAAGTATGATCCTCTTGTTAGAGTTTAGCATTACGATTTTGCAAATGTATATCTAAAACAGACTTGATGCAATGCAAAGTACTTTCAATTGCTTTAAGCAAAGGTTTGAATAAAACTGTCCAGCTTGTATGAGTTTGTATTGATTGTACTTTGGCTTCTATTAGAGCAAGTTGCAGAGGGAATATTTTCTGGTGAAGTAAAGAGTGGATGCAATTGAACATCTGCACCTTTGGAGGCCAACATCCCATGGACATAAAAGGATGACTTTTATGTCCGTGTATGTTTTGGTCATTGGATTTTCCGTTTAGAGGTGAGTTTTAAAAAACAGAAAACAAGCGTTTATTTTATTTTTGTTTCAAAGTTTAAAAAACAATTAAATATGAGGCATATTTCATTTTAACTGTTAAAATGGGATGAAAAAACTAAAATAATGGTTTGATTTTGGTTGCATAGTTTGCAGAATGAAAAAAATAAATTCACTCAATGCAAAAATAAAAAAACAACCAGTTTTATCGCATTTTATACAGGAAGTGGTAGTTTATGTGGGCGAATCACAGAGACCCAGTGGGAGGAGCTTACAAAGTCGTCGGGTTTGTGTCAGACAGTTTCATTCAGACAGTGCAGGAGCACACAACGCTGGAGTTAACTTCTTATTTGCCATATCTATTTATTTTTTTATTTTATTTATTTTTTTATTTTAACACTTGTCTTGTCCAGCATTGTAGCAAGCATAATTTGATTTGTGCCGAGCAAATTTACTTTGTCAAGTAGAGCTTAATATGTACAAAGTCACTCTTGACAAAAATCTTTATTTTAGTTTTTTATTTTGAATCTGCACCTTATTGCTGGACCCGACCGGAGGGGACAGAGAGAGAAAAAAAAACAACAGTGAAAAAAAGAGAAGTGGGGGTGGGGGACAAAAACAAACCACCATACAGAAAACAATGCAATCCATCCAGTAATCCAACTGGACTACAAACAGCACACTACGCAAATACACACACACAACCGAGAATATCCCATGCTTTTGCAATGAGGCAAAAGATTAATAAATAATAATAATATTATTCTTATTATAAATTATTTTTATTATTCTTATTCTTATTATTACCACCACCAACATCGTCATTAGTATTATAAATAATAATAAGTCTGGGCTAGAGAAAGGGGGAAAAAAAAGGGACTAGCTGAAAAGAAACAATACATCTTGATACCAAAACAGTAAAAACAAACACAAAGACAACTAGCTGAGAGTATCCATTAGTAGATACAACTAAATGGCAACACAGTGACTGTAGCAGCACTCCGAATATACAGAGACGTTCAGGGAAGAGTGGACATACAGAGTGTACATGCAGAGTGTACATGCAGAGTGTACATGCAGAGTGGACGTGCAGAGTGGATATGCAGAGTGTACGTGCAGAGTGTACATGCAGAGTGTACATGCAGAGTGTACATGCAGAGTGGACGTGCAGAGTGGATATGCAGAGTGGACATGCAGAGTGTACGTGCAGAGTGTACATGCAGAGTGGACGTGCATAGTGGACGTGCATAGTGGACATGCAGAGGGTACGTGCAGAGTGTACATGCAGAGTGGACGTGCAGAGTGGATATGCAGAGTGTACATGCAGAGTGTACGTGCAGAGTGGACGTGCAGAGTGGATATGCAGAGTGGATATGCAGAGGGTACATGCAGAGTGTACATGCAGAGTGTACATGCAGAGTGTACATGCAGAGTGGACGTGCAGAGTGGATATGCAGAGGGTACATGCAGAGTGTACATGCAGAGTGTACATGCAGAGTGGACGTGCAGAGTGGACATGCAGAGGGTACATGCAGAGTGGATCCCAGCAGGCCGAGATCAGCAGCCGCCAACCCCACCAAGCACCGACCACCCGGGGCGGACAGGGCCCAGGGCCACGGGGCCCAAGAGCCTGGGGACGCCCCCTACCCTCAGAGGTAGAGGGCCCGCACCGCCATCTGGGGGGACCAGGCCCACCCAGACGGCCACCCAACGGGGGTCAGTCCGCACCCCAGTGCCCAGGCTGCACACCCCAAGAACCCATCCGCACCCACCCTCCTCCCCCAACCCCCAAAAACCCTCTCAATAAGTAAAACCCACACACACACACACACGCATTCCTACCCTCTCACCACCCATCCACACTCACCCACACAACCTCTTCCCTTGCCCCCGCACACCCTCAACACGTACACCTCCCACACCACATGCACTCATGTCAACTCACCATCCATCCATCGACACACCCTCCGCCCCCACACACCCTCTCAACACATAATCCCCTTCACACACAAAATCTTGCCCTCCCACCACCCATCCACACACATTCATATTTATTTGAGGAAAGGTGGGTACTTAATCTTTGATGATGGCACAGCAGGACAACATCAGTGGATACTTTCTCTACAGCTGCAATCAGATGTCTCTTGAGGTCAACTTCATGATCTCAAAGTTTTTACTAAAGTTTTAAACTAGTTATTATATTATATTTTATTATATTATATCATATTATAAGCAAATTTAAGCAAAACTATCTGCCCCCTAACAAACTATATAAACATTCTTCAGACTGGTTAGAATTTCTCTGCACCTTAGGAAAAATTTGAAACCAATAATATAAATATTACTGTAGGCTCACAGCAAAGGGTATACCCATTTCACAGCCAATAAATGTCGGAGGGATGTAGAACAGGTTTGGTGCGACAGCAACAACCACCCGTGTGGAGGAGCTGGCGGGAGCATCGACCGAGACCACCTGATAATGGAGGGCATCCCGGGGGATTACCTCATCAGAACCGGGCCCAGATGACTGCAGAGTAACTCTATAAAATCCGCTTATAGAACTGGATCACAAAGACAGACCTGGAAATGGAAAACTTAAGACTGAAGATAAAAAATCCAAGAAGACAACATCTAAAATGACAGTGAAGGATGACGTTGCAAAACAAAATGGTTTCTCTTCCCAGCAGCAACGAGGACGTCGAACATAACCGAAAAAAGAAAGGAAAAGTTTCCTGTTCATTTCTTTCAATTAAAGTGGTTCTGATAGATCTGATCAGGCTCATGGTGGCCTTCCCTCAGATCATCATGCTGGAGATAAGTTGGGCAGCCTGAACAAAACCTCTTCCTTACCATTTTGGAACAGAAAACTCAAAATAACCTACAGCTACATCTTTGAGATCATGATGTTGACTTCAGGAGACAGCTGGTTACAGCTGTGTCATTGTCAAAGATTATATACCTTTCCCTGCCATGTCTGAATGAAACCGACACAAAGCCTTTGACTGTAAGCCCTCCCCCTCACCCTAAACCATCACTTCCAGTCTGAAATACGCTAAAACTGGTTATTTTTTGTTTTTGCATTGAGTGATTTTATTTTTTCATCCTGCAAACTATGCAACCAAAATCAGACCGTTTTCAATTTTTCTTCATCCCATTTTAACAGTTAAAATGAAAAATGCCTCATATTACATTTTTAGTTTTTTAACTTTAAAACAAAAATAAAAAAAACATTTGTTTTTTGTTTTTTGATACTTACTTCTGAAATTAAAATCCATTGACCAAAACATACACGGACCCTTCTACAACAGCATAATCATTCTGAACACACATCAAAACACAAATCGGTCTAACTAAAGAAGCACAAGCTGAATATTTTCTCAGAGGCAGAATCTAACCATTGCAAAAATATGCAAAAAACCTAAAAAAATGCAGCACATACAGAACATCCACAGACTTTAGATCAACTTTTTTTGGAATGGTGGCGGGTAACAAATCGTCCAAATAAGAACTGAAAGACTCTCGGCGGATATAAAAAGCATCAAAGAGCTGTGATACTTTCAAAACAAGGATTATTAAAAAATTAGCTTGACAAATTTTGTCTTTTGTAATTTTCAAATTATGAAAGATGGAAAGAAATCACAACTTTGAAGTTATTATAAAATGCACTTCCTAAACTTTATAGCTTTAAAAGTCCAATTTCCTTGTTGGATTGTTAAAAAGTCAGACCAGAATGAGAGTGTTGAAGTTCTTTACAGTGTTCCAGGAACCAGTCAGTCATTCTTTACACCGTACGAGAACTTATAAAGACAATCTCGCTTGTCACCTGGTGTAATCTATAAGCAAACCCAAAAGCCTCACTGATAAGGATACAGATAATAAAAAAGGGACAATCTCTTAGTTCCAAGAGAATCACAGCAATCATTTTTAATCTAACTTAATGATAAGTGCATGTTGTTACAGTGTCATCTGTGCTTACCAGTGTCTGGTCATTTAACACACAGGACATATCCATAATCCTTACTAATTATTACTTATTGAACAGGTATTAAAAAAATAGCTTAATCTACAATGGAAGTAATTGGTGTAGCACATGTTACATAAAAAAAAGGAAAGAATCAGTCATTGAGTTGTACTATGGCATTTGCCCACAGTTGTTGGTGTTGATAGTGTTAAACTATACAGAAACCACTGTTGGTTAACACAATCCTCCGTACCATCAGCAGATACCAACTAAAGCTCTATCCTGTAAAATAGAAGCCATAAAAGAACACGTCCAATCATGTCCTTGTTTATTTCAGCAGGACAATGCTAAACCACATACTGTAGTTATTACAACAACATGGCTTTAGAGGAGAAGAGTCTGGCTGCTGAACTGGCCTGCCTGCAGTCCAGACCTTTCACCAACAGAAAACATTTGCCAAAGACAACCTCAAATTTTTCAGCAGCTGGAAACCGGCATCAGGCAAGAATGGGACTGAATTCCAACACCAAAATTCCATGAACTCATAACCTGAATGCCCAGATGTCTTCAAACTTTTCTGAAAAGAGGAAATGCTACACCATTGTAACCATGGTAAAAATGCCTCATGACAACTATTTTGAGACCTGTAGCAGCATCACATTTGACATGAGCTGATTTGTGCTCAGTTTAGACATCTGCATGTTATGTGTGTTCTATTGTGAATAAAATATTGGCTCATGGGATTTTAAGGTCTTTTAGTTTTCATTTTTTTGAGATTTATAGAATATACGAACTTTTCTGGAACTAGGATTGTAGATATACATGGACAACAAGAGTCCTTGTATGTGGTTTCACATTACTTTTTAGGGTCTGATAGTTGAAATACAACACATCTTTTCTTTTGTAACTAATCCAACACACAGCCCTAAAATTCTAAAATGAAGACAGATGGAATGAGACATAACCTTTCAATGCAAAGGGATTATACATGTAAATGAGAAGGATGGCTCATCCACTTCTTTTTTTCTTGTCTGACTTATTTATTTGTAGGGAAAGTTATTAGGCTCTGATAGTGTGATTGTGGCAAAGCATTGGCCCAAACCTAAATGACTTTGTTTTTGAATTTCTCAAGCAATTTTATTCAGCTTTTGTGCCAGCTGACAAACTCCCGGCATGTATGGTATCAAAACATCCCTACGACTGAGTCAAATCATGAAGGACATAAACCGGACAGACTCTTCAGAAGCAAATTTCCTCTCATCTGCAGGCGGAGGAAATAATTGGGTTCAACATAAGAGTCATCAAGATGTCTTACCTCGTCTTGGTAGATGAAAAAAAGCATGATGGACAGGATTTCCAGAAAGAAGATGAGCAGGAGGAGGATGAAGAACTGTGAAGTGAAGAGAAAAGACAAAGTAATTTAACACACCATTTGTCAGTGCAGTAAGAGAAAAATGACAAAGGGATAACAGGCATCTTGTCGGTGTAGCATGAATGATGTCGTGTTAATGTTAAAAAGAAAACTAACTCTGTTCGGGAGTGACACTGAAACCACACCCTTACAGAAAGTGTCAAGGAGCAAGAGTTGGCAAAGAGAGAGAAATAATCACGCATTGTTCAGATGTGCTGTTGCTGACAGGTCAGGAGAGCAGAGAAAGGAAGAGGTGTGACTATCAAAGCGAGCAGGACAGACTGGGAGAGGTGATATACAGTTTTCCTCCATCCTCTTTTGAAATTGTTGAAAGCAGCCACATTTTATTCCCCACCCGTCCCCACCTATCCCCCTCTCTCTGTAGCGCCGAGGGTGAGCTTCTTGATGGGTAATACATCTTCTTCCTGTGGGCCCATTTGAGTGCTTAAAACAGTTACGAGCTCATCCATCAGCTACTGTGCTAGGACTGGGCTCAGATTCGCACAGAGAGAACAGACTGTCAGAACCACAGTGGAGAGAAATATTTTGACAACGGCGCAGTTTTCCAGACGGTCACAAAATGAACTCCATGCATTCACTTGATTATCAGTAGAAGTCAGTAGATGAACTCATGTTCACACATCAGCACTGTGCTGCATTTTTATACATGATTGCTAGCGTTGTTTAGCCATGCTAGATTCCTGGTTTAAAGGAAGGTGTTATTGATCTTTTCACAGAGATGCCATTTTGATGACTGATATATAATTTATTCTCAATTTGGTAAAAGATTAGCTTAGAGATTTGTTCTGTACAACCATCCAATAACCTTGCTGAAAAGCAAACTCCTGTATTAAAAATTTTAAAAAAGTTAATATTGATGGTTTTACCCATCATGTTATGAAGTTAAAACACTTTTTCTTTTAAAACAGGGTCCACTTTGACAAAACACTACACACGATTGGCACAACCCCACATCCCAGTAGCAGAACGCCTCTTCTGCTATATAAAGCACAACCATCAAAATTCTATTTGATAGAAATGCTATCTTATTGTCATATTGCATACACAAGTGATATTATCTAAAAGTTTTTGAAAGAGTTACAATCTACTGTGATAAACCTTTTGATTTCTCAAGGATTCAAGCACTTAAAGGTACAGAGTGTAAGAACTGCAGATATGAAGAACTTGATTGGCTGTTACATCCATTTAATTTGATGCGGGTGTGTTGAAGCAGGAATACATTGAAAACCTGCTGGATTGCAGACCTCGTAGGACCGAATTGAGTATCGGCACCAATCAGATGAAGCCAGTACTCCAGCTTAAAAGCTCAGAGGGTTCTTACACAGAGCTGCTTATCTGGACCCACAGCAAGTATCATAGAAATGGCTCATTCTAAGAAAATAAAAGCATAACAGTGATTTTAGTAAAGTGATTACATAACAATGGAAACACAGTTTTTAATGATATATATATAGCATTTTTATATCATTGACCTTTTGATTTTGTCACATGCTGCACCTTCAAGAGAAAGTAAAAATAGATTCACAAACACCTAATGAGAGCAAGTCTGCAAATATTAATTCACTTTTATTCACGTCCTTACTAACCATCACAACAAAGCAGGGATAATCCTACTGAATATCTGGAGAAAAACAAGCATAAATGCTTGTTTTGATTACCCTTACTATGGGGTTTATGAAGGATAAGTATGTGGGAGGTATCAAACTAAATTGTAAATGCTGATTGACCAGTTCTATAGATAGAACCTGTGGAAAATGTTGGAAAGATACATTGTCTCACACAGCGATGTATTACACCTGGCCCGTTCCATTTGCTGCTATGATGATATTGTGTAATTTGTCTGAAAATGGAGAGAGTCAGGGCACAGTTGTGATGACCCGGGTTGGGGTGGTGGAGCAGGACCCCAATCTGTTTGAAGGCAGCACAAACAGTAATATTACCTCCATGATTGCCTGGTATATTGACAATAGCACTGTGACAATAATGTATTTTACTCTTATATGTCTGCAAATCTGGGGGCTGTTTAACCTTCTAACTCATTGATGTGGTCATTTTGAAAGGTAGTACTTTGAAAAGGCAACAAAGTGATATCTTCATACATTCATTTTAAATACTGCATATAAAAGTTCATTTATTGTCATTCTAAACTATGTGTGGTGTTCTGGAAAAAGTGTGAGCCTGATCGTGTGCTTAGAGTTGTACAAATCTGCCCTGATGTTTTTGCTTCTTGGTTTTTTTGCAAACTTTGGATTTTGGTATTTAAGTGTCATAAAAATAAAAAAATAAAAATATTGGGGGGGATATTTTCAAGATGTGCGTTTTCTGCTATTCTATCTGGCTTCATTGATCCTCCTTCCTTCTCATCATCCCTCATTCCTTGCTCCATCTCTTACCTCTTCATCTCATTTATCTGGGGGATCATGAAAAATGTCTTACCTTCGGTTTGATTTGCTTTCACATGGCGTATTACTCAAGTGGACCAAACTGCCTAGCCAATGCCATGTAGTTACAACTGGGGCGATATTCCCTTAAATTACCACTGGTGAAGAGAGGGAAAAAAGATGAATTAAGAAGAAAATTTGGCTCATCAATTGGCCAGAACCAAAACCAGAAATCCTTTCCATTCTTCAGCCAGCTCATTCCCTGTGAGTAAACAATGGAGCAGTGCCAAATTGATGCAGTCTTGGGGTTTCTGTTTTTATTTTGGTGTACAAACTTAATACAGCTTTCATAAGAAGCTGCCTGGTATAAGCAGCAGGAGAGGCACTAAATTATCCGACTTGTTGCACTGTGATGCGTTCAATGTCACTTCCTCTATGTGGTTCACTGGATAGTCAGTTTTCTTCCACATTGCAAGTAAACTGCACCGGGGGTTCACTTACAAATTAAACAAGAGTTTACTTCTTTGGTCTGCACCAGTGTGTGAATGCGCACTCACTACTCTAAAAGAAACATTCTGTCTGTTGAAGTGGACCAGGGTTAATCTAAAGTGGACCAAACGGTGCCAATGTGAATAGGCCTTGAGTCTGAGTCTTTTCTTCCTAGACTTTAAGGCCGAATCTCAATTCTCCCCCTTAGCCCTACCCCTCAGCCCTTAGCCCTACCCCTTCACCTTTAAACAAAGTGTGGAGGCAAAGGGCAATGTTTTCAGCCCTATGAATTGAGACACCCCTCTGTCGGTATAACCTGAACGTATTAGGAGGCTGGTTTGCTCGTGGCTCCCTGTTTACAAGACACGCGTGTCATACAGACCTTACCATATAACAGAAAGAAGAGCTGTAACTTACATCTTTATAACCGCAGCAATTAAAATTACGTATATAGTTAATATTATATATAATATTCCCCGAGTATAATCAATTAAAACCTCTATGCAAATTACGACATTGCTACTTTTATTTCTGTAACATGCGTAGAGCGGTCAAACGCTGCATTGTGCCGTCATGAGTGAACATCTACCTTATCATAAAGTTTTTAACAACATTTAAACCTTTTTAACGTTGTTATTTACGAAAAGGCAATTTTTCTGTACGAGTCTCTCGGCGCCAGGTTTGCTTCCTGCGCGACGGCGTATAAGTCCTCCTACCCCTTTGCCATTAAGTCTGCATCTGAAAACCCTCTTCAGCCCTTCCTCTTAGCCCTTCCCCTCGCCCCAAAAGAGAACCGAGACACCCCTTGGTCTCTCATGAACGCACAAAACGGAGGGGAAGGGCTAAGGAGGAGAATTGAGATTGGGCCTAAGTATCCATACATCAATACCTTTTACTAATCCAATATAATACCTACTTCACATACTGCATGAGTTAATAATGTGCTCATTATGTAGTATTTTATCATATGACAGCACAGAATGTGAAAGTTGCTTCAAGTTCATCTGAGATTTTTTTTTTTAAGTATCATCGTGTTATTTTCTCCATGTATTCCGCATGTTTCTTTGACAGTGAATGTAAGTGTTGCTAGCTCACAGGATTGGCATTAAGCAGGTCTGTCAGCAGCCACAAGGTCTGTTTGGCATAATCTACATGAATAAATCACTTTGTGTCGAAAGGATGAAAGCCTTTGTGGCAATGTTGGAAGGCTAGAGAACGAGGTAACAAAGCAACAGCACAATGAAGACTGTGTATTTGACTCACATGTGATGTTTTTTGAGACATGCTCTCAAATAAGCTCTAAAATCAATTTCTGCAGTTCTACCAGGCTTCATTGTCTGAACATTGTCTTGCTGTGCAGCTCCATCCAATGAGGAGGACATATCTAGGTTTGCATTTAAACTGAGGAAATATGCTTAAAAAATCCATCCAGAAGTTAATTATGTCAATAGCCATAGAATATATATAAACACAGTATATAGCCAAATATAAAACACTTCAGTTTCACCAAACTCCAAATATTTGACATTTCTACTCTGGATACTGATCACGTTTAATGATACACTATATTTCTTAAATTGATGGGAACAAGGTGGTTTACAAAGCCATGTCTTACTTTATGTAATTCTTGTAATACCACACTACAAGAAATTAGCATTCTGTAAAAATGGTCAAAAGTCAGGATTGATTTGAGCTACTATGGGTACTTAAACCACCCTGGATTTAGCTAGGCTTTCATCTTATGTGCTTGAAGGCATATGATCCCCAAAACAAGTTTAAAAACCATGTGGTTGCTACAGAAGCAGCTACCACAATGTTTATCCTGCCAATAGATAAGTTTTAAGTTGACATATAATGGCCTGTGGCTGTGACATTATATTGCAAATTCTGGTCTGTTTTTTGTTACTATTCCTCTAATGGGGGGAAATGGCAATTATGCCCAACACTAAGCCAGCTTAAGTCACTGAATAAAAATCAAAGATGCACACAGTGATTTTGGACCAAGCTATTAGCAGAATTGGAGCATCCTTTTGGATTATCTTGAATCCTGGCCACCAGTACTCACTTTCCTCTTGGCTCTGGTTCTTAAACAGCTTTTGAATAAAACATGTGGCTCTTAAGCTTCTCAGTATTTATTTTTCTATAACTGCTATCGCCTAACTTTGTCTAACAGGCAGGAAACAGCATATTCAACACAAAGCAGTTTTTTTTCATTTAAAGTATAAATCTTAAAATCGATCATCTAAGTTTCTGATTGCTGGTGAGGAAGTCATTTGGAGTGTGCTGTGTCATAGAACATCGAGTTTGAGGCAAACACATATTTGAACAAAGGATAGGACTCAAAAACTACTGTAAAATAATTTTCTGTCTCTTTTCAGTGTGTTCTTGGAACATTGTTAAGAATAAAGATTGATACTCACCTGGAAAAACAAACAGGCCTATTTCAGTACTCTGAAAAATTCCCATAATTTTGTTCTTAATGAGTTTAACTCTTCTTTCTGAGACCACAGGCAAGAGGTGGATGCAACATGATCATTTATGGACGTAAAATGCATTTTGCCTCAATAATATTTTGAGAAAGGTGTCAAATTGGCTTGAGTATTTTGAAACAGCTGCATCTAATTGTTTATTATTATCAAAGAGGCTCAGAAATTAACTGCAAATGATAAAAATCCCTTTGTGATCTGAATGTGCATGAATACCAATAACAGAAACAATTACAAAATGTCAAATCAAAAGAAAAACAAGCAATCAGTTGCTTTAATGGAAAGTATAGTCATTAAAAAGAACAGAGGCAATTTCTTAGTTACTAATATTATCAGAAATATCCAAAAAGCATGCTTACAAAAAGCATACAAAGATTTAAGAACCAGAGTAAGGTTTGTCGAAAAGAACATGGACACAGTCATCCAAGCTAAAACCTGTAGCTAAAGCATGGTTGTTTAGTGCTTCATTTTCCCCTTACAGTGATGAATTATTATAAAGTAAGACGCTCTTATTACAGGAGGACAAAGGCAGCCGTGGTATGGATTTTCTCTAGTTACCATTAAACTGAGCTACCTTGTTCTGTCTGCAGCTGTGGCTTTTGGCTGCAAAAGATTTATAAAACATTAGAATAAAGGAAAACAAAATAAGGTACATAAATGAATTCATTTTATAGTAAAAACATAAAATGACTTGTCGAATGACTTTCTTGTGCTCATCTATTCTGCTGAGTTCTAATCTTATGGCCGAGACAAATATGCTTTACTTTAGTTAAAACAAGGACGTTAATCTGTGAAACCAGAAGTCAAGGATCTGTTGAGGATCTGACTTTAGTGGGGGAAGAAAAGAAAAAAGTTATTAAGGAGGATAACATATTTGAATTAAAATAAGAAAATTAGTTTTTTTTAAATCTTTGACTACTTGATTATTACCTTTTTATAAAATAACAAGAATGTTGAATTATTGAATAAGCAGTAGTTGAATTGGAGCTACAGTCATGTGGAAAAAAATGCACCCTTTTTGATTCTGAATGTTAACCATAAAGATATTTCATCTGGACCTTATCATATCTTAAAATGGACTAAATAAGCCTTAGAAAAACAAAAACACATGACATGTTGTACTATTTCATTTTGATGGCACAATGACATCTATTGTGTGCATTCCTGGAGCCATCACAGTGTCCCGCGGCTGAGAAACCACCCTATACAACTTTCTCATCCGGGATGCTGTGTGACGTTGCAGCTGAGCTTCGCTTTGCGCACACGTCCCATGCTAGCTAGCGGATATGAATGTGCATACAGATTCAGCATAACATTAGACAAAGACACATTGGAAGAAGAAAGGAAACAAAAGAGAGCCAGAGACAGAGCAAGAATAAGAGAAGAGCCAAGATAAGACTGTTTTTTACTGTCTGGAGAGATCTTGCAGTACAGGTATGCAAGACGGATGCAGAAATAAATGTTGATAGGGGGTGCGTCAGTAAGAAAACGCCAAAAAGTTCTGTAGTGCCTCTTTAACAGTTTTCTGGTCTGGAACATTCAGATGTTGATAAAACACCGATGAGGACAGACAACAGCAGTGATGTTGGAGAAGTAATTATTTCTGAATTTAATATGGGGAAGGTTATAAAAGCAAATGATTAACAAGTTGATGATTTGGGCTTACTTTTCAGCCACAGGACCTAAGCATATTGGATTGATCATTAACTAATCTGTATAACAAAGTATTCTAGAGTCAAATGTGAGAACATCTGTCCAACAGCTAAAGCCCAGCTAAAACTGGGTCATGCAACAGGATGATGATCCCAAGCTCACAATGGCTTAAAAGAAATAAAGAATCATATTATGGTCAACTCTGAATCCATGAACCTGATTTAAAATGTGTATTTGAACATATAGCTGTGTATAAACAGAGGCCTGCATGCCTCAATAAACTGAAGCAATGTTATACAGAAGAGTGGGCAGATAGTGACACAGCATAATTTATGTGCTGTTCATTTGAGGTTGAGTTAACCTCATTTTAACATCTGGTGAGGACCAAATAAAATAGATTCTGATCTCTTATTTAAACCTTACAAGTGGCAGAGGGTTAGGTTCTTTTGCATGTGGCTGTAGTCCCAGCAGGGTCATAAGACCCTACTGTGAAAAATAACACACAGAAATAAGCCTAAAGGTGTTAAAAAAAAACTTAAAGGAATAAGAAGGTACAATTTTTTTTTTTGGTTACGATAAATGCCAGTGGCGTCGTTTGGCCCCGGGCATTCCCGGCTCTAGCCTCGAACATTTCACATCAAGCCCCGAAGGTTTTTTTCACCCCAAAAGGAATACGTTTACATTAACTGAGGCGCCTTATGACGTTAAAGAAGACAGTAGTTCTGTAATTTCCTGGCTTCGGTGAATGCAACACAGGTACAACAATATGAATAATCAGAGAGGACTTTTACGGAAGCGGGTAAAACTCCGTGTTTTATTGGCTGACAGCCCAGCGTTTTATCCCTAATCTGGACTCTGGGATTATTTCGAGCGATCATCATCAGCAGTCAAAATAGACATCCGATGATTTTTTTATTTAAAGAAGAGAGACAACTCTTCAGTTTTGGTGGCTGCCAATATATTTGGAATACAAAACCAGTCTTTCATGTTCTCACCTTTGTGTGGGTGTATACTTTATGTATTAATGAGGATGGTGGTTCTTGTATGTGGGTGTTCGAGACTGGGAAGGAAAAATCAGAGTTTACCACTAGACTAAACTAGGCTACACTACTGATGAGATCAACAGTTTTACTTTTGTTCTGACTGAGTGCAAAGACCTGTATGTATTTCATGTTTGCAGTAAGAGATTCATCAATGTGATTATTACTACTACTACTACTACTGTTACTACCACTACTACTACTGTCATTAGCAGACGTTTTATCCAAAGTGACTTACATCTGAGAGAACACAAGCGATAAATCAAATAGGAGGGTGTTAAGCTGTTATACTATCCATCCATCCATCCATCCATCCATCCATCCATCCATCCATCCATCCATCCATCCATCCATCCATCCATC